>JAIEZT010001368.1:6851594-7193101 GCA_019594935.1 Periophthalmus modestus | reverse complement strand
GCCAAAGTAGTATTATGGGAGTATTTATCTATTATCTTAGCTATGTGTGTCCACTCAGCTGTCGATACTTTTTCTACAGTTCATAGAGTTACTTACTGTGTTATTTGTGCACGATGCACTTCCTGATATTGCCTGCCGTTTTTGGCTTGCCATTTACTTATTATATTGCCATATTATCAATTTACTTCACATTCTCTTTTAATTGCATTGCATTTTCTGTATATTTTCCTGTAATTGCTCATCTCAATTGATGATCACTTGACAATTACTGTTTATATATACTTATAACTGTGGCAATTCATAATAAAATATAAAATTAAGTAAATTAGCCACAAAAACACAAAGAAAACATACATACATTTTGACATTGCTTATTTTATAGTCTGAAATCCTAAATTAAAATTTTAATTTTATTTATATTTATTTTTAGTTTTAGAAAGAGTGGCTTCAAATTTCCACAGGTCTTGTGTTTCCAGGTGTTTCACACAGGACTTACATTTATTTACTGGGAGACTGATTCTCAAATCTCGACTATAGTTAGCACTAAAAACACCGTAACCTAAAACCTTAACCTTATTATGATCCATATGTGAAACCCATATCTGCACTTCAGGTTGCTCTAATATTAAGAATTTACAGCCACCCATTCAGAAAGTGTTCAACACCCATCTCACTCATAAAATTTGTGGACTACAAAAACTGAGACTGAACAAAGATTTCAACCTGGATTTAGACCATACTAAACCCAGGACTATGAACAGTACCAAAACCAAGCTCTTACAGCAGGACTAAACAGTAGTAAACCAGTACTATTATTTAATGTGAATCCTTATAAAAGTTCACCTGGTGATGTTTAAATCCAGCCACAAGGTATGAGCTCCTCTCCATTAATCGCGGCTGTTTGAGGGTCCTGCTCCCACTGTGATCAGTCGGCCCCTCCAGAGGGCATCAGGCGCAGCATACGAACAGAGCTGTAGCCACAGTACATCCCCAGCTCCAGAGTCATGGAGGGCTGCACCCGCGCCATCACCACCCTCATCCAACTGGGCACCTATGGGAGAATAATGTCTTCAGATTACAGATTGCATGAGAGAACTGGGAGTGTCACATACTTCAGGCCCTGTTTATGTGTTTTTTTTGCACTTTATTTTTACTATATCAGGTGGCACGGGGCTGGCTGGGTGGCTATTAACTCATACTTCACAGCCAGAAAGTTTGGGTTGGTCTATTTTTTCCCGGTCACCTGGGCTTGTCGGTGTAGAGCTTCTCCCCCGCCATGTCTGTGTGGTTTCTGGGGGTCAAATCCACACATAGGTCAAATCATCAAGCTAAGGTATTCCTGACCAAGCCTATAGCTCAAGATTTGGAGGTAAGTCTTCGAGCACTGGTTGCCCACAGGTTGCCCCAGTAATACATTGTACGGGGTTTACGTAAAGTTGTCTCTGGAAGCATTGTCTTTTTTCTTTTTCTTCTCTACTATGGGACCAAATTGTGATGAAATATTCAGTGCGCAAGGATGAACCAAGGCACAACAGTGGTTTAGTTGCAGTTAGTTTTTAATATTGCCATAACCATCTTATTTTTTATATTATGCGAATTTACAGGTTAAAAGTTCGATTTTATTTGATTTCTGAAGTTAACCCATGCTGCTCAAAGTGTTTATTATTTAGGTGAGAAACACGGTATGAGAAAATGTTTCATCCACTTATAATGCCTGCAATAGCCTTTAGATATCTGTTATCAGCTTTTCATTTTTCCTCCAGTTGTTTTGAAGCCACGATCCTACTCACCAATCTGTGCTCCGATGCTGAGAGAGGGATACATGCTGTGGAAGAGGTCATAGGTCTCCAGCACACTGTCCACTTTGCCGTGAGTGCACTGGCAGAAAACAAAAAGAATGGACGCTCTGTGGAGATACCTCCTGTCTCACGGGCCACAGTGTCCAGGCCTGAGCTCTCCGGCACAGGGACACCACTTTACCACGGTAATGTTTGGAAAGGAGGAGTACAGCAGGAATCAGAGAGGCAGACACAGCCAACAGCCACATGTCCATGCAGGGGGAGATGAAGAGTCTGACAAACTGAAATAAACAAACTAGAATGTAATTATAAGTAGCTACTTATTGGGTTTCAACTTCTTATTTAAAAGCAACAATAAAAGATAGATTTTATTAAAGAGAAGAAATTTTGGAGCTTTCTACCATGTTATAACTTTGTTTCCCAAAAACACGACTGAAGAGATTATGTTATACACCTTTTTAAAATTGTTAAAAACTATCCTAATTTTTCATCATTCTGAACTCCATGGATAGTTTTGGTATTGCTGCTTCATGACAGCCTTTAATGAATAAAAAAAAGTGCACTACAGTATGTAACTTTTTCTGGTAAAGTGTATGCCATTGCTACCTGTTTGTCTCCATGGAGATATATTGCTTTGCCTCGCTTTAAACAGTATGACTTTAAAACATATCTAATCCATGGAGACAATCAGGTAACAAAATCAGGTCTCGTTACACTTAATATCTGTGTATAGGCGACCAAAAAGGATCACACTTTTTCAAGGAATTTCTGAGCAACAGAAACACCCATATTGAAATTAATGTTAGATAGATATGTTAGATGTTTAATGCTATGCTGTGGAACATTTTGTAGAAAAGCAAAAACATCTTCCTGGAGACAAGTAGGTTAGAGAATATCACTATATAAGTACGAATGGAGTGTTAATAAAGGTGGTACAAACTCTTCTGTCTTTTCCATATAATTCGTGACATAATTACAATATATAAAGCAAATTAACATAAAACATTCTCAAAAAAAAATATATTTACAACAATTGCTAAAAGAAAATGAGCACAGTAATCTAGATGAAGTTAAAATATTTGTGACAATACCTTTTGAATGGGGTACTGGTCTGGTGTCAAAAAACAGATGCTCCAACAGCCTGGAGCCACTGAGGCAAGAGATGAAAAAGAGACAGCGAGGCAAATGTTTAATAAATTATTGCATTAGTCAGAACTATATAAAAGTCAGGTGCAGAGTGAATGAAGAAATAAAAAACCATAAACTGAGTACAAAAGGCTTGCATGAACAGATCTCAAGCATCCTTCATTGCTCCTCCCTGCAATTCAACTTCATAGTTGTAATGCTGCTTTGACGCACTAGGGGGCAGCAAAGATAAAACTATGGCGGAACTTTCTTTGACCAACTCGTTTCCAAAACTAGAGTGGCAGCACGATTTAATCTTGACTTTTTTAACGCGTGTAGACCTAATTTGTAACTTAAACCTTAAAGTTTCATGGAGAATAACTGTTAGACCTACTGCTTTTACGCACCGGTATTCAAATGGTTAAATTCACTTCTCTTATCTTAATTGTCTTGAAAATTAAAATAGGACATCATCATCTCCCTAGCGTAGCTCTGCCCTTGTTGGCTGCTGTTGGGCCCGTATATTTTAAGCTACTGAATGAGCTACTGTGGAGTGTGTGCGTAACTGGAGTGCGTGTGCGTCAAGCTCGATATTTTCTGGCTCCAGGGTCAAGTCAACCGGAAGCAGTCAACTTATTTAAAAGAAATGTGACCGCCTACATTCTGACAGATTACAACCTGCATTTTAAGTTCCCAACACGTTTAAAATGCTATATTTAAAAAATGCGTAATTTCTTTAAGTTTAACCTGGCACCGCAGTCGAAAATCCTGCTCGGAGGTAAGATAATGGGCAACAGTCAGCAAAGCTAATTACTTTAAAGCCTCACCACGTAACTTTTTAGCCCAAATAGACTAAAGTAAAAGCATGTGTTTACATTTTGTCTGTTTAATTGCACTGAAAAGCAGGCAGAAAAGCATGCGTCCTGACCGTGTGTGCGTCTTGCATCTCCACAAACCTGACTCTTTGCTAGTTGCGTGGAGTAGATCCACGTGCTTCTCTGCATAGAAATGTGGTTCTTTTGACTATAATATTTCACATACATAAAACGTACCGTGTCTATCTTCATGAGCGGTCCAAAGTACAATTTTAACTTTCTGTTTCCATGCACGCAGGATCTTCAGAAAGTTAGACCCACTAAACTCCGCGGTGTTAATATAATCCAGTTTGCAGCCTAACAGGTTCTGATATGTTATGATAAAGGTGTTAAGAGATGAAGTAAACAGAAATTCAGTAGGTATATCGACCGTAACTCCATTAGAAGTAACACTTGTAAAGCTTTTATTTTGAGAAACTAACCGGATGTTGCGCGCGTCACTGTCTCTATACCTTGTTTCTGTCTGTAGACAAGTCTCCAACGCGGAGAAGTGAAGAAAACTGGACCAGTGCTGTTGCTCGAGACCCGCTCACCACCAAGAAGAAGGCTACGGACTGTCTGGCGCACTTTTCGGCTCAGTTTGGTCCGGATACGTGCGCACTGACCGTTTTTACGCATCGCTTCTCTGTTTGGAGAGCGCAGGTTTTACGCCAATGGCAAGTCCGGTGGCAGACGTAGGACAGTCTCATCAGCAGCATCACCTCGACACGGCCGTAGACAGTGCCATCCAGGAGGCGCGCACATGGATAGAGGTGAGTGAATGGCACCGATGCACTTGTTTTTATTGCGCCGACTTCTCAGAGCCTACCGTGCCTCCTGTTGCACACGCGTTTGTTGACATTGCGCGGTCTTAGTAACTGTCTGGGATGTTGTCTGCGCATGTTCTGCACGTTTTGATTTATAGTCAAGCAAATTGAAAGATAACTCGTTGGATTTCTCTATGTTGCAATACAATAGTAGATTCACATTGTTTGTTTTTTTTTTTTTTATCTGAAGATTTTATTGTGATTTATGCATTACCTATTCTCATTCTGAACTAGAAACTAGTCATTCAAGAGGAAATTAAATACGGTATAACTAAGGCATATATAGCTTTTTAAACAGAGAAGGGATTAGAACTGGCACAGTGAAACAGGCTGCCAGCTATGTGACATGCTTAATCAAAACCATCATGTGGAATGGATTTTTGTGAATGTCTTGTGAATAAGCACTCAATCAAGGTTTTGTTCTGCAGGAATTTCAGCCATGACACAGATTCCATGGTTAAATATGATTTGTCTGCTTGCGACAAGCTGTTAAAGTAATATGACATTTCACAATTCACAAGAATAATGGGATTTTCTGGACTTAACTATCCTTTGTGTGTGAAAGGATGGGTATATTGCTGATTCACTGGTCATCTCCATCTATAGGCATTTCAAATAACTTTCTGTGTTCTTTTTTTAGAGACAAAAAGGTTATTTTTTCCCCCTTAACATGTTTCGGTGAGCATCTATCACCTTCCTCAAAAAGCGTTATCCAACTGCTGTGACAGGTCACTTATCAGCTGATCCTCCTGGATGTGGCCGGATGGACCTGACAGGTCTGCCAGACTGGCCATACCCCTCGCTGCTTGGTGGTCTCTGGAGAAACATGTCTCAGACATGTGGGAATATAAATGCTCCTTCATCTCTGTTTAGAGTTGTTGTTCCCTGTTGCCTGATTTCGATAGCCTCCTGTATCCAGCATTTGATTTTGTGTCGTTCTGTTTCGATTATTTTGGAGTTTTCCCAGTCCATAATATCATTGTCCCATTTGTAGTGGTCTGACATTGCTGATTTGAGGTTTTCCTGGCATGCCCTCTCTTTATTCTGCCCTTGTGAGTTGTGTGGTGTTTTTTTTTTGCACTCCTTTTGATGTTCCTTTTTTTCTTGTACTGAAATTTCTCCCTGTTTCCCTGGCGTATGTTTTATTACATGTTTTGCATGGTATTTCATATAGTACATTGCATTTTTGTTGTGGTTTGTATTTACCTTGGGATGTACATATAGTTGTCTTAGTTCTGTATGTGGTTTTAGTATAGTAGTGATGTTATGACACGTCACAGCAGTCGGATGATCCTTGCGAGGAAGGTGGCAGATGCTCACCGAGACATGTCAAGGTAAAAAACAAACCTTTTTGTCTTTAAAAAAAGAACACATTACTAAAAAAGAAGATATTTCATTTCATTATTGGTATCAGCATTTCGTTCCAGATCCGTGACACGTGTGGTATCTAGCGTTTGTGATGATGGCAAGTGTGGATGGAGATAAAAGGAACAAAGTTTATCCTCCTAGACCCCTTTTTGTAGTGCATTATTTAACGGATGCAGCATTTTCTATAAATAGCCACACCACTTGTCAAATCAGTGCTCCTCTATATCTCACCATCACCAAAGACCTGCTTAGGACTCTGCTCTTGATGCATTTAACCACTATACTACCAACTTGTATCTAGTGTCATGTTAATCTTTAGAAAAGGTCTATGTAATTGTCCCTGTAGGGAAATTTATATTTGACCCATCCATCAATGCTGCCAGGGCAGTCTGTCTGGAGCAGTGCTTGAGAGCATCAGGTTTGCTTAGGGCCATGTTGGCTGGAGGATTTTACCTATTGTGCATGTTTTGAGTTGACAACAATAATGACTAACATCATTCACTCTCACACCACATCATACATGGGCAAGGCTGGTGAAGTGTCTTGCTCAAGAACACTATGCTATATTTATTGGATATTATAACTTTTTTGGTGTAGGGTTCTCCACTTATTGCCTCCATGACAATGTTTTTTCCTTACCTTGAATATTCCAAAATATGTTCCACAGTATTCTTGTAAATTGACCTTGTAAATCACTCATTTGCCGTGTCACCTGTTTGTCTCTATGGAGATAGAAAAATTTAATGTAAAACTTGTACAACTTTCCAGGAAAAGCAGTAATTAACCTGAAGAGAAGTAGAGAGAGAGGAACCGCAACCAGAAAAGTTACACAGTACATCTTTAATACCAACAAAATCTCTACACAAATCTGATCTCCTTACAAGATTGTCTCAGGCCTACTTCGCCTCACTGAACTCCCTGGTGTCTCGTATCATATCTTTAAAAAGCTCTATTGACCTAAATGTGAAAGAGCGGAGAGCTGAGAAGGCAGGAGGAACAGAACACCTCTCCACCTCTCCACCTCTCCTCCTCCACCCCTCTACTCCTCTGCTGTTGTTTGTCTATCAGAGAGGGTCTACTGGGAGCGATTCGATTACCTGCCCTCACCTGGAGACAAGGACCTTAGGGACGGAGGCAGTGTTTGGAGGCGGATGAATGAACAACATACAAAGGTTCAGTCCATGGAGTTGCTGTGTCAGATATGCCGGTGAAGTGGTAATACTTGAGGTTTAGTTTACATTACCGGCTGTCAGATATGTTGTTACTTGACGCGTGTCACAGTAGCACTAAACTACTATTTTGTGAACAGATATAGAAATAAGTAAGTAATGAGACCATATTTCTAAAAACGAACACTTCGGGTGATTAATCGCCATACTCCAAATGAATATCTCGCCGATGGGCAATGTGAGTGAAGTGTCTTCCCTAAGCGGTCTCCCATCTACGTACAAACCAGGCCCCACCTTGCTTAGCTTCCAAGTCTGGTCTCAAGCAGATATCGCCATGACTGTTAACAGCCTGTTTATGCCATTTAACACAAAAATAGTTACATTTGTTCCTCCAAGCTCTAAGTTTTGTTCCAAACCACATGTTTTTACTAACAAACAATTGGCTGTAGACCTCTCTTTTAAAAGCACCCATGCACAAGCTGGTCATTGGTGATTAAAAATGACTGAATCCTCAAACTTGATCACAATTTGATCAATTACACAGCCCTATTTACTCTATAAAGTAGATCTGTAATCACATACTTGAACCAGAATATGACTCCTTTGCCGTATTCCTTTTCTATACCCAAGTGTTTGGATCAGATTGCTGCTCCCTAGTCTAGCAAATGTCTTTATTAAACCTTAGATAATCCCAGTGCAATTTAAAATTCAAACTTTTTTTTTTTTTTTTTTTTAATTTGAGCCAACATTTTTTAAAATCTTTTAACTTTCCCCACCGTGTTAATCCATCAAAAAGCACTTTCATTTATTCTTGTCGTGACAGTCTGGGGCTTTTCTTCCTCACTTTGGTTTGTTTGGGTATTGGTGAAACTAATGATCCTTGTGTTCTGTGGAATAACTTGGCAGCAGCCGCTAAAAAACTGCAGTTAAAAATGTGATTTATGCCTGCGAGACCTAACGCTCCGGTGGTCCCGTGGTAAGATTGGATTTATTGGACTAGAGTGTGTAAAAATTGCTATAAAAAGTGCAGATTTGGATTCCATTCACAAATTCATTATAGTTTATAGACTCCCCAGAATAATAGAAAGACACATGTTTTGCATTGCAGTTGGAAAGTAAAGTTTTTGCAACCATAAACACATTTTACTGTGCATGTAAACTTATGTTGTGGGGTTCAGTCGAGTCAAGTGGTATGTGAAATTGCAATATCATTAATTTAAAACATGATGCATTTGGTGAGTAGGCATGGGACGATATTGAAATTTTGTGTGATGATTACCATGGGCAAAATTATTGCGATTAACGATTATATCCCGATAATTATTCATGTTGCAGACAGTTTAAAAAATATACAGATATGAATAATTATATTGTTTATAATATTGATAAGTTCCATGTTTAAACAACTGTTATAGCAACAACTACTACGATTTAGCAGAGAAAATTATGGATAAGCAGGGCCATCAACTTAAATTTAGA
The DNA here is from genome assembly GCA_019594935.1 of Periophthalmus modestus. Taxonomy (NCBI): domain Eukaryota; kingdom Metazoa; phylum Chordata; class Actinopteri; order Gobiiformes; family Gobiidae; genus Periophthalmus; species Periophthalmus modestus. The sequence goes on along the minus strand of JAIEZT010001368.1, from coordinate 7,184,480 downwards.
AGCCCGTGGAAAAAAATTGATTAGGAATAATAGACCCCCCACAGTAGCTCAGCTGGTAGAGTGTTTGTTCACTGATCCGAAGGCTCGTAAACATCATTAGTTGAGCCGTCAGATCTATTGACCCCACATGCTGGCGGTGCGATTCCAGCTCTTACAGATGAATGCTGTTGTTGTGTTCTTGGGCGAGACGCTTAACCCACCTTCCCCTCATTGTCTGTGTACACTGGTGTATGAATGTGTGTGTGAATGGGTGAATGGTTCCTTGATGTAACATGCTCTGATTGCCTTGAAGGTGGAAAAGCGCTATATAAAAATGTGACCATTTTGAATTATGTTGTTGAGATTCTTGCAGCATTTAGCTAATTTGAACCCTAACCACTTGTTGATCCACTCTGCCTCTGTTCATTGCTTGCTGGTTGTTGTCTGCTCTGTCTCTGACACTGCTAATGAGGGCCGTCTGTGTGCAGTTCTGCTGCTGCTTTGTGCTTTGATGAGGTGAGGAGGGGGAGGGAGGGAGCGCTCACTTCAGAGATCTTGATTGATTTGTGTCACTGCTACAGCGGCAGGCACGGCACACCAAACACGGCCACCTTTCTTCTTCTTTTCACTGCAGGGAGGAGGAAACAAGAGAACTGTGGAATTTATCAAGGAGCATTTGAAGTGAAGTTGATTAAAGGAATTGCTGGAGGAAAATATGGAAAGTGTATGCAAAATGTAGAGCTGTTTTTGCAACTCTGAATAATATGAGGGAATATAGTACCTTATGTTACCTCTCTGTAGGTGGAACTAGAATTATAATGGTTAAAAAAAATACCCCATGTGTAAAGTAGGGTTGTCAAAAAAAATACTATTCGATACCAAAACTATCAAAACTGGATGCTCATTTAAGTAAGTACTGATACTAAAGTCACATTCACTGGACAGAAATGAACCTTTCTTGGATAGTTTTTAGACCACACACTAACTAATATACCCATGGACTACTACGGAACCTACATGGACAACTGAGGGATTACACAGATAAGACCACATGATAACACAAAAAAGTACAATTTAATGTTGAAAGTTACAGTGTTTTATTATCATTATAGTATCAAAATCTGTATTGAGTATTTAGTATTGAGTTCCTCTTCCTTAGTAAAATCAAATTTTAGTAACAGGACAATACTATTAAATTAATCATAATAAAGTTAAGGTGTACTTTATTGTCCCTAGGGAAATTTGTCCTCTGCCTACACCCATTCCTCAGCGCTTTCGCCATCTCTATATCTTGAGCTAGGCTTGGTCTGGACTATTCTTGGCTAGAGGATATGCTTTTTTTTTGGCTAGCTAGGGGGTCCTTGGGGATATGTTGTCTATTCCCCCACCTCGTATAAATGAGACGTTTTCTAAGATCAGTCCAATAATGTCATCTAAGTCTTCCTTAATATTGTGTTTCAAACTGTGTAACAGAGTTGTCCTGAGTACCACTTTATAATAACTACACCTTAATTATCCTTAAAGCATGAACGAAAGGGCAAAGAATGGCTCCGACTTAGTAACAACTCATTAAAGAAGGCGTATTAAGCAAAATTGGCCTTTTTTTTTTAGCCTTCTATTGTTAAAACATTGTTCCCTCATCAAAAACATACCTGAAGAATAATCTAGCAAACTCTTCATTCAATTCAAACCGCTCCTTATGAGTCGCAGTACAATTCTGTCCAACACTCAGCCCACAAGCTTTCAAAATTTCAACAATTTTCCATAAATATACAAAAGCATGACACACAACCATACTCTCTACAACTTCACAAACCTGATGCTATGTGTAGAACTTTTATTAGTGAAATGCACGCTGATTGTGTTGTGATAGCGCTCTGATGGCGGAGTGACTTACAATAATCTATTTGTTCATTATGAATTACGTTTTTGTTCATAACTTAAGGCTAATAAAAGCTACTTCTTCTCGGTACCACCTCTTACTCCTCCCAAATGGACAAAAATGTTCTTAAATGTTTTTTTTAATCAATATTCTTCAACTTCTCTTATATCCTGCACACTCCCTGGTTGTTTTGCTCCTCATCTCCAACAGTCGTAGCTCTCAACACGTGCGTCTGCTACACATTGCATGACATATTTTGACTGTTCTTTTTCCGCAGCCTGTTTAATCTTGTTCACTGTATTGTCTGTATAGATCCCCAGCTCTTCTTCTTCCTGTGCAAAGTTCTCACTCGTCCAGGTGACACAAAGTACCTGCAGGCTGCTGTGCCCTAAGGGATAGTGAGGGAGACGCTGCACATGGCAGGAGTAACAGTTGAATGTTGTTATTGGCTTCTTTTTCTACTTGTTGAATGGGGCAGTTTGATCTCTATTCAAATATTTATTCTTGAAAGTTGTATTACGGAGTGCATTCAGCTGTGGCAATGTTTAGCTTTTCAACAACTGTTTTTGTTATTTTTTTCTTTAATATGAATGTACCGCAGCATAGAGTATGAATTGTATATCCGAGTAAAAGTTATTTATATTGTTATTCTTATTGTTGAGGCAATTTAAGGACAATATATTGCGAAACCTTAAATAAGTGGCAGGTTTTGATGCAGTAAGTCATGTTTCTAGTGCAGCCAAATCAAAATTTTTGGCGCACTGATGCACCCAACTCAAATTGCTTTTTGTATACCGTATTTATGGAGAAATGTGGGGTGGGAACATGGATGACGTAGACTTGTGGACTGAGGGACAAAATCTTACAGTTAACCATACGGAGGGTATGAATAGGGCCTGTGAGAGATCGCTAAATTACTGAAACATGCACGGATGACATATAAAATCTCTTCAGGCATGTTTCTGATGAGGGAACAACATAACAGAAAGTAAAAAAAAAGGATTTTGAATAATACGTTTTCTTTAAAATAGCTTGAAAAACATATGTAAAAATGGCAACCAGCTTCCCTGTAGGACAATAAAAAGCAATTTAACTCTTTATAAAGTAAAAAAAAAACACCAAATCAGTCTCATATCATGTACCAAAAAGGTGCACTATATCACATTTCTGACGTCACCTGCTTGTCTCCATGGAGATGTGATCGCTCTGCCTAGAAAGTTACACAGTATGAAATTAATTTATCAGTTTATCAATTACAGTTGTTCTTAGTGCAAATAAATACATACATTCTTACTGTGACCAGGCTCTCCACAGATCTGACCTGTAAATCACCCTGGATGCATTATTTGTTCCTGGCAAAGCAATAACATTTCCATGGAGAAAAGCAGGCAGCAGACCCTCCACCAGAAGAGTTACATAGTGCATCATTACAATAAAAAGACACATTTCAGGGGTCAATAAAATGACTGTGATACTGTCCAGCTGCTGTGATTTCATTTATATTGACTGGAGGAGTCGGCGACAGCTCGTATTGTTTGCTGTGGAAACACTGGACTTGATAGCAGCCAGGAGACATGAAAACAAGCCAGGAAAAGTAGGAGAGAGTGTGGACGTCTCAATAGTTACCAAAGTTAAAATAATACATGATCTGTTTTTGTCATCACTAACCAAACGGTGTAAATTCTTGTTTTTGAGTTATTTAATGTCCCGAAATTTTGAATATGTTGCATGAGGAATGACATCTGATATAAAGCATATGGTCAATGTTTAGCTGAACCTTAAGAGTAAAAATTACGTGAAGACTTATATTTTTTTGCAACTAAAAAAATGTGAGAAGCCTTTGGTGAGAGTTTTTTTTTTTTTTTTCATTTTATACTATGGCAATATATTATCCACTAGTTAATGCTGGAAATTAAAGCAATTAACAAGCAACTAAAGCAATGCCAGTTTCAATGAACCACTATATTAGCTCACTTACAAATGATCTACATCTCTGAAAAGTAAATAGCTAATCACTTATCACTAATCTTTAGGTATGATCTATTTAATCCCTCACGGAGCCTTCTGGCCTCTTCCCGTGATGCAGGTCCAAGACGTGTGCTGACAGACTAGAATTAGCCAAACATTAGCCCAGGGATTATCTTCTGTCACACGGCATTTTCGGAATAAACATTGTAATTTGATATAATTAACAGTGATGCATTGAGATTGACTTATGTGCTAACCCAGGTTTATTGTAAGATACAGAAGTGTTTATTAAAGGTGCAAATGGGGATTACAAATGCATGTTTTGGTGAAAAGTGATTATATGGTGGATTACTGCACATGGGGGATTAGCTGCGCTTGTTGCACCGTGCACGAGTATAAACAACACTGTGGAATTGTTCTTTTTCTAAATCCAAACTAGAAGGAAATTTTAAGTTTATAGCATTATTAGAATGCCCTGATTGCAAATTAGCTTTAGAAATGTTTTGTTAGTTGACTAATCAACACGGAAACTTACCAATCTAAACAGAAAATGAAAAAATTAAGTGCTGAAATGAATGTTGGTGAATGTGATTGGACTATAACGATAATACTTTTGGGGGTCAGTGTTTATGATGGGTACTTTTTTTTTTTCTATGTACAAGTGGGGACCTTTTGTTATTTTAAATCCTGCTTTAATTTACATTCAACATTATCATTTATCGTCTATATTTTCTTCAGCTATTGTACTTCAACATGTGTTATTGTGACAGGCTTAATTCAACTTCAAAAACATACATCAAGGAGCTCATCTGTATCACCACCAGATGACATCAAAACAGGCTCACTCTGAAACAGCATAGAGAAAGGATGTTAAAATTTGACTCATGTGTTTGTTTTGGTACAGACCTGGTAAAGTGAGTACAAGTGAATGTTTATGCTTGTGTTCTGCTGTGGCTGATCTAGCACCTATCCCCATTGTACTGGCAATGCCCTTGATCTCAAGGAGCTCTCCAATGCAGCAGTTAATTTGTTGGCACAGGTTCAGTCCAGTTAATTGCAAATCTGCTTCTGCTAAAGGCTATCTTTAGAAAAGAAACATGGCTTTTCAAAGCATTAGCAATAAGGGTAACATGTGTAATTTAGTGTGTAATTCAACCAGGAGAGGCTTAAAGAAGATAAATATATAATATAAAATATTAAGCTTTTTATTATCTGTACATTTCATCTTAATTTGACCCTTCATAGTATTCAGTCAAATTGCCAGTTTTCATGATATACTGTCAGTGTACAACCAAAACCAACTATAGTAGACCTTCGATTAAAGCTCCTATATTATGCAAAACTGACTCTTGTGAGCCTTAAGCCATGCTAGAATGTCGTTTCCTCCTCAAAAACATACCTGGAGTTGTTTTTTGTTTCATCCACGCATGTTTGAGTAACCCTTTGTCTGTCTACAAAGTTCAAAATGCTCTGCTCTGCTGCCTTTTGCCTTTTGTTCAGACGAAATTGGCAATTCCAGGGCTGAAATTATCCAAATGATTCTAGTGAAGATGTATGGAGTTTAAAAACACAGTGGAGCACTTCCTGTATTACCACATGACATCACAACAGAGTGTTTTCTGTTTGAGGGATGAACTCCTAAATATGCTGGGTTTGTGTGTTAAATATGTGTAAATGAAACAAAACACAACTCCAGGTATATTTGTGATGAGGAAACAACTTAATAACATAGATCAGAAAATAGCGTAATGTGGGGCTTTAAAACATAGACATGAGACCAAAGTATATAGACGCTCTTTTGTGCCACTGCGAGCCAAACATCAGCTGATTTTGTCCCTGTGACTTTGGTCTTTGAGAACGTCATAGCTCGTGTCTCATCTCTTTGTTGTTGACTTGATGTGAGGTGAACTGATTTCTCCTGCACAAGTGTCAGGCCTCTTCAAACAACACAGACAAACTGACAGTGGGTAGGAAAAACCCCAGCAGCAGACAAGACCACAATCAACATGGACAGAGGAAGAATTCACTCTACAATAGGACTCTTTGTTAGTAATATGTCATATGTTTGTCTGGCTAAGAATTGGAATTAAAGACCATTCACTGCATATGCTCAAAAGGTGTGAACATGTCGAGCATACGTATTCAAAGTTTAAAGACCTATTTTGCAAGATCAACTATGTTATATTTGTTTTGCCTCACCATTCACTCAAGCAAAACCCTTCTCTCACAGATGCCATCAAGCAAAGTTGTATTTGTAGCGATTCGAGCAATATTTAGTCGCTTATTGTTAAGACACCATATTGCCGTTCTCACCGTCATACCCCCATTGCTCTCTAATTACTTCAATTTCTGATTTTATTTTCTTAACCGTGATACACCCAGGATTTGGCAGCTTTGCATAGTCATTTTGGTACAAAATGGGAAAAAAATCCATTGCTCGCTAGTGTGTTCTGTGTTTGTTCAATTCATCTTAAAGTTATTTTTCACTTTACTATAGCATTCCTAGGATCCTAATTATTAACCCTAATGTGTTCATAAGTGTGTTTTACAACTTTCACTGGCCAGAGCGGAGTTTGGCCATTAAGGTAATGCAACAACTAGCATGCTAACAGCACAGCAGCATTACTTCCTGGTTCACAAACAATAACAGCGCTTTTTATTTAAATATAGACAGCATATGGAGGACTTATTTTGATCCAGAGCTGGTTTTACAACAGCTATACTGGAGGAAGCAAATTTTAGTTATGGAAATTTGTCCATTAAAACCACAAAATCTGGAAAAACTAATTCATGTAAAATGTGTGCTTGAGAAGATCCAATTGTCAAATGTAAACACTGCTCATTTTATAGCATGCTCTTTTGAACATGCCGTAAACTGAGTCTTCTTTAGGGGTACTTTTTAATTTTCTCTGACCACAAACCAGAGGCGACCTTCCTTAGACACATATTACGAACCCATTTCTCAACCACGCCGTAATTGTTCAAAGTCGCTCAAACGCTTCACTTCCTCTGCAGATTTTCCCGAGTGGGTACAAAGTCTCCTCATTCACATTCTGTTTGTCTCTAATCTGAGCCCATAATGACAGAGAGCGCTCCTCCTCCATGACACTGCCTGAATATTGATCGGCCCCATTTGCTATGGGTTGCTTCACATGTGTCCATATATATTCTGCCCCTGGGATACTGAGCCATTGGGCTATTAGGCAAAGGTCAGAGGTCTCTCTAAACACGGGTTGACTTTTAATGTCTCCTAGCCTAGTACACTCCTGATCTAAATTTTAAGACCAGTTGAAAAATTTTGCACTGTTGGGTTTTAAGAAGGTTCTAAGTAGTGCTTCAAAATGTAAAAACGTAAAAATGCGAGTGAGACAAAAAAAAAAAAAAAAAAAAACTGAGTAAGCAATTTATTGCAATCAACCATTAAACTGCAACATCTCCACACACAACCAGCTGCTGTTTTGACGCTTCTGCACAACTTGATGCTCCATTGTTCCATTGAAGCAAAAAGCCCCCAGATCATGATGGCGCCCCCTCCACTGTGCCGTGTGGAAAACATCTCAGGTGGGATCTCCTTGTTATACCAGTAACGTTGGAAACCATCAGGACGGTCAAGGTTACATTTTTTCTCATCAGAGAATAAAACTTTCTTCCACCTTTCTATGTCCCATGTTTGGTGCTCTCATGCAAAGTCTAAATGGGCAATTTTGTGCCGTTGAAGGAGACGAGGTCTGTGAAGATGCCGTCTAATGGTTATGGGACTGTAGTTGGCACCAGTGACAAGCTCAATTTGGGCCGAGGATCGTCCCGTGTCTTGACGGACAGCCAATCAAATCCTTTGGATCTACCACTTGACTTTTTTTCCCCATAACCCTCAGGATCTTTTAAGAAGTTTAAAATGACCATCTTACTGTGCCCAACCTCAGCAGCAATAGCACGCTGCGAGAGGCCTTACTGATGCAGCTCAACAATCCAACCAGGTTCAAAGAGAGAAAGCTGTTTTGTCTTTGCCATAGGGAGGTTGTGAAAGTGTGGATACCTATACAGAAAATGACACTGATCAGCTGATGGAACAGCCCATTTCAGTTTAATGGTTGTTTGCCATAAACTGCTTACTCATTTTTTTCTTTTTTGTCTCACTCCCATTTCTTCTTTTTGCATTTTGAAGCAGTACTTAGAACCTTCTTAAGATCCAACAGTGCAAAATGTGAATTCTTTCCATTTTTCAACTGATCTTAAAAGTTTGATCAGCAGTATAAATAAGTTAACAGCAGCTCTGTGGTTTTAGCATTCGCACACAAACTCAGAAATGGATGGTTCAATCTTGGCTCCAACCACTGTCAGCTTGCTTGATTATAGAAGTAATTAATAATGCATAATGTGACTATTTGTGTGATAAATGCAAGTACAAATACACATTTTGGGCAGTGATGATACAAATGTAATTATGATCTGATCCCTGTGACAATCTGTAACTGTCATGTTATGATTCTCTGTTTAAAGGGGCACTAACTTTGGAGAATGCTACCTGCTTGTCTCCATGGAGATTGTAAATTTTAAATAGTCCACCTTATGGCATCTTACAAGGTGTTTTTGAGCAAATGAAACGCATGCTAGATAGATCAGTTTAATGCCATACTGTGTAGCATTCTGGCAAAACAGTAGTAACACCACTAAAAGAGTTACATAGTGTGTCTTTTAATGCAACTCTTGCTCCTAATTTTCCCTATCTGCTCCTCCTATTGGTCAGTCTCAGATTGGTAGACATCATGAATAAATTTACTCCACCTTCCTTTCTTCTGTGAGTTCATGTCGTATAGTAAATGTCTTGATGGATATATGACAGTGAGTGGCGGTTCTTATCTGAGTGTTTCTTTCTAATTGGGTCATGAAGGCTGAACTGGTTTTAGGATTTCTTTGGGGAGCTGTACTCTTTCTAGGTGTCCTGGGAGATAGTGACATCTGTACAAATGGCCGACATACTGATAGACATGCTTTAGAGCTACAATGTGAAGTATTAAGATACTATTTTTTTCAAGGAATTATAAGTTTACATCCTAAATTGAATTATGCCCTATACGCCTACAATCTTACCACTTTTAGTTGGGCTGCCCGAGTATGGCAAAAGTCTTAATCACAATAATTTGGCTCTCAATTGCAATCACAAATCCTTTAAACACTACAATATTCAGTACTGACAAAATGTACATGTATAGATCAAATTTAAAGAGAAAAAACAAGTTGATTATATTAACAGTGAGGTTGCCGCTTGCTGTTTTGCACAGACCCACTTGATTGTATTTCTGATTAGTTTTTTGTAATTGAAGTGATTATGAATTTGATTAATTGCACAACCGTAATTCCTCAGGTTTGCTTCCTACATTTGCATTCCTCACATGCATTTTAATGTTCTGTCACACATCGAATTACTTTTGAATACTTGCAGTAACAGTACCCTGCCACATGCTTTCTCTCTCCAATATGAGCCATCTAACCCGCTATTCCCTCGATCCCATCGTTGAATCAAAGGCCGCTCTGATTTTGATAACGGAACAATGCCATTTCCACTGTGACCAGCTTTATAAATAACCGTTGTCATTTAGGCCAAGTGAAAGCAGATGATTCAGGCCTATGTGAATGGAACAGTCAGTCGGATGGCTTTTATTGTGTTATGGAGGCCAGCATTCCTCCACCCCACATTACATTACTGCCTCATTCATACACATGGACAGACAGTCAGCTCCACATGCAACAATGACCCTCTGGAAAGTGACCGGTCATCCTGCTGCTGTACATCATTGGCTTGAACTGGACTGTATGATGCAGCGATCGTGGGGTTTGTGCTGGTTTTGCCACTGTAATGACTACGACATGGGTATAGACATAACAGGTAGGACAAATATTTTCCACATATTTCACTTGACTTAGAGTTTCTATGTTGGCGGTATGATCTCCATGTTGGCATGTTGTCACGTAGTTTGCAGCAAATGTAAAAGTAAATTGCTTGACTGTCCAGATATAGGAGGAATATACAGCAGCTTCACTTTCTGACTGGACGTTTGAATGTGCAAATCAGGGTGGGTGCTGTGCCTAAAGGGTCCTATCACAAATACTACAGCCTAGATCCCAATTTATTTTTTTTCAGAATTCACTTATTTCTTTTAAAGGGTAACGGCTTCTTCTAACTGTTCACATTTCACCATGATTGGCTAAATCCACCTGTCATTCTTGGAGAAAATTACATGGGCTGACCAATAGAAGGAGTGAATGGGAAAAGTGCATTGAAACACAGAATATACTGAATCTATATATTTTTACCACCATGGCATAATGTTACATAATTCAGATCAATCAGCCCAACTATTTGTATAACTGTACGAATGTTTGTGATATGTGCTGTAATAAGTAACATTCCAGTCTCAGATGCGTCCATTGCATCTGGTACAATAAAACTGCACAGAGATTTGGCTGCCAACTCCATGTCATGAAGATGGAACATTATGGCTAGCCTACCAGGTGACCAAATACCAAACATTGTATAGGGAGTTGTGGTAAAAAGTAAAAGTGTAAATGTCATATTGAATTAAAAAACACTGCTTTACTCCAAAGAAGAAGATAACACGGTCTCACTTGAATTTGTTTTGTTAATTCAGATATTACAGGGCAGGGGTGGCAGCGTGAGAGGGCACTAGCCTCCACTAGAATGGCCAATGCACCCCCATAGCTAAGCAAAGATTTTTGCTCCATTTTCATACAGTCAGTCTTAACTAAAAATGTTCAACTGGCAACCAAAGAGTGCTCAAAATAAGACAACAATTGAAAAGGATTTCAAATTAGCTTTTATAAATCACTACTGGGGCTAACTACATTTAAACAAACATTAAAATGTGGGTGGGGGAAGGGGAGGGGTTTGCACTCACAACCATAAAAGGCTCCAAGTTAAAATGTTAAGTGAGTGCCCCCATTGAAGAACTTATCACCCCCATAGCTCCTCCAACCGAAAATATCTGGGACCACTCTTGTTACATACTGTTAGTGACAACCTCAAGAAATTATCACTCAGTTTTCACCTAGACCGCCCTCGCTCTGCTATGAGTGGTCTTGGCTTCCCTGTTTGCTTGTCCATCCATCCATAATGAATCAACTTCTCAGTAAAGTGCAGGGATGTTTCATGTTTGCTTTGTACAGTCGGAGTCCTGTTCTTCGGAGCACCACAGGGTCAACCCAGTGCGGAGATGCCAGTAGTAGAGGTCTTCTCGGGCTGTGCGGGCTTGGACCTCCTCCAGATAGCCCATTCATTAAGGTTATTGGATAGAAGCAGACAGCAGTACAATGGTGGCATAGTGTTCACAGTTCCACACCATGTCCAAGCTAAATATAACTGAGACTTAGGCAAATATGTGTCATTCAACACAGCGGCGCTTACTTTCATGCAATCTTACTTTGAAATAAGTATTAGCAAGTGAATAATTGAGAAATAGTGTGTATTTCATTATTGAAGCGTTTTGGCAAAGTAATGTGTAACAAAAAGATGGTGACGGATTTTGTGAGCGCCTTCATAAATCAATGGCCATTTATTAGTTACTTTTGTATTTTTTTGCAAATGCATTTTGGCATACTTTAAAACAAGACAGATGCCAGGGGTAGAGAGTAACTGAAATTGAGTGGATTTTTTAACATGTACTTGTAATGGAGTACCTTTCTAGCCATGTAATTGTTTATCTACAATTAAAATTATAGGATTTACTGAGTCCTAATGGCCCCAGTCCATGTCTGCCTCATTGCTGTCTCTGCTCATGAATCATCTGTTCTGATTGACCAGAGCTCAGAGAATATGTGTATTATAATTTAAAACAACTAAAATCAGCTTTAAACTGTTTAATTAGACTGATCCAAAATAGCACTGAAATAGCACATAAAGTAACTAGTACTAAATAGTGTCCGTCATGCATACTTTATATTTTTATTTAAGCTCATTTTAGTTATGTAACTGTACTTTTACTTTTACTTTCATCCACTGCTGTACTGCAACTGAACAAGAACTTTGTTGTATGTTTGAGAGATTTTGAACCTTAAAGTCCATTCACATCTGTGAAGAGCTATTAAATGGTCTTGTCACCAATATGAATCCAGTCTTTTACTTCACACTGTTTTTGTGTCCTTGGGTGGGACACAACTAGTATCGACGCAAAATTTGTGAAGATGAGGGGGATTGAAAGGCTGAGGAAGCTGACTATTCGCCTGCTGCAATGATGAAGTTGAGGAGTCTGATTTGCATGTCCTACTTCATAAAGGTAAGAAAATTAACTGAAGCATTAATAATAGCCCATATGTGAAGTCTGATTCAGTTTGTAAATTTTCTTAACACTTAATTAATGTAATGTGGTGGATACAACTCTACCTTGCTATACCATGTCCACACATTTTTTAACCCTAATTATAATAACTGTACCTCTGTGATGTTAGAACGTTGCAAAATTACTATTTAGGCCTATACATTTCAGATAGTGTCATTTATCCTGTAAATTTGATAATGTACTTGTTGATTTTTACTGGGAAATCCTTAATATAACTACTTATAATATCCTAATTGATTTTAAATAGTATGTCAGTCATAATAAAAAAAAAAAAAAAAAAAAACTTTACTGCTTTTGTCAGTGAACAAAATTATGATGATACTGTGCCACATAAAACAAATAAGTACTTTGAGCAATTAAAAAAAAAAAAAAAAAAAAAAAAGTAAATTATAAAACAAGATCACATAGAAGGCATATATAAAATTAGGTATTAGAAAAGGAAATACACTTTGACTAAATTTAAACAGAAAATCATATTTTTTACTTTGAGTGACATCAAAACACAAACTGTGACAACCAGTTATACCCAATGAACAGACATTAATGTTTCTATTAATGTAACTATTTCAAGACCAATTTTTCCATTAAAAAATATCCATTTAAAAGTTGTCCAACATTTGTTTTGATTTGAATTAGTTTCACAAACTGATGATGTCATAACATCGCCATAGCAACGTGTGATGTCATGAACATCATCTACTGTAGAACTTCACTTAATAAACCCTCAGTCTACACTTGTCTCTGTGAGAGTAAGCTGCAAAACTGTTCTCCTCGTTTGTTTTACCGATAATTCACCCAAATCCTTCACGTTACAACATTGTTTGCTACAATGTCCGAGTATGTATCTGTTTTATGCATAGTTACTCTGTTATCACAGTTGTTATGAAAGCTCAGATCAGGACGTAGTACACATAACAATCAAACACATAACTGTGTTTGGCTTGTACACAATAAAATAAGATGTGAATGTAAAACAAAATAGCTGTAATGGTGGGATTTTGTTGTCATTCGTAGAGGAAAACAGAATGTATGTAAATATTTAAGGTGCTCACCATTTATATCCAAGTGACAGTACAAAATTGTTAAAACCACAAATATGATCTTGTATAAAGTTAAGGAAAAGTTAATTAGTACACTAAGGCCTACAAGAACCACTGACAAACCTACACCTAAGTTTATGTCTTAACCTAAATTGAACTGTCATGTAAAAATAAGATTTTAGGATTTTTGACTAATGATCTTTCCATATCTTCTTACAGCCTCTTTGAGATCACCTCATTGGAGGATGTGCCGAAATGGTACGGGACCACTGGGCCACTCAGTTTTCACTTCCCGTCTGAGGAAGACCTGAAGTGGACCAGGATGCTGATGGAGGACCTAAAATCCCTTGACATCTTCCAGTCTCACCTGGAGAGCGAACATCGCGAGAGGGTGGTCCGAAATATAGAGTCGCTATTCAGACAATGGCTGACTGAGACCTGCTTGACTATGAATGTTCCAGAGTACGTCACGGAAAGAGTTGGTGGCCGAGTAGTCCCATTTGGATCGTATGCGTTGGGCATCAACACAAAGGGAGCTGACATCGACCTCCTCTGTGTGGGACCAGGCTTTGTCCAGAGATCCGATTTCTTTTCTTCCTTTGTGGAGAAACTGAAGACCCACAATGCGATCCAGATCATCCAAGTTATTGAGGATGCGTTTGTCCCGTTATAAAGCTCACCTATGATGGAATAGACATTGACCTGGTATACGCTAAAATCAACCGAAAAAGCATTAACGACAAACTGAATCTGATGGATGTCAGTCATCTGCAAGGAATGGACATCTGTTGCATGAGGAGTCTACAGGGCTACCGAGTTACACAGGAGATCATGAGCTTGGTGCCAAATATCTTCACTTTCAGAGTAGTGCTAGCCACCATAAAACACTGGGCAAAATGTCGGAACATCTACTCTAATAAGATGGGCTTTCTGGGTGGGGTTTCCTGGGGTATATTAGTTGCCAGAGTATGCCAGCTGTACCCTTACGCGACCGCTGCAGTTTTGGTGGCCAAGTTCTTTAAGGTCTTCTCCATGTGGGAGTGGAATTTCCCCATCTTATTGAAGAACCCTGAGGAGCACAACTTGAAATTTCCAGTGTGGGATCCCAGAGTCAACGTGAGCGATCGGTTTCACCACATGCCGATTATCACGCCATCTTACCCGCACCAAAACTCCGCCTTCAATGTGTCTTCTTCCTCACTGAAGATCATTGTGGAGGAGATCAAACGTGGAGACCTTATAATGGAGGAGATGAATGGCAGCAAACCGACCTGGAAAAAACTGTTTGAACCTGCGATATTTTTGCAGGATTACAAACATTATATTGTGCTGCGTGCTAATGCGGCTACACAGACCCAGCATCAAGTATGGGTTGGTCTTGTTGAATCTAAAATTCGACACCTGATTGGAATCCTGGAGAAGAATTCGACTATCTCTTTGGCTTACCCAAGTCTAGAGTCCTTCCCTGGAAAAGACAGTTTGAACACAACATGGCTGGTTGGAGTCAAATTCAACTCTACAGCCAAGAATGTGAACTTAAGCCAGGATGTAGCAAACTTTATCCAAAATGTGTACAGTCAAGCTGGTAAATTATGGGCTGAAGGGATGGAATTATCAGCAGCTTACGCCAACCAAGAGACAGTCAAATTTGCACTGCCGGCTGAGGAGATCCGTGAACCTGTGCAATCCTGCGTTAAAACATTGACAGCTGAATCGTCTACCAAAATGGAGGAAGATACTTTGGCCCAAAGAGGGAGTCAGACCGCCACCAAGCGCCCCCACACTCCGGAGTCCGATCCTGCGGCCAAGAGAGTCAAACAGGAGTCTTCTCCAGCTGGGCAAACCATACCAGTCCTCCCCCAAAGCAAAAGGATTAAAAGGCCCAGGTTCAACTCCAACAGGAGGATCTAAACAGCTTCTGCAACCTTGTAATTTACCATTGCTTAAAATAAAAAAAATATATAAAAATAACCAAAAAAATATTGTTCTTGTTTTTTCTTTACTTCTACTTCTTAGTATTCTTAATATTTTTCGCATTGCTTAAAGAAAATAATCGTTTTTTTTATTGCTCAAAATTACCTTGAAAACTCCTCTGAATATTATGTCACCTCTCCACAGATCTGCCCTATTACTTAGCGTAACCTACTTGTCTCCATGAAGATATGTAACAGCTTACCCATCTTTAATTCATCATTAATTGCAGAAATGGTTGCTTACAAGGTGTTCACCATCTTGCACTGTACATATTTCTGAGAGAGCTGAAAACTATGCAAGAATGTGCTAGTGTCTCAGAGTCAGTGCTTAAAGATGTTGGAAGACATGTTTGGTTTTTCTCATCACCAGCAAAATATTAGACAAAGTATGTGAGAATTTGGGATTTAAAAAAAAAAACAGGGAGCCAGTAGATGCAGAAGAAACATGCACTTAGTAGATTTACCATAATACTATATGCATCTGAACTGGTTATCCACATAGGCTTACTGGAAGTTTAATCCTGCCTAAGCATCCAGCTGCAGCTCTCGCCTCTGGGACGAGCGGGGCAGCTTCTCTTTGGGCATGCATTAGATTTATTTCATTTTTTGTGAAGTGAGTTACATTTAATCAGAGGATATGAACTCTCAGAATCAGCCATGAAGTTGAATTGAGATGGCTTTAATTACTTTTTTAGTGGCAGATGATATTGTCCATCTTAAACTGAATCAAGGTGTGAGGGTCTTTGCAGGTCTAAGTGTAGTCCTTTGTAAATACCTAGTGTTCCAGATTGATAAATTATATGAATGCAACATTTTGAGGACTTTTTCATTTAAAAGATAAAATATTTAGCTTTAAATTGTTAATTGGCATAGCTAGGCCTGTCACGATAATTACTTAATTGAGGTATCACTATATGTTTGATGGAACAATAACTTTTTAATAATTTTGAGGGTCAGTATTGATTGTGGGAACTTTTTCTTTGTAAAAAGGTAGTGGACATTTTGCTTTTTTTTTTTTAAGATTTGAGCTTTAGAGGGTTGAATAAATAACTAATTATGGATTACTGTTGTTTGTTTAGACATTGGGACTACCAAAACCTAAACTTAAATGATACATTTTCTGGTTGGCTTTTTTCCCTTTCTTCACTCTGAAACCACTACATCCATGATTCGACTTCTATGTTTACCCCACAGATGTTACCCAGAGTTCATGACCGCACTTCCTGTTACTGACCGTATAGGAGGGCACTAATCTGCATATAAGAAGATTAGCTGGAGGCATGA
The DNA here is from genome assembly GCA_019594935.1 of Periophthalmus modestus. NCBI lineage: Eukaryota > Metazoa > Chordata > Actinopteri > Gobiiformes > Gobiidae > Periophthalmus > Periophthalmus modestus. Next base: position 7,168,000 of record JAIEZT010001368.1, on the reverse strand, counting down.
CATCACAGAGCATGACTCTAAACATATAGCCTGCACGCTTACCCATATTCACTGTCCAATAAGACGGTCAGTAGGCCAGGGGTCAAAGGTCAGGAGGAGTACTTCGTAATTGTAGGATATATGCAGAGATGATTCAGTGCTAAGGCCATGTGGTTCAGGAATTGAACTCAAGAAAAAATCTATTCTGTCAACTTGACGGATTTTTCTTTTGCTATGGCTCATACCTGGATGACTGAGGGATTACATAGACATAATAAGCAGGAGGAGTGCTTTGGAATAGCAGCGTATGAAGAGAAACGATAGGAGCATTCAGAGGTAACTAGGAATGGGAATATCTCTTGTGAATTTTTCCATAACAAATGCTTAACATCAACAAGGGGTTTACGTGCTGGTGAGTTACATTTCTTGAGAAGCTGTAGTCCCAAAAAGCAACAAAATAAGAAAAAAATAAATAAAATATGAGACCAGAATTGTGAACTGAACCACAAAATGTATGTATTATTAATAAATAAATAAATAGTCTCAAAATCTTGCCTTGTTTCATTCTTGTCATGTTTCTCGTCCTTACTGCGAGCATACTGTGAAATGGACTCCAGAATGGACAAATTGGGGTGCCTATTGAAATACATTTTTTCCTATATTATACCATCTTTTTTATTACACATTACAATGCATGGAAATTTCTCTGATCTAGAAGAGTCACCTTAAACTTCACGCCATGCTACACCTGCGTAGGCCATGTACAACCTAGAATGTTCTCAATGACATAATTACTCATTCTTTTTAAGTAAATTATGCAACAGGAACAATACTTTAGCTTTGTAGCATTCCAGCCCGCAGTGCTAATAGATGTTGTGAAAGCAAAGTAACTTGACGTTCTCCTTAAAAGCCTGGAGCTCTCTGGTTGCTGAGTGGTTGTGAGAGGGCAGGCATGTGGGCAGGCAGTGCAAGTAACAAGGAGAGCTATGTTTCTAAGTGGAAGCTCTGTATTGTTGTTCAACTGGGGTCAGTTTCATGATAAAATCCCTCTTAAAATATTTTGTGTCTTAGACTACTTCACAAACATCCTATCATTTGTATCACTCCATGTCGCTGGCAGATCTCCTAGATTTTGATATGGTTCATTTTTCTTCTAGTTGCAAAATTTTATTATATCTTGCTATAATTGGTGTTTGTTTGCCTGGACCATCTTGCATGTATATTTTATTGTCCCTGTAGAAATGTATTCCTTCAACTAATGCCACTCAGCAGCCTGTTGGGGGCAGTGGTGACAATCATTTTCAGATTTTAGTTTTTTGGATAGGCATACCTAGCTGGAGGATTTGTCAACTGTGCAAGTTTTGTGATTAACAGTGGAATAATTAGTGCAAGCCAGAGCAATTTCACACAGAAATGCCACATGGTCCAAGAAGTGAACACCCCCCCTTCTTGCTGTGAGGTAAAAAATATACCACTGTACCATTACTAATTATGTTTTTGTGTTCATGAGTAGTGTGGGAGAAGCATAAAGAAAGAAAGCCTTATTTTGGAGATATGCCAAGTTAGGATATCAAGTATATGGTTCATAATAAACATTATTAAAAAGCTGCTAAAAGAGCTGATTAAAAATTCAAATGTGTCCCATTTGAATTTAGTGAAGTGTTCTTACTTTCTTTACAAAAAAAATAGTTATTCTGACCTCCCATGACCTCTACATGGAAGAGGAAAAGAAGAGAGCTACAACATTTTCACCATGTTCCCAGTTTCAGTCATTCTGGGTGGACTCAGGTCCCAGCAGGACCCCCTGAGGAGAGGTACAATGGCAGGATTTTTGTGCATTTGGGCGAGGAAAACTTTAAAGTGTTAGTTGAACTTCCCTTTAAACAGAACTGACATATGCACATGCAGTTATACACTGAGAGAATAATAAGCTGTAATTTGGAAGAGACAGGTGCCTTAGTCTAGCTTTATAATACTTGTAGACACTTAAGTATTAACATTTAATTTTTTTTAATTATCTGGACTACATCTTAGAAAACATGCAACTTTGCATGGATTAAGCGTCTGCCCTCTTCTGGCATATGTAAAGATTTCATAGTTTTGAATTCAAAATTAGCTGCATAGCTGTAAATGTGATGTTAATAGATGGATGCTTCTTACTGAAGACAGCCACTGAGAAAAAATACCATACTGTGATGTGTGCACCTGCTGCTACTTTTCAAGTCTGGCAAATCTGTAGTGTTATAACTCCACACCCTCCACAGCCCTCTGTTGCCTGGAAACTGTGCACTTCAGAAAGTCACTTTTCAGAAGCATAATACAGAAACTGAAATATTTTAATATCCATTCACACCAACCATGCCACACGTCATCTTCTGCAGGATATCATGCTAACATTCTTTGTTTATGTATATTCTCTCAGATAAAAGTATACTTAATAGTTTGGCAGATCAACATAATAAATGAACCAAAATAGGCTTAATCAACCAAAAAGCATGCAGCTGATGCCACCAAGCCATGATAATGGTCTGATTTGTGAAGTTGTCATTATGAAATGGATGATTTCAAGTTTTTTTTCCTCATTTTTTTAACAGTACAAACATCCATGTGTGCAACCTATTGACTCAGTAAGTGTTAAGTCTCCTCAATCCACTTCTGTGCATGTTAGTGACATGCCAGTGAACTCCTGAACTCTCGTAAACTGACTACAGGAGCTCACTGTTAGCTCTCGGGCGTCTGAGTGTCCGAGTTCAGGTCTCACTCTCTCCCTCTCTCTATAGGCAGGATATTAGAGGAGGGGCCCGGCCTGAGAAAGCCTTGTTCTTGAGGAAGCTTACTGAGGGGCCGACAGCCACATGGACTCTCTTTGTTTAGGCCCAGAGCAGAGACAGAGGGTGGGGAGGGTGGGACTCCAGTCCTGAAGCAGAGGATGTGTGCTTCGATACAGAGTTAGCGTGAGTAGAATTTGGTTGTTTGAAGTAACCAAAAGTGAGCACTAGCAGTACTAGTCAATAGATAAAGGTAGAATACTTTAATATTAAAATATTAGAATAAATAAATATTTGGTGAAAATACCTGTGTTAAGTGTTTGGCCATAAAATAAAAATTTTGAAAGAATTGACAAAAAATGTTTCTTAAAGGGGCATCTTAACTTTTTGGTGAAGTGTACGCCACCTGTTTGTCTCCATGGAGATGTTATTGATTTGCCTGGAATGTTACACAGTATGGTATTAAATTTCTCTAGCTCCATGGACACACGTTATGACACCAGGATATGTTTCAGGCCAGGGGTCCCATTTATAAAACTTTACATGGAATTCTGACTAAAAGTGTACATATGGACAAAACACAAACTCCCTCTCTCTTGATGACTTGCGTGAGAATCTCTCCTCTTTGAGTACAGATCACCTGACTCATCTCCGACAGCCCACACATGAAAGAGTTCTGGCACGGGACCGCATACTTTCAAGTTAAGTTGTCTTTTTTATAGCTCATAAACCTGTGGAAAGTCACGTCCATTACATTTTTGTATGTGTGCATGCTATAAATAAGACGCCAGATCTGTGGAGTTGCTAGCCTGCTCGCAGTAAAGACGTTGGCTATGCTGCAACTTGTGCACTTTTTAGATCAGGCCAAGAAACACAAACGTTATTCCCACATTGTCAAGTTTCAGCTTTCAGACATACCAACACCTGTATTTGAGTATTGCATTTAAGACAATAAAATACTTCCCATAGTCCCCAGAAAGTTCCCACTTTAAACTAGAACCAATTACAGACTATACACTTTACTATACACAACTAGGGTTTGTTAGTTTCAATGTATTTAACTCCTCCCTTCAGACAGATAAGGCTACATGGATTAGTGGAGAAACTCACTTTTAAAATCTTTTGTCCAGCTGGCAGAAGTTTCTTTTGCGAGGTTCTCAATAGTCTACCAGAAACACTGCCTGACAGAATTTTGAGAAACCAATGAATAGTGTGAATGGGTATTGCACATTAGGGGCCTGCAGTCAGGGTTAATCCATTCCCCAAACACTGGTCCTTCTGGTACTAGGGCAGAGCTATCAGAACATTGAGCAGAGGGCTGGACCATTTTACCTCCAGGAAATGTGTTCTCAGATGCATGTAATCAGACAGGCTTATCAAGAGCCAAGGGAAGCCCAGACATGGAAACCAGCACTGGGTGTTAGAATTGAGACATTTTAGAGTCTTAACAAAACAAGCACGCTACTTAGTCTGTCTGCCCACTGTTTGGTCTGAAAGGCAGAGATAGCATGGTGTGAGTTGAACGAGGAAAGAAAACTATAAATTTGAAATACTTGAACTTTCTTCAACTAGCAACTGTTGCCGTGGAACAAAAACATGGACGTTGCAATATTGCCTCGAGTTAAGGACAACAAAGGCTTTCACTGATGTCAGGTGCTTTTGAGGATGAAGGGCATATTTTGTTGGCTTGACAGTAGTTTGTTATTCCTTGCTGAATGCCGTAATGCACACAGACAACAATGTAAAGAAGCAGCTGTCAGATGTGGCCTCATGAACTTGTCTTACAGAGGAAAATGTTGTAGGACTGCATATAGGGCCTATATGCAAATGCAAAACTAAAGGGTAATGAAACTTTAAAATAATTTTTTACTCACACACTTTGTTTATTTATAAAGATACTTAAAACTGTACGACCCAACTTTTCACACATGATATCGGCACTCATCCAAGTAGCTTTTTCAGTTGTGACATGGTTCTGAAAGTCTATCCATTCTTCCATTTTCTTCCGCTTATCCGGGGCCGGGTCGTGGGGGCAGCAGGGACTACCAGACTTCCCTCACCCCAGCTCCACTGGTGGGACTCCAAGGCGTTCCCAGGCCCAGCGAGAGACATAGTCCCTCCAGTGTGTCCTGGGTCTTACCGGGGCCTCCTCCTGGTGGTTCTGAAAGTCACTGCTTTAAATGTTTGTCTGAAGGGAAACGCTGACAACAGTGATTAACGCACCCTAGTTGCTTAAAGTAAGGAGTATGTAAGGTGTGACAGTTTCAGTGTAGTTTGCGCCTCCCTTCAGACAGATACTTAAGGCAGTGATTTTCAGAACCATGTCAGAACTAAAGAAGCTACTTGGATGAATGGCAAATTGTATTCACTGTTGAAAAAACCTTTATCCAGTTGACAGAAATACATTTCTTTTGCGATGGAACCTACCTGGACAACTGAGGGACTACACAGACTTGAAACCCATCAAGTGTTTTGTAAAAGCAGTACATCGTGACTAAATCAGACCACTGGGCACTGTCTGTCTGCATCTGGTCAAGTAGCCATGAAATTCATGTATAAATACTAGCTTTGTATGAAAGAGCTGCAGTCAAATGATTTACTCTGGCATATTTTCATAAGTACTTCAATAGTTGGTTGAGTTTCAAGAAAGACCATTATGATTGGTTGATTCTGGATATAGTTCGAAGTTTTTATTATCATAACATAATCACATAGTTCTGCCAAGTCTTTCAAAGCGTGTCCCAACTTAAAGCCAAAAAACAAAATTTCAAAAAATATGAGTTACTTGAAATCTGTTCTTATACATCTGGTTCAGGAATCAATAGAACATTAACATAGCATCTGCACCAGGAGCTGATGTTTTTCTAGACTTGAGGGTGGCCCAGTCCTTTACACTTGTTAAAGGGTGGTCTCCTGTCTGTCTGGAAGTGTGACATTAGAAACATGTTCTTCACGTGCACCTGCAGACTGGGGCAGCTGTGGGCCACTGCTGTTCTACGACCCAGCGCAGCCAATTTATATGAGCATACTATGAATGATTTATTATTTCTTGGTCAATGTACTTTTCATGTTGTGTTTTTACAGCTTGGAGATTGATTTGAGTAGTTCTGAGCGTGCAAGTTTTCATTTTGAGTAATATTTCATATGTAAATGACATACAGTATAGTGCATGTTAATATGCTGAGGATGAGTCAGCAGTGTTGTGTAAGGGTTCCCACGCTGCTCTCTCAGGATTCACTGTACACTGGAGCTTTCCTCACACCACAGCCAGAGCAGAGGGTTGTTTTTATCATTAAACTGTGAAGAACAAAATATATTTATTCAAAATGGTTCATATAAGTCCCTGTAGCTGATTTTTTTTGCTGATTTGTGTTTTTGAGCAAAATGTGTCTTGCCCCAGTACAAATATACTGTATAAGCAGCTCTTGAGGTCCAAATGAGACCACTGTGTGCCGTCTGCTCCATCGTCTGTAAACCAGGAAGTGCACTGTTAGCATTCTAGTTGTTGATAGCATTACTGTACTGTGATGCCAAAATTCCACTCCGCTGTGAAAAGTGTTTATAGACTCAATGCAGAGAATATATGATGATACAAATGCATTAGGAAAGTGAGAAATGAGTTGGACTGCTGCAAACAGTTTAAAATTGAACTTTATTTATTTATTTATTTTTTTAAGACCCTAAAAATCAAGTACAGCACCTTTAACTGTGGTCTTTTTTATTTATTTATTTGTGCAATTGGTGTGGTCTTTTTTCTGTTTGTCAATACTTGATCCAATGCACATCTAGTTTTGATATTAGTTATTATAGCATGGATTACCATTTCCCTTTGATTCTTTTGACAACCTTGTGTTTGGGCATTGTGTTCCTGTTGCCCTAGTGACATTGAAGGATAGGTTAAATTTCCCATGACAACTAAAAAGTAAAGCAGGAATTTTCAAAACAATGGTGTCTTGATTACAGCAGCATAAAGATTACTCAAACATGCATGAATCACTCTAAATACCACTTTGCGTGAGTAAATGACAAAGAATGATTTTGCCTAATTCGCCTCCTTCAATAACTATGCATGAATACTCTTGAATGAATACAGCCTATTTAAATTTGAAAAATATACCAGTAAACATCTCCACGAAGCTACGTTTGACTGACCCACATTCTTCTAACTGGTATTCAGAGCCATCCTATAGCCTCTCTTTCCATGTAATTATCCTGCTCTTCAGATGTTGATAATTTATTGCTGCTTCCCACTGTGCGTGCTAAGCAGATTCTGTACAAAGGTCTTACATAACACTGAGTCCCACACATTTTAGCTCATTTTCCATAGCAAATGACATCTTTATGTAGTCCATTTGTTTCAGTGAAACATAGTAGATATTCTGTAGACTTCAGGGGTGGTCGCTGAAAAGGTTATACAATACGGGTGCAAGACTGGTCGCAATCAAACCGAAATCGCAATTTGAATGGGTGCAACTGGCAAATCGCAAGGGCTCCAACTTTTGAAGTACCACCATTTTCTTCCACAGACTACAAAATATCCAGTTCTATTCTGCATAAAATAGCAAATTCGATCTGAAAGATGTTCTGAAATGCATGTGTTTCTTGTAATACTTTGTTAGTTCATTGGCCTTTGTCAATTCTCCTGGGTGCATTTAAAATGTGAACTTTGAACAGAATCTTATTATTTCAACATAAATCCCAAATCCATTCGCAAGTCTTGTCAGAAAAATCGTAATTAGATATTTATATCATATTGGTCAGACCTTTTACACAAGTTATAAGTTGTGAAACGTGTTCATTTGTAACCATAGACATCATAAAGAACTTGAAAAAATCCTTTCCAAATCTGAGTTGAGCTGCTGGATTGGCCTGTCATGGTCCACTGCTGATTCCACCCTGCCAATTACTCCCCATTAACCGTCATTTCGTGTGATAATCCATGTTTCGTAATAGGCGCTTTTCCATTGTCTCCGGGCAGGGAATCCTACAGTGCATTTTTAGATTTCTTCCTGTTCAAAGTTTGGTCTGGAACTCCTGTCATTTGCAATCAGGTTTGTCTAAACATGGCACCAGCAGACGTCTGCACTGATGTTGGTTTAATTATGTGGTTTGACTAGTAAATGAGATCTGCATTTTAGGTCAGAATAGTTGAGTGATTGATGCAATTTATAAAATGCCAAACTGTAATAAAATTAAACTGTATGGTATCAGTTTGCAGGTAGGGCCATGCATGCTCAGGGTTGTTAGTTTTCAAAGGGAAAATCCACCGAATCCGAACTCACAATACAGCGAACATGCAGCACAACTGAAATAATGCATCTATAATGTTTAAATAATTGTTTTTATCTGGCTTTTTTGTGTGTGTGTGTTGCTCATGATCGGCAGCTGTAGCTAGAGTTGTAGCTTACCACCACCGAGTGTCGAGTAAATGAATAATGCACTGTAAAGTGCTTTGAGTGTCATGAAAGGTGCTATACATATACATTACTGTAATGTAATGTAATTGTGTATGAAGTAGCTTGCTGCCCACATATGCCCTGTGTTTTGGAAGCCAAGTCTGTGACTTGTTCTAAAGCTGTTGACTGCAGTAATTGCAGTTGATTAGCACTTCTCTCATTAGTCACATTGTTACAGGGCTGACTGTGACATCATGGAGTTGACAGGCCTCAGACAGCTCATCTCCTCATGTGATGCCACTGTCAAAGGCATTTAGCACTTCAGAACAGCATTAAAAATATAGAATCAGATACCCACCTGTTCATTGCCTGTGTTCCTTGTTGTTACTGGAGAGATTGTGTATTTTAGAGTGGCATGATGTCATACTCACAGATTCAACAACTTTATTTATATTCATGGGTTTTAGTTTCCTGATTATGGGTGCCATTTGGGCACTTTTCACCATTAAAAAGTTATATTTTCTTTTGAATTGCTAATTCCTATAGCAAGTGGTGTCAGTTTTTATACTCCAAAAACCCATTGATAGCATATTATATAGACCTATAACCTGACAGTTTCCAATGTGCTACACTGTAGTTGATGTAAATAGATTTCTCTAATCCACATTAGAGCTGCTCCCCATTTCTATTAACTTGTATAGGCCCTTACAATGTTGGGTACATATAGATTATACATTTTAGTGTAATTCAGGGGGAAAAGAACAGATAAAACCTGTTTGAGAATTCTGAATTGATTCTTCATAGAGAAAAAAATCAGAACCTCCAATTTCATGAATAGACATGAAATACACTTATATTATGCTATAATGCTTTCAGTTAATTGCAAATCAAATTTTATGTCTGATCAGAAATATTTAACTTTTGTTATTGAAACAAAATACAATTTAAGTAAATTATATTCTTCATATTTTTCCACTTTATTTTTAAATCCATTACTGCATGTACTGTATCTTGATTTGAACTACATGGCCCTTTCTGGTGTCTGCGTTTTAAGCTCCCTTAACAAGATCACTTGTTCAAGATCACAATCATCCTTCACTGTGAGATTGAATATCGCTGTTTTGGTTTTTGAGGTACAGACTATACTATACCACTGTTAAAAGAGCAATATGCACTTTAGAGTCCCCTCACTGTTACTAATCTTGAGCATACCACATCTCTGCTTTCTCGACCTTTACCACCAGTCCATGCAGTGATGTGAAAGTGGTGCTGAGAGTAAACAGTGCCCCTCACAATAGATCTGAGCTGTTGTGGTGGAGGCCCGGGCAGCTCCTGAATGCTCCCAGATGATGGATGGTGCTCAGATCCCATTCCTGACCCCTGGATGAACCAGCTGCAGCTCTGTGAAATGCGTGGGACCCTCACTGAAGCAGGGGACCAACTACAATCACAGGGAGCCACTGCACTTTTGGTAGATTATGTTCATTTTGACATACAGTGAGTTATTGTAGAAGTTTGTTTATGAGAGTGAACGTGGGGCAACAATTAGTTTATGGCTACTACAATTCGGCGTGTTTACAACAAGTGTATGTGTTTGGTTACCATGTAGACTGCTTCATTTGCCACCAGGAGCTAGCAGTGGCACCACTTCCCCAACATAATAAGTACATTGGTGTAAATCAAACAGAGTGAACGGGGGCTTTACAATTTTTAAACAATAGTCAATAGTGTCAGTATTATGCACAGCCCCAAATAGAAAACAAACATGGGGCTCAAAAATGTGTTCAGTATATGCGATATCAAAATGAATGCGAATTTGAATAATTTTGGACTAATAGTAATTTTGTTTTTCAATTCATTTTAATTACAATGATTGAGCAAATAATAATACATTTTTATTTTAGCAGTGTTGAATAAACTGACAATTAACAAAACTACCTTGTTAATACAAGCTCAGACAAGTCAGTAACAGTATTTTTAACTCGTAAAACAATATCTCAACACCTTTCTGAACTTTATAGAGAACTAGAAGCCAGATTAACAACCTTGCCAGTTTGAATAAACAGAATTTCTGGCTGACATCCGGAAAACATGTTTTGTTTACATGTGAACTGAACTGGATTATGCAACGCACTTCCCTCCACATCATGTAGGTGGAGTTTATACAGTACTGAGTGGGCGTGGGTGTCAGGGTGGGAGCACATGTCTCTGTTTACCTTCTAACAGCTGTCAGTTTTGTAAGGGCCCCTCACACCTCGCCCGGGGCCCTGATGTGAGTAGTGTTTTATGGCCCCCAAACAGTCACGGAAGCAGGCCTGTCCTTCCCAATGGTGAGTTATGGCACGTTCATATAGGACAGGCACAGTAGTTGGCTTGGGGGAGTATCTCGAAGTGATGTTACTGTACACTGATTGGGGGCCTCTCGGGATTGTGGGAAATGTAGTAAGATGATTTTGACAGTTGCAAGTGATTGTAGTGTCCCCGTAGGGAAGTTCGCTCTCTGCATTTGATCCATCCTTCAATGCCGCTGGGGCAACCTGTCAGGAGCACTACACAACCACAGCGCAGGATCTATCTCAAAATCTTGGACCTAGGCTTGGACCTTATTCAAGACATTTGTGCATGTGTTGGGTTGATGGGGGAAATTGTAGTCCCTGAAGGAATCCCACCCAGAACCGAAAACAAGTCCATGTTGGTCAGGAGTCAACCCTTCACAGTAAGTGTGATAGCCATATAATAGGTTTTCCAAATGATAATTCCTATAGGTCTTTCTTCTTTAGAGTCATTAAGTTAATTCACTAGTCCCAATAATAATCACTACACACAGGCTTTATTTGATGTCCTAGTCTTTTGTATAGCATTCGTTGAAACAGGAATATTGTGCATGGATTTCAGAAGAATGAAAGCTCGCTAAAAAACAGAATCTATAAACAAATAGGTATGTTAGTTTCAGGGTAGTTAGCTCCTCCATTCACATACTGTAGATATAACACAGTGTACACCAGGAATCTGACCAGAACTGAAGAAGCCGATTGGCTGCTGGTAAAACGTCTTCACTGTAAAACCAGTTGTCCAGTTGACAGAACGAGATTTTTCTTTTGCTATGGATCATACATGGACAACTAAGGGATTACACAGCCATATCGATTTAAACCAAAGAAACTGTATCTTTTGGGCAGAGAAAAACAACAAAACAAAACTCAAAATGTTGCTTATAATGGGAAGCTGAAATCAATAGGTTAAAAAGCCTTTCATCAGTAGAGGGTAATGAGTAATATGCAGGCTCTAATGACACTGTTGAAATGTTGACTCTTAAGCCACTGATGATATATTGTAAGCAATTTTCAAAGTTTTATAACAAAACATTGAAACAAAACTCATTTGACAGTCCTATTTTTACTTAACATCCACATTTCCCTAGAGGAAAAGCATAGAGCACTCCACCTTCAGTAAGAGCTTCTTTGCCAAAATGTTTGTTTACCTCAGTAACATTCATTCATACATCTTGAGACTTGAATCTTGCATAGTGACTGTGGTTTGGACAGGAATGCTCTCGGAGGAGGAAGTAAAAGGGACAGAGGTCATCCAGCTGCTATTGTTTGATTGTTTATAATGCAGTGCAAATGGTGCTCCATGGCAAACGACAAAGAGGCGTTGTAATCCAGTCTAGTATTGTATGGGGCTTTTAAGCTCTTCGGATCCAGATGTTTCTAGTGTCTTTCAAGGCATGTTTTAGTCTTAATGTAGGAATTATTAAGCCAACCATTTGGGATTATTTATACTGTATGCATTGATCTCAGCCAGGATAACTGAGTTTGAAAATGACCTGGGGATTTTTTATTGGAAATTTCAGTCAGTGCAAGTTTTAAAGCATTACATACTACGTCATTTTTTTCTGGTTGAGGGCCCGTGGTAGGTGATTCCACCTGGCTAATCTTACAGATAAGATCTGCTTTGCAAAATGTCAAAATTTCTTTTCTATTGTGATTTTTCTGACACGGATTGAGATTGCGATCAGATTTGGAATGTGTGCTTTAATTATAGGAATTTTACAATTTAAACACATCCAGAAAAATTGACCAAAATACTGAAATATAAACATAATATATGTGAAAGTGTTACATTACAGAACTGCACAGCTTTAAACTACAAGGTTAGCAGTAGAGATAGACCGATGTCAGTTGGCCTATATATCAGGCAGATATGTGAACTTTTTGGCATAATTTCTATCGACCAATAGAGAGATTTAAGGGACCTAAAAAATGGGTGGGTGAGTTTGTAGTAAATTACATAATTTGGGGAAAATAATCCAAATCAGCCCTACATATCAGCCCCAAAATATCGACAGAGCTTATTGGCCATCGATTACTCTAGATTCTAAACAATTGGTCGGCCATGAAAAAACCCATATCTGTCTCTAGTTAGCTTCTTTTTTTTTTTTTTTTTTGCAGAATAAGGATATTTTGTTGTTTGTGGAGGAAATTATTTTTTAAAAATTCTGTGTTTGCGATTTAATAATTGCGTTGATTCGATCCAGTTGCAAGATATGGTTTTATAGTTTGTGATGTTTGGTGTTATTCACTCTTTACAGGGCAGTTTTACAACACTTTACTTTTTCAACTGTAGCCAACGGTAAGACCATCTGAGGTGCTTGAATGATGACCCGTCTTCGAAGCATGACTGAGCTTTTCCACTGTATCCAGTCCACATAAGCCATCTATTGTTTCCTACTCAGACACTCACAGTTATAGATTAAACAGATGTCCATGAATCAAGAGCCATAGCAGATTTACAACCACACTTGACCTTACCATGCTATTCCAATGGAAAGTTTGGCCTTAGATGTCCAGCGTTTAACATTCGAGAATCCTGTTTGTGATTTTACGGTTTGCATTTCAGAGGCAACATGAGAAGGAGGCGACACTGACCTCCGTCTGGATCTCTGGAGTTTTAGAGAGGACACTGGAGCCATTCAACTGACAAATTTACTGAGGAGACGCTAAATCAGGGGCATGTTACGTTTTTAGAGCACCAGCTATAAACGTATCCAGGCCAACTGATCTAGAGAAGATGGCTAAGAATACTACTTTCAGGAAATGCAACTTCTTCAAAAAAGCTTGCGGTTTTATAATATGGGTTTATGCAAATTACAGAAAGATTTGTTTGCCATGACTACTATTGCTACTACTGCTGCTGCTACTACTAAGACTACTACTACTACACTCTTTTTATCTCTTTGTTTTGCTTGGAAGGTTTAATGCCATTCTGTAGAGCATAGCCATCTCCCACAGAGACAAGCAGGTGACACCACCAGGCCAAGTTACGCCTCTGTCTGAGCCCGGGATTACGTGTCAGATCTTTGACAAAGCATTGTTGCTGTTTCATGGCACTAAAATCTAACTAACTAAGATGAATTGCTGCGATATTTGTTTACAAACTCTAGGGAATCCATCTGGCCTGACTCCCACTCGTGCGATTGTTCAGGGTAGCCAGTGGTTCAGACCAATGACAGCACAGCATTGTGATTTCGGCAGCCACAAGCCAAAAGTGACGTGCCCGAAGCAATCAAAACGAACATGTTAACACCAACAGACGTACTATAATACTAGCCCGTTTTAGAGGAAATACAGACTATTTTGTTTGTAAAGAACTTGCAGAGGGTAAGCGCTTTTTGCATCTGTGGACAGGAAAGATGTCTGTGCTTTTCTTTCAAATAGATAAAAAAAAAATCCATGCCTTTTTCAGTTGTCGTGACACTTGGGCCAATCAGATTCAAATATTGTCATGAAGTTCTGCCTTTTCCCAATTGCTTTTATTGAGAGCTGTTCCAGATTGGTAATTTTGTCAAATTCAATTCAATTCTAAAAATGTTATTGTTAGTATCTCATCATAACCATTGGGGACAGATAGAGACACTTTTTTGGATATTCTTACTTTCCTAGTTAAGTTTTGAATATTGTAATATTTCTGATTATCCATCTACATGTAGTCCGTCAGCACAAAACCAAGATATCAGCTTTCCTAGTCAAACAGCTTCCATATTTGTCTTTGATGACTTGTCCCTTTATGTCTGTACTCACATGTTATGTCTGCTCCTCTGTACAGTAGGGGCACTTTACACTAGGGGGGTCTGGACATGTGTTTGGAGTCAAGCAGCTCAATCATCACTTTGAGATGGCAGACGTAGGAATACAATGACCTTTTCATTACTGCTGTCCCACTGAGCCATATATATATATATATAATCTATGTTTAAATGTCAGCAGACTGGGAAATATTGCTCTACTTCCTGTTTAACCTTGAATGCTGTTGTCTACTAATAATGTAAACAGTATACTTAGAGTTTAGAGGTAGACCTATAGTGGTCTGTTTTTTACCGATATCTTGGTTGGGCCGACCATCATAACAGTAACTTCTTATCATTTAATTTGCAGAAATGTATCAAAATTGGCCCTGCGTATTGGCCTAAATATATTGGCCATTGGCTGCTCGAGGTTCTAAAATAATCAGTATCAGCATTTGCCATGTGAAAACCCATATCCATATGTTGATCTTTACTTTACATATATATGAAGCTAAAATATCAATTCAATGAGGTAGACTATTCCTACCCCAATCAATCCATCTCTGCCTCTCCCAACCGATCACCTCATGCTATTCATATAAATGCACTCCCCTGATTTGGGTTGATGCTACTGCTATTAGTCAGGGCTAATATTTGAAACAATCTGAAATGTTTTGTGTGTGTGTCTGTTTTTGGTGTTCACAAAATTTTCAGTCTGATCAGGAATTTGCCCATTATTAATCGGGATGCCGTATAAAGATTAAACAATGTTGTATTAAAATTCCGTTAGCACTGTAAGATTTCTACTTTTGGATATTTCATAGGGTTCAAATTATAATTTTTTGAATTCACAAAATTTTAAGTCAGATCAGTAATTTGCCCCATATGTAAAATTATTAGGACCATAGACCACATAAAAAAGTGGACTAAGAGAGTGTGATGTCACCCATAGCGTTCGGTTCCAGATAAATTAAGCTCATTGAAGTTAGCAGTAATGTAGCAGTAGCAAAATAAAAATACCAGGATCAAGTAGAGTGGGTTAATACAAACATTTAAAGACAAAAATGATGAGCCTGACAGCAGCAGTTATGGAGGGAGGAGTGGCAGTTTTTCAATAGAAAGTGAATTGGAGTTAGAGACAATGGAGCCGGATGCGCACCTGTGCTTATTTCCTATTTGGAATGTGGCGGCTAGTAAGGATGGTAACAATAAACAATAATACAGTTTATCGTGATAAAAAGGGGTGACAATAATTGTTCGACATTGTATATAATCTTGATAATTGGCAACAAAGATAATCGCTATTATATTATCAGAATGTGCAGAACACAGAAAAGGGGGTCTTAGAGGTCTAGAATTGGACCCTCTTTCTATTAATTTGTATTAGAGGGGGGCCTTGAGAGGCTTATTGCCCCGGGCCCCCAAATTTCAGTTCACGGCCCCGCTTATCCATAATATTCTCTGTTAAAGTTATAATTATTCATATCGATAACAGCTTGAATCATTATTCTGATATAATTGGTAATCCCAATTATTTTGGCCGTGATAAATGTCACACAAAATTTCAATATTGTCCCATGCTTAGCGGCTAGCACATTAGCTATGTCCATTTATATGTACAGTCTATGGTCGGGGCACAGTAAAAACAATGTTATTCATAGGATTTCTGCTTTTGAATATTTCATTGGGTTTTTGCCGGCACCTGCCTTTTTGAATATATCACTGGAGTTGTACATACAATTACCTCGCGTCCCTTGTGGTAACCTATACACTTGCAGTAAATGCCCATGTCAGCTCCATATAGCAATCTTCTCACTCGTGTAACCGGCTCATACTCCCTAGAGGTCCGAGGAGCTGACAGAAGCCTGAAGCCCAAGCCACAGCCCTCTCTTTCACAGCTGTGCAAATAAATGTACAAGGAAAGTTAATCTGCTAATTGTTTTGGCTTCCCCTGCAGCGGTCTAAAGGGATTCCCCTCCAGTGTGGGCCAGTGTTTGTGTGAATAAAGGGATTTGAAAGAGGAGCAGGTCTGGCATGGCTATAGCAGAGCAGACAAGGGCTCACACTTTCCATGTGAAGGGTTTCATGGGTGCTTCTCCACATTTGTCACTGGGAGGTTTTCTTGGTACTTGGAAAAAATGGTGTAATGTGCATGTTATGTTTTATTTTCCTAGTTTTTATTGGCTCACTTATAACTTGTATGTTTCAAATTGATGAGTATTGAAAATTTATAAACAAAAGTAGAAAAAAAGTAGAAAAACTCCCGGACTCTGCCTTGCTTTCTGGGACCTATGAAAATAATATTCTATTAATTTGTGTGGCCTGATTTGGTGGCTTGCTGGTTAAACCAAAAAGCAAAAATACAACAGTCTGCAGGGGTCCAAAGTTATTCCTGAATGACCTTATGTATTCTGTGCATTCCTGACTATTCACCGCAATGACTTCAGAACTTTCAGAAGCTAGAGCGGAGTTTTGCTGTCATTATAGAGCTAACAACAACTACCATGCAAACAACGCACTTACTTGTTCTTGGACATTAAAATGCTTTCTAATTAGATGCAGACAATACTCACTGGTCTCATTTTGACCTGAAGAGCTGCTTTTACAATATATCTGTACTGGAACAAGAAAAATTTTGCACTACTGCATGGATTTTGCTCTACTGCATTATGAGCAGTAAGTTGCACATATCCCACTTGTTACCTGAATCCCCCTCCCACACACTAATAATCCAGTATAGTCATGCAAACCCATGTAAACCACAGCCTTTGCTCCTTTGCCCACTGTCACTGCTTAAATCCCCTGTCACGTCTCATTAGCCCTGCTCTGCTGGTCGCTGGGATGATGGCGGCTTACGGCAAGCTTGTTAGTGTTTAGTGCTGTGAGCCGAGGGGAGCAGAAATACAACCGGCAACCTTCATTCTGCAAGATTTAGAGTGCAGACGTTCCCCCGGTATGCGCAGGATACTGATCATTCCTGACCAATATGTGAACAGACTTTAGATAGAGCCGTTTTTAATCGTTTGTTTCTCATTCTCTCTAGGCCGTGACAGGACGATGCTTTGGTGAGAAGGATTTCCGGGGAGGCCTGGAGAACGGGATACTCCTGTGCGAGTAAGTGGCCCCATAAATTTTGTGTTTTATTGTTGTTACGTAACTCTGCCAACCTGGGTCCATTAACTTTCTGAGCATTCAATTCACACTGCTTCAGAGGTTGCTTTATTCAAGTAGTTGGAAGAAGTAAGATTTTAGAGCAGTATTTGAATGATGTTCCTATGTTATCTGCTTGTTGTGCACTGTTCCTGTTCAAATGAAAGCGTACCTTACCATACCATACACTTTTATCTGTATTACTATTTTGTGACCTACTTCTAACTAAACCAGTTACTTTAGCAACCTTCACATATTTTTGTCTGATTCGACTAGTTCTATGTTCAGACTTACAGATGTACCACGTAACTTTTACAGTGGCTGCATTTATTCAAAGGGGTATTACTTTTCAAATGCCTTGGAAAAACATGCATTCTTACTCTGACCCGACTTGCCTTTCCCCAGACCTGGTGGTGTCTCATAGAGATAGATATGTTTAATGCCACACTGTGAAGAATGTGAACGACCATCTGCCAGAAAAGTTACATTGTGCATCTTTAGTTTTACCTGAACTTTTCAACTGCATTAGACCCCTCCATTACCTACTTTTGGGTCATAACAACCTATGATTTGTAGCCATGTTTTGTCAGCTACTAGCATAGTGATTATCCCATATTTTTTAAACTATTCACAAACTACTAAATCTTGAAATATTTTTAGAAAACATCAGGATTTTTTTTCTGGGCTGTTCAATAAGTTTTGCAGTTTTATTGCTTAGTTATCTAATGCCTTTGAGACAAGTGCAAGTCACGAGAAAGGCATTAAACTAGGACAGACCCAAGAAAAAAAAAGCCAGGTCAATCCAGGCCTATGGAAACAACACCATGCTAGCCCTAAAAAGAATATTAAGTTTTTACTTTTATTTATACAACCTTCACTATAACATGTATTGAAAACCTAGATAACTTATAGAATCTTGCAAATTGCCACCCATGACAGTATTTCTGACAGTATTGCCTTGCTCGGACATGCCTATTATATTGGGAAACCCCTCAGTGGAAATAAATCTCATGAAATGTATTCTATCATAGAGGAAAAAGAACAAATTGCTTAGCCTCCAGCAACTTTGTCATGAAACTATTTTAATCAAGACAACTTTTGGCGGAAATCAGCGGTACTGCTTTCTCTGCATTGGGCATTTTGATTGATATTGGTATTTTTATTGTCATTTTTTATCGTACATGCTACTGTATATTGCTGGGTTTTGTTGTAGTTAATATGCAGATTTTGTTCTTTGGTTCAATAAATATAAATGCAATAGTGGACCAACTTAAAGCTACTCGATATTGATACTAAGGAATAGACTCGATACTCAATACCCATTCTGATACCAAGATGATAATTAAAAACTGTATTCTACATTTTTTTAGACAATAGCATGTGATTTCCAAAAGTCACTGACACTTTTACATCTTCAATAGTTATATATAATTCTTAATATTATACTCCCCAAATTTTAGCAGTAGGTAAACTAAATAGCCTGAGATTTTAAGTTATACTCAATATATACGGTTTTATATACAGTGTTAATTGTTCACTTACACTTGAACTTATCACTACTTAAATAGGGGCAGTAAAAATGACCTAATTTTTCTAAATAATCCTCAATATTACATTTATTAGTTGTTTATTGTCTGAGGTTTATTCACAAAAATGGTCTCAGGAGATCACATACTGCCCCCTGTCTTTAAAAATTATTCCTTTAATGGCATTTACGCCTGTGACATCTCTGGTATTAAAATGTTGACAGTAACGCCGCTGGGTTTCTGAATTTGACCCATGCGACTCAAAGTACCACTGTACAATGAGGGTTCGTTAATCGGTGCTATATTTGCTCATATTAATGTCGGAAGAGTAGTTCTAAATGCTCTGAAAAAAATAAAATAAAAATATATAGAAACAAAAGAGTTATGATTTTTTTTCAGCTGTCAGTGACTTTTGGGCCACCCTGTACTTGTTCGGACACAGCTCAAGATCATTCTAGAGCTATTCAGGAAAGGTTCATTTCTGTCATGTGAATGTGACTTTTCTAGTATTGATACTTGCTCAAATGAGTATCAAGTTTCGATATTAGTTTTAGTCTTGATTAGTATCTGATTTTTTACACTTTTAACAACCCCTTTCCTCACCGGAAAGGGCATATGTGAAACCTGTTCCTCCCTCCTCTCACCTGGCCTTTGTTCAGGCTCACCTGGGTCGTGTCTCAATATGGCACATTTGATTGACAGCTGCATTGAGAATTAAGTAATGCCCTAGAGCTCAGAGGAGGCAAGGGAAAGAAACCACCTAGGAAACATGAGCGAGGCTTCAGAAGGCAGATATCAGATAAAACAATCAAAGTTTATGTCTCATAGTGAGGTGTTTGCTATGTTGCAACAGCACAAGTACAGGGACAGCAGCCAGGGATGTTTGATATCTTGCATAATCTTGATTTTAACATTAAAACTAATAAAAACATTAAAAAAACAGTGCCTGAGAAAGTTTATCCCATTGACCCTTAGCTGTTGTCTCCTCCTGCCTCTTTCCTCTTCTCCTCTCTCTGTCTCCTCTGTGTTCGAAACTTTCTCACCGAATCCCTATGCAATCGAAGAGAGGAATCAGGAAGAAGGAGGCGAGGAAAGACAAATGAGCCATGCCCTGTGGTCCCTGGGCGGGTCAACCAATCTAATCAGATGGTAGCTTTAATTGCAAGTAATAGTCACATTAAGCACATTGTATTTCACAGAACACACTGACTAGACCCCTCTTGTCTCCTTTGTTTGTTGCTGTCTGTGGCCATGTGTCATAATTGGCCCCTGTATCGTAAATACGCCCATTCACATCACCATCTTCCACACTTCATAAAATTCCATACCTTGTCCCACACTAGAGATTAAATGGGAAAATTAGCAGTCAGATATGTTTCAGATTAAGTTGCAACACTGTCTGTGATTTACATTCCTCTGCGCTGGTTTGGACAGAGGCTCTATTGTCATTGGAGACATCAAACTCATTTAGTTGATCGCCTGCTGTGTGGTGGTTACACAACATTCCCTTTGAATTATACGACTTCATATTTTGAGGCAGAACTAGCTTACAATTTAATTACTCATGACTTTTTAAATCACAATCCAGATGTCAGTTTTATTGTCACTGATGGGGAATGTGGGTATATTTTTGTATTTTTTTTTAAAGGGACTATATTACGCCATTTTCTGATCTATGTTATAATGTCGTTTTCTCATCAAAAACGTACCTAGAGTTGTGTTTTGTTTCATTCACACATGTTTAACACATACACCCAGCATATTTAGGCTGAGCTCTTCTCTCAAACACTGTGTTCCACCTTGTGATGTCATATGGTAATACAGGAAGTGCTCCACTGTGTTTTTTTGGTGTTTTTTTTAACTCCATACACCTTCACTATAATCAGCTGGATAATCTCAGCCCTCGAATGGTTAATCTCTACTGAACAAAAGGTAAAATGTAGCTGTTAAGTTGAAAACCTCCACTGCATGACATCACAAGGTGGAATAAAGCATTTTGAGCTTTGTAGATGTAGGCAGACTAATAATAATAGATTACTCAAACATGTGAATGAAACACAACTTCAGGTATGTTTTTGATAAGGTAATGTCATTATAACATGGCTTAAAGCTCCCAACAGTTAATTTTACGTAATATAGGACCTTTAATTAGTTCTTAGCTCTGATCTCAATAAATCTGTAAGGATATGAGACACAATTTCCATAAGACGAGACAAGACATGAGATTGGGCCCATAAGAAAGATTTTGGCATGATTTAAATGTTCCCAATTTTTGCCTTTACATTATTTAGTATTTTTGCTGTCATTGTAGCACTTTTTTTGGAACCATGGTTTCTCAAAAAATGTAACTTGCCAGCACTTAACCCGTTTTTGGCACGAGATCTTGTCACATCCCTCATGGCAATATCTGTCAGGATCTTTGTTTTGCTAAATCATAAAGTCTTTTGCACTTAAAGGTGCACTATGTAACTTTTCCGGTGAAGGGTCCTCTATAACTGCTTGTTTCTATGGAGATGTTATTGCATCGCCTGGAATGTTTCACTGTTTCACCGGGCAATGTAATTTGTTATTGGATAAATGCAAGCTAGATTTCATTTCATTTCTCTTTATTTATACAGGGTGAGCTCAATGAGAGTAGACTTGCTTTTTTTCATGAGCGCCCTCTACAGTACAATGCAAACAAAAAACAAAAAACTACCTAAGTCCATTTAAAACATTAAAACACAGCCAGATATGAGTAAAAATGTTTATCACTAGATTATTAAAGTGCATTAGTGGCACCAGTGTATCCAGTTTTGCATGTCCTTGAAATATATTCAATTTTTGAGAAGCAAAGTAATCAAAAGCTTTTTCTTTCCCCCATTTCAGTTCTAGTGTGACCAGTTTTTAGACTGCAATCATGAGACCTTGTATTAAAAGGTTCTGTATCAGTGTTTAACAAATATGTGAGATATTCAGGCAGTCTGTCAAGTAGTCCCTTTTAAATAGTTTTTATACAGTGTTATTCTCTTCTGGCAGATAGCGATGATAGAGTGAACAGTGATGGGTTTTAAATTCATCACAGTTATGAAATGAAGGGCTGAGTGAAAGAGTGAATCTACAGGTTTCAATGTAGAGGCTGAAGTCTGCATGTGCATTATATATCTCCATAGTCCCGTACAGGAAGAACAGTTGCTTGAACAGTTTCTTTTCTGTATTTCAATGGAATACAATATTTATTTGTATAGTAAAATGGTCATTTTAATTTTGAACTCTATATACATTTAATGCCATACTTTGGAACTTTCCAGGCGAAACAATGACATTTCCATGCGGAGAAGCAGGCAGTGGACCCTAAACCAGAAAAATTTGGTTGTGCACTTTTAAAAAAGACTTGTTATGCTTGTGTCTGCTCTATAGTTTTAATCTATGCCATCCACCGATCATTATGTTATGATTTGCACATTTTAAATCACAAAAAACAACTTTATGAAAGAAACAAGTCCACTGATGTAGCTGTCAGTCCCTCCTATGGATAACTACAGATCACGCTAGAGATGAGCAGATTTGTTTTCATTTGTACCAAAATGTCTATGTGACGCTGCTAAATCCTACGAGAGAATAAGAACATAGTAGGTAAAGAGCAATGGGAGTATGCTGGTGGTGAAAACGGGGCTTGAGCTGCAATATGGTGTGTTGAAAATAAGCAATTAAAGATTGCTCAAGGATGGTAATAGCAAACAGAAATGGGTCTAAAGGGTAAACACATATTTTGACATTTTTCCAACCCATATTGTCTGTTTTCTGAGTGGCTGACTTGCTAAAAGCTAAAGAGTAGATTTCACGCAAGTAACCCAACCACTCTGAAAAATCTTGAAGTTTGACCTTGGCTTTGTTTTATGTGTAAAATACTCAGTTTCATACTTTGCCTACTGCCCTCCTACTGAACCATACATTATACCGCTCAGAACGCCCATCCCTCAAGGCTAATATATATCTAACAGTAATATTGCTCCTGGCTTGACCAAAAGTGGGCTAATTTAGACTGTTTATCATAGAATAACCTCCAAAGCACTGACAGATCACAGACCGGCTGATATCCTACCCTGTAACTGTATCCAGGCGTGGGTTTCCTCTACAGGGCTAAGCTGCAGCACTATTTCCTCTGATGAAAACACGCACAAAGGATGAAATCGGAGAGGTGCTGAGAGAGAGGGAGGGAGAGGAAGAGAGAGAGACCGAGGGAGCAAGAGAGAGACAGAGACATAGAGAGGAAGAGAGAGAGACAGAGGGAGCAAGTGAGAGACATGGGGAGCAAGAGAGAGACAGAGAGAGGAAGAGAGAGAGACCGATGGAGCAAGAGAGAGAGAGACCGAGGGAGCAAGAGACAGAGAGAGGAAGAGAGAGAGACCAATGGAGCAAGAGAGAGAGAGACAGAAAGAGAGAGAGAGAAGAGAATGAATGAGACAGAGGGAAAGAGAGAGACAGCAAACAAAGAGAGAGAAGGGAGAAGAAGAGAGAGAGAGAGTGAGACAGAAAGAGAGAGAAAGAGAAGAGAGAGAGAAGGAATGGGAGAGGGAAAGAGAGAGAGAGAAGGGAGTGAAGACAGAGAGAGTGAAAGGAGAGAGAGAAACAGGGATGAGAGAGAGTACGAGAGAGGGGGAGAGAGAAAAGTTGAGAGAGAGAGAGAGAGAAGAGCAAGAGGAAGAGAGATAAAGAAATGAAGAAAGAGGAGAGAGAAAGAAAGAGAAACAGGGACAAGAGTGAGAAAGACGAAGAGAGAGAGACAGCAAGGAAAAGAGAGACAGAGAGAGAGAGAAAAGGGAGAGAGGGGGAGAAAGAGGAAAAGAAAGAGAAACAGGGACAAGAGAGGGGAAGAAAGAGAGAGAAGAGAAAGAGGAAGAGAGAGGCGGGAACTTCACGTCTGACAGTCAGTCCCAGCCTGGAGGAATGTGTTAAAGTTCTCAGTACAGAGCTGTGAGACACTTGTTTATTAGCACAAAAATGGCAGTGGTGTTTGTTCAAAATGAAATTAAAATACTGTACATGTTATAATGTGTGTCTGTACTCATCTGTTGACTCAGGTTTGAAGTTAAAAGTTGTGTTATTTTGTACAAACATTGGGCTCATATTTAACTAAAAATATTTAAGAATAAAATAAATGGGCAGCATATTAGAATGTTTGCCGTTGTAAGTGACCAACAATTGCATGCAGATAGAATTTTAACACAACTTCGATTCTGAAATTTGGAACTGAAAATCACATGTTCAACCTGTCTAAAGTTCTTACAATGTGAAGTATAGGCTAACATCTGATGGCTGTCTATATAATTTATTTGTTCAGCTAGTTATTTAATCAATGTTTAGCTTATTTGGACAAACATACTCCAGTCTTGACCATGAATTTTGCTTTGATATGAAATAGACATGGACTTGTAAACCAATCCCAGCCGTTGCAAAAGTCCCTGAATGTACTTCGGTGCAAACTATGCAGACACATGCATGCAGCAAGTTTAGCTAATGTAAATTTTCCTCACACAACATTCATTTGGAAGTAGTTTTCTTAGTTTTGACTGGTTTGACATCCCATGAACTTCTCATCAACTTCGAATTAAAATATATTGGAAAATGGATTAATATCAGTATGTTGTTTGTGCTTTTTGCAGGTTGCTGAGTTCTGTTAAACCTGGCTTGGTGAAGAAAATCAACCGACTTCCCACTCCCATAGCTGGTCTGGTAAGTTCACGGATTATAAATGTGTTCACATATCGCCAATCCTTATCAGGGACCTTAGTCTTAGCACCTTAGTCGCTACGGTTGCTCCTCTGTCACTGCTGACACACCTTAAGCATTATTTTTGCTTTAAAGCATCTAACTATTTCACAGTTCACTAAAGAAATTTGTGGTTGAACATAGAGATCCCCTGACGATCGATTAGTTGAGTAAAAAGGGGGTGTGGTAGAAGCTCTAAAATCGACTACGTTTCTCTAAGTATCTGACCCAAACTGTACTCACTAGACTGCACCTGCACTGGAGTTCATGCAAACTATTTATGCAGAAAAAAGTACTAGGAAGTGTATTTATGTAAAGACAGGCTTAATTTGCCTTTTTGCATGCATATACATACTAGAAAATACCAAATCTTCAGCCAACTCACTTCACAAACTTTTCATTTCTCCTATTGTCCCGTATAAATCCTTAATAATCTAAATAAAATGATTAGTCAACTAATTTTGGTCAACTAAGACACCATTAACCAGTTGATCGACTAAACAAATAAAGGCCTACAGCTCTAGCTTTTTCTTTTAAATAGTTGTGTTTGATATTTGGTCCTTACTTGTAATTACCACAATATTATATTTCATTGGACGCAAGGTGGACACATTTTATAATGAGAAATCCACACATTTTGGTGCATTCAGGACTTAAACCTAAACAGACTTTGCCGGTATTTATTCAGTAATGCATCCAGGGTGTAAAAGACAATGCAGGTAAAGTGTCTTGCTCATGGGCACAACTTAACCCTAACCCAAACAATATAAGGTTGCTCAATGCACTGTGCCACTGCCACTCCAACACTATATACACTATACACAAATTGTCTTCTTTCTTTGTCTGCTCCTCCTATTTACAAATCTGGTTTTAACTTCACCTTGTTCTCAAATTTCAGTCTCTAGGGGCCAAACAGCCAGTCAGGAGCCATAGGACAAATAGAGAAATAGTGAACAAAACTCAATACCTCTTCTGTATCAAACCATGACTAAATAAACTGTTACTCTATGAAGCATTCTCCATCAAACACCATATCCTGCTAAGTATACATCCACCTCCTGTTTCCAGGTCTTACGCAATACATTTGGAGTGAACTACAGTGGAGCCCTTTCATGATTAATTATGACAGTGATGTGAATGAAGTAGTCCTTTTAGTACCCTAGGCTTACATGTAAACACAAGCCCTTCCTCCTGGAGTGCACCTCTCAGGGCCCTGCTTTATGTAGCAGTGTTGAGTTTGATATTTGGTGGATGTTTTGCAGAGCGGACAGGGTAATATGGAGGAGAGAACTTTGAGGTATACGGTGAGGAGGTGTTCCGGACAGGATTGAAGGGAGTGGAGGTAATACAGGGCTCACAGGCGTATTCTATCTGACTATAGGAAGTGTGGGCTGGCCAGAAAAATAGACTTATCTTAAAGTGTCACTAGAGCAGACTGACAAGTTCATTTTGGAGCCAATATTCTATCTCAGTTGTGCAGGAAAAAAAAACTATAGTTGGTAGCAATTCTTCCAGGAATAATGCGGTAATTCACACTTGCACACATATGTTTCCATGCTTTATTTATCATATTGACTTATATCCATTTCTCATAGACTAGTGATCCTCTAAGTAACAATACATCAAATCATTTTTTTCCCTCTACAGCAGAATAGTTGATTATGCATCTCAGTTTTGCATATTATTGCCTATATTACACTATTTTCTGATTTGTTATAATGCCCATAATTGCCTGTATTTCTACTAAACAAGTAAACGGTAAAGGTAGCATGACATCATAAGGTGGATCAGAGCATTTTGAGCTTTGGATATGTAGACATACTGATAATAAAGGATTACTCAAACATGTGTGAATGAAAGAAAACACAAATCCATGTATGTTTTTGATGTGGCTACAAGATTATAACATGGCAAGAGTAAATTTTACGCAATATAGGACTTTCAAACTGTCTTATTGGAAACTGGCAATTAGAATGGACTCTTTTTTAACATACTCGCACATGGCACTGTCCGACACCAATCCAACTATTCTCTGTGCAAACCTGGTGTTCCTTCAAGCCAATTTTGACAGTTAAATAAAGAACAAAATACAAATGCAAGTGTTAAAGTACAGTATTGTGTAAGACAAAAGTATATGACCCCATGATCTTAAATGCAATGGTAAGAATGTTGTACCACAAGCACTTAAAATTCTTACACGTTTTAGAGTGTAATTATAAAGCATTGTTGGAAATACTAAAAATGCATAATTACAAGGGACACTTTGTTTATCAGCCTGGTTTTGCGAAACCTGTTTAAATGTTGATGTGACTTGCACAACATGGGCCCTTGAGGTCCACTCTAATTGGCTGGAGGTTATTTTGACTGAGTTTATCCTCTGCAAAACAAGAGCTGACCACTGCTAATTGGCCTGCAGAGGCACTCAGTCACCACTACAAGTTTGTTTGACACTTGGCTCTTACATAATGATGAAGAATGTAAAAGTAATATAAATACATGGACTTTTTCACGTACAATACCGCCCTTTCAAAGCTGCTAGTTGCCTAATTTTGTCCTTTCCTTCGTGGAGTTGTTTTGCATCACCATGGCTGCAATTAAGGAGGTGAGAATACACAAACAAGGAATTTGTTGTTATCTGGATTGTAATAAAACACTACAGGCAACACCCTACTTCCTCTTCCTGTTATGGGTGCTAACAGCAATGCAATTTTCCTGCCACATTTGTACTAAGCAGGCAAAGGTCATTATCCAAAATACGGATGCACTGATCCAGCTCTTTCGGTTCTGATACCAACATCGATACTGTGTCTTTAAGTATCTGCTGATGCCCGATATTAACCAATACCAGTGTCACATAATGGCACTTATTTCCTTAAAACACAGTTAAGAGATCCAATTGTGTTATGCAACTGTTATTTATCCTTGAAATAACTACTAAACAGCTTTGTACGAATAAAAGTTCAAACCTTATGAGTCATTAAGGCCCAAAATCAGCCTGTAAATGGGCTTAATACATCCAATTAAAGCTCCAACCAGGGTATCGGCTTAACTAATATCATGGAATCAATACCCAATCCAGCAAATTATTCAGTAATGGGCAGATATTCCATTCCAGTATTGGTAATGGACCATGTCTAATCTGAAAATTTAAGTAAGCACTTTACTGATATGTATGTATTTATATCTATCAAGTGAATGCTAACTCATGCAGTTGAATTGACAAATACATTGACGGATAATTCATGAAAAATTTATAAAAACAGCACCTCATCCCACTCGTTTTTGGAATTGTTGCTCCTTTGGATACAGTCTTCCATAACTTATATCCATCTCCACTGTGAATGTCCAAAAGTTATTATTTTTTTTTTTTTTTCCTCCATGAAAACAGCTGTCTCCTTGCTTGCTCAGATAACTTCATTGGATACAGCATCTCTGCAGTCTTCAAATTAAGGGCCCCTAAGACACATTTTGCCTTGGGGCCCCCACAAAACTGGGCCCTGTCTTATGAGAAAATAATCCCAACAGTGTAGCTCTAGTAGTGTCTTGTGTAAGTACTTGGTCTCCTGGTCTGCTGGTATGTTGGGTTTTACAGTGTGCAAACTTGACACCCCAAGATCAAGTTGAACCAGAGTAATTCACCGGTGTTATTTGTGAGACTGGTAGAGGAATGTGTTACCTTTAACTGCAGTATTTGTTATTAGGAGAACTGTAATATTAGCTCTGGGGAAAGGATTATTTTCTTACGTTCTTGTCGTTTTAAATATGTTGGAATGTGGAAGGTTTGGTTTGAAAGCATTTCCGGCTAAAATCAAATGGCAAAAAAGCTTATAGCACATTGAAATCAAGAATCAGGTATTTTCAGATTATGACATAACAGGGAAACCTCACATTTTGGCTTGGATTCAAGTGGATTGTACAGTACATGATACTTTATACTCCTTATAATATCTAAATTAATCATTAAACATGACATGAATCCAAAATGAAACAAGTGATGAGGAGTTATGCTTGTGCCAAATGTCAAATGGAAACTGGAAACTGAGGTGCTCAAATTTCTTGGTCTTGTCTAGACATTGATGAGCTTTGTGCAAAATCCAAACCATCTCGTCTATGTCCATGCAACCCAAAATATTCTCCACAAAAACAAATGTCTGGATTACTGATTGCAAATGTGTTTTGGCTTTACAATGTGCGTAGTTTATTTGTATAATGCATTTCGTACACAAAGTAATTCAAAGTGCTTTACAGAATAAGAAAGTTAATTAATCACAAATAATAATCATAAAATTACCATTAAAACATAGATGAATGCAGAATAAAAACCTTTCAATCATATGCACAGCTAGAACTGTTTTGAGCCTAGATTTAAACATTGTCAAAGTAGAGGCCTGTCTCACATCTTCAGGAAGATTGTTTCAGGTTTTAGCTGCATAAAACTGAAACACTGATTCCACATGTTTAGTCCTGACTCTGGGCACCAGCAGGAGTCCGGTCCCTGAAGTCCTCAGAGTGTGAGATGGTTCATATGGCACTAACATGTCAGAGATGTACTTTGGTGCTAGGTCATGGATGAGACTTGTTCACAAGCAGAGCTGCTTTAAAGTTTGAGCCACAGGAGCTGATTAAGTTCAAGTCTAAGTCCATTATTGCCCTTAGATTTCTACCCTGATTTGAAGGTTTTAGAGAGGGAGACTGGAGGCGACTGCTGATACTTTTTCTATGTTTCTGTGGGCCAATGACTTTGACTGTGGTCTTGTCTGAGTCTGTAGAAAGTTGTTTTGCATCCACACACTGATCTGTTGGATGCAGTGGCAGAGTGAATCCACTGGTCCATATTCACCTGCTGCCAGTGAGACATAGATCTGAGTGTCATCTGCATAGTTGTGGTAGGACACATTGTTGCTGCATATTAACTGGCCAAACGGCAGCATGTAGAGATTGAACAACTGGGATCCCAGGATTGACCCCTGGGGCACCCCACAGCTATTGGACTGCAGTACAATTTCTTTTGTTTGATCTTTCCCATTTCCCACAATTGCCTAGAATGTTCCAGAGTATGGCATTATACATGTTTATCTCCATGGACACTGCAAGAATACATGTTTTAGCAGTTACATAGTGCACCTTTAACTAAAAGGCTTTTTCTCATATCACTAAAGTTGATTAGTTGCATAGTGAAGACAATAGAAGCTCTTAAATGATCAGGAAAAGTCTGGGAAAGTTGTGTGGACTTTAAAAACCCAGAGGAGCCTTATACCACAAGATAAAGTTCACCCATAGGGCCAAATTTTGCTGCTGAGTTTGGAAGATCGAGATGGACTAAATTTGCAAATTACAAAAATTTGGAGGTTTGATGGATGAAGCATGACACAAAAACAAGCATGTTTTGATAAGGGGAATGGTTATTTTAGGACGTTCCACAGAACAGTTATCAGCAGCTCTGAAGAAAACCTCCCTGATATGCAATGTCCTATTTGTCCTCTGTGTGAAAGCCTGTGTCCTCCATATCCAGTCTAGTGTAGTTAATCCTGCTGTAGGTGTGTCCAGTCCCTAGAGTCCGCTATCACACCGGGGACATCTGACCTCCATAAATGCACTGTAGTGAAGAGTGTGCTAATGTTGTTGAACTTGTGTGGGTGTATTTGTAGAGGCGGGTGGGGGTGTACGGGGGGGGGGGGGGTGTAAGGGTGGGTGGGGACCTCCATGGGGAGACGTCCCAAAACGACCCAAAAAGAAACCAGAGGGAGGGTTCTGAGCAACTGTTCGGCCAAATGGAAAAGAATCGTGAGAACAAGGGTTTCAAATATTTATTTTTTGTTTGAAATCAACCTTGTAGTACATAATATACAAGGGTAGCTTCAGTAGCTCGATGGTACTCCCACATAGGCCTAAACAGAATTGGCTCAGAACCATAGGCATGTTTCCACCAAAATGATACTGCGTGTGTCAGGTGCAGTCAGGGTTTGCCAAGTATTTGCTAAGCGATTTTTAACAGCTAGCAAGTCTGTTGTTTATGGCATTACGTAAACTTCTCAAAAACAATGAACATAAACCTTGAATTGTATTGTAATAATTTAAACATGTAAAAAAACAAAAACAAATGCAGCCCTCAGACTTCACAGCACCACTTCTATAAAAAAGGATCATTTCGACCAGAAATTGGGATGAAGGAATGTTCCAAAATGACTATATCTTCTCAACTAATGAACAGGGAGAGACAGAAATTGACCAGCCACGGTATCTAAATTTTAGTGGTATAACTTTTCTGCTTGGCTCTATGGAGATGTTGCATTGCCTGGAGTTTTCCACAGTATGGCATGAGACTTATCTATGTTGCATTTGTGCAGCAGGTGTTTCTTATAGCAAAGGAAATACCTTGGAGAGACATGCATTGTTACTGTGAGTTGACGCACCTCTCCACAGATCTGACTTATAACTTGGCAGCACATTGGACAATACCTCTGTGTTTGTATACTTAAGTTCACAGTGTTGCGTTTTGGATAGAGAGAGAGAGAGAGATAGCGCTGGCCCGACAATCAGGGTGGAGAGGAAACGGTGACACCCAGAAAGTATAGGAACTGACTCCATGTGAACCGGAGAGAGGGAGAGTGTGTGTGGGTGGTGTGTGTGGGAGGTGTGTGTGTGTGGATGTGTGTGTGTGTGTGAGTGGTGGGGGTAGGTGTTGGGCACATTACCAAGACTTTTATTTTATAACAACTTTAGCGTATTCAGTCACATGCAGTTCAAACTCATAGTTAAAATTAAAAAGGAGGAGGAGAGAGAAGGAGAAAAAGGGGAAGAGAGAGAGGAAGAGAGAGAAAATCAGAGCGAGGCTGGGAACAGTAGAGCACCGCAGCTCAAGTTCCATCTGACAAAGAGCAGCTCAGAGCAGTGTTCACAGAGCAGAGGAGGAGGCACGACGAAGGACGGACTACAGAGGAAACAGGTGGATTTCTGGAGGAATATATATATAAAGAAATAGTAATACTTTTTAAACGGTGAAAGTGGAGTAGCATGCAAGATTGAAGCCTCATTACCAGCTGGAGTCACGTTTCTGAAGGTATACTCATTTTCTGGATACAGATTGTGTGGGTGAGAATGATTGTGCAGATAGTTTGACGCTGCTGTTGACAGACGTTCATAGACTCATTCTTCTTGTATTTTTTTGCTGATTTGATTGTCCGCTGCTTTGGGAATTATCTTGAATTATGCAATAACTAAACAGCTCGTGGTGTTGTCATCAGTATATATTGACATCTAAAACTTGTTTCAGACTGCCCTATGGTGCCCTAAGATTTTCATAGGATAACAAACTTCTGGTACTTCTGTGGTTTTACATATTGGCAAATAATAAGAGGAAGTTCATGGCATATCTGGAACAATGTCTAACCCAGGTCATGTAATGTGTTTATTTCCCAAAACCTTAAATGCCATAATACCTTGGTGTTACAGGCAGACAGTTGCTTACAATGCAGTGCAGTTATAATACAATTGGAATTTTGCTAATCTGACATGTATTTTATTTATTCATACTTTTTGTCCTTGTGTCTTTACTATTTGACTCTGTATTGACTTGCATTGAATTAATCTGTGAATCTGTGATCGAGGCTATAGACCATTCACCACACTAACTCTTTATCGAATGAATCTAATTTTACCAGAAGAAGCCATGCAATACTGATGTTGTAGTAGTAGTCGTTAAACTGTATGTTATGTTTTGTGTTGACAGGACAATCTGACTGTTTTCCTGCGTGGCTGTGAGGACTTAGGACTGAAAGGATCTCAGCTGTTTGACCCTGGAGACCTACAAGACACGTCAACTGCACAAACAAACAAGTAAGATTATATAATACTACACTGCTCTTTTTTTGCATCTATGTTTATGACTGAGGGGGGTACCACTTTAGTTCTTTTAACAGAAATTGTGGAAAAATATAAATGACACATATATCATATAAATTACGCAGCAATAGCAGAGCAGAGTAGAACCCTAACCAAAATAGCATGAATTATCAAATCTCAGTATAAGGATATTGTAGGGAGGGTAACAATGTAGAAATGCTTCCTACTACGGTTAATTTTTTTTTGGAAAAATATTTATGCAAAATAATGATTGAAGATTTCTTGTCAGATGCATGAAAACCAAACAAAGGGTCAGGATCTGTGTTATTGTCTGTTTTGTTATTATGGCACATGAAAAACACTGCCTTTTAGGTCTGCCTTATATATTTTTAATTATATCGATCAATTAGCAGATGTCCTGTACTTAAGGAGAATTTTTAGGTATCTGAATTTTTCTTAAGTCAATTTTACAGTGGATATGTTTTACTTTTACTTCACTACATTTGAGAACAGGTATCTGTACTTTCTACTCCACTACATTTTTTTAGCTGGGCTTTTACAAGTACTTTTTATATGATTTGAGGGGTAATTTTTATTATGTTTGTCGTAACATCCGGACTAGAGTTTCAAGTTCAAGCTTCAGCTTTGAGCAAACAAAAATAAATACACAAAATGTATAAGAAACATCAAGAAATTGATTTTTATTGCAACAGTTGACCAAAACATATAAACACTTCAAAATTGGTGTGAAATACTTTAACTTTTTATTCTAAAAGTACATAAATACTTTTACTTAAGTCGATTTTTTGATTTAATACTTGGACTTTTATCTGAGTAACTTTTTATCCTCTGTATCTGGACTTTTACTTAAATCACAAAATTGAGTATTTCATCCTCCACTGATCCCAATTGTAAATGCTTAAACACTATTACACACTTGTGACAAAATGTTGTTTTGTTTGCCATGACCCATGAAATTCCTGAAACTATTGTTCTTCGTAGTATTTTGTTCTTGTTTATTCCCTCATTAAATTGGTAGTACTCGTTTCAGTAGTAGTTCTATGGTAATCTTCAGATTTCTAAACTATACAAAAGGTTTACATTATAAATTATCATCAATTACAAGCCCTGTACTGTGTCACTGTTTGCTTGTCACCCTCTAAGCTAAGTGCCAGTGAGTGACAGCTTTGTCATTCTCTGCTCGAGACAATCAGTGCACTTCACTGCCAATACAAATAACTGAATGGAAGTTTATACAGGCCCTTGGAGTCCTTAGAGCAACAATGGCATATTTGTCCAACACAGCAGCCCTGTGTCCAAGCCTTGCCTCACTCACTCAACCACTTTGTTGCCTGGTAACAGCTGATATTGAATGTAGTACTTGTTATCAATGTGTGGGTGTCTAGGAGTCAGTCCTATGTGGTGTCCTCTGCAGTGGCAGGTTGGTATGTTGAATGTTAGAGCAGTACAATGTTTAAAAAACCCCTCAAAATATTTATTCTGACACATATTGTGAAAAACACAAGAATATTGTGTTTTTTGCAATAACAAATTTGTGCCAAGTGCGATTTTGTTTTGCAGAAAATTAATCGTGATACTGAAGAAACCAATGAAGGTCACATATGCAAAATTTTGAGCCAACATCACTTTGTTCATTTGTGATTTATAGAAAAATAAGTTGGTGGAGTTTTAGTATGAATAGGTTTGACAAAAATACTGAAAATCCGATATGAATCAATACTAAAACTAGTATCGAAACATATCATTTGAACAAGTATCGATACTAAAAAAGTCACAGTCACAGGACAGGACTTTCCTGAATAGCTTTAACTGCATCAGAAAGTATAAGACCATATTTACCTGGACGACTGAGGGATAACACAGAAGACCTCATATTATAAAAGAAAGTGATATTATTTCATGTTGAAAATTACACTCTACTATCTAAAATAAGAGTTTGCTTTTTTTTTTTGCTTTTTTTTTTTTTTTTTTTTTTTGTATAATCATAATATCAGAATTGGTATTGAGTATGGAGTGTATTCCTTAGTATCAAAATTGTTTGAAATTTGACTGATTATGAAAGTTCTATACATTTCTGAACATGTTGTAGAGGTTTGAAATTATTGTTTAGCCGACCTCGAATACTGTTTGTTATATGCGGAAAAAATGCTTGCATATTAGCAGCTTTTGTGGCTTACTAATTTTGATAATTAAAGTTGCGGCTTTGTTTAATTCAGGTCTTATAGAGAACAAGAGAAACAAGAGAAAGAATACAAGGCTGATCTGAGCAAGTTCGAGCGCATACGACAATACAATGATGAAGCACGGGGCTCATCCGCGTGCCTGACTGAGAGTTGCAGGATGTTTAGACAGACTGGTTTGGTTTGCCTCCTGCAAGATCAGATCTGCCAAATGTTTGCTCTGCACAAAATGTGAACTTACAGAGAAGGTTAACTTAGATAATGCTAATTACACAACTGGACGTGATGCATGAATTTGTTAAAATATTCAGATGTAACAAAAACTGACATATTAAATAAACAAAGGGAACTACATAGACCATGATCATGAGCTTATCTACAAGTCTGTTCAAAATACTGCAATAAATATCTTAAAGTTAACTTGTGAAGGAATGAGAAAGATAGCTGACAATGAGAAAAGCATTGACCTCTACTAAGGCATTAGACTAATCTTGCAATGTTGAGAGTGCAGTGCTGTCAAAACAACCAATATTTTTTCTCAGTAATGCCAATATTTTCTTCCAAATAGAACATTTGGTGATTTGCAGTATAAACCTAAGCAAAAATGTGTTAAAAACAGTTCATGTATATACTGTAACTGGCAACCACTAATATATTTATCATGGGTCCTTTTTCTTTGGACTAGGGGGAAAGTTTTTGATATTTTTTTCCTGTTCTATTATTTTATTAAAGTTTTAGGGGGTTGAAATAATCACTACTTTAGTAATTAGTTTGTATCTATATTGTTTTTTAAATCATATCATCAATATTTTCTTCAACAATGTTATATTTTGACAAGCCTAATTTTCAGCTGAGGTTATTTTTTATTTCATATGCATTTCACATACATTAAAAAATCCAGAAATATTGTTTTTTTTAATTGTAAAACCCAACCATACTTCTAAATAACATAAAAGACTGCCTGCATGAAATATTTCCCAGACTGAAAATCTAATTGTGCTGTAACTGATATGAAAAATGATTCTTATTTTGGTCAGTGGCCCAGAGAGTTATCAGAGAGGAAACATTGGCTGCATTGTTGTGTACTATTTCGGGTGGTTATGTAAGAGCTGTCTGGGGCTCTGCAGATGAGTGGAGTGAATGGACTGGTTCTCCCTCTGTAAACTTCAGACAGGTGCCCATTCATCCACATGACAGCTTTAGACCTGTTTTAGCTTCTGGAACAGTGCGGAATAAGGTAACAAACATCTACTGCTCCTTTGGGGGGAAAGGTGGAACAAGCTTTTTTTTTTATCTTGTAGTGTTTGCACAGTATCTTTACTTGATTCTTTTTCAATTCATAGTTTAACCCTGTGAAGCCCACTGTTCCAAAAATATAACATAACTTTTAACAGTTCTTGCAAAAGGCATGGAAAAGGCATTTTTTCTTCTCAAGATCCTAAGTAATTATTGAGTCACAACATTACTGGATAAAATATATGTTTACAGGTTCAGTTATATGGCCATAAACTCACTCTATCTGCAAACTTCACATTCAGCAAATCCTCTTTTTTGCAAGTAAAGTTACTACGCAAGTTTTGAGGTGGTGGGTCTGAAATAAAATGTAGCAATCTCCATGGAGACCAGCAGATGACTCAAATCAAGTCATTTTTGGCAATAAAAATCCCCAGAATTTGATACATGAACTAGAGAAGTCTTTGCAATACCGTGGTATATAGCAGTAGAAAAATTCAGTTCCGTCAGCTAGACAAAAGATTTTAGAGTGAAGACATTTCACGGCTTCTTGAATCTACCGTACGTTTCAATCTCAAAGCCACTAGCCGCTCCTTTGAAGATAGTGAGGTAAAGATCTTAGCCAAAGAAAAGAAATGGTTTGAGACAGGAGCTAAATAGGCAATTTTTGGTAGGAAAGGCAATCCATCTCAACAGGAATGGGGGCCCTTCAGACATCATTTAGCTCCTATTTATAACTCCATCCCCAGACCTCAATCAAAACAAGGAAAACAATAGGGCTATTCAGTATGCTAATAGAGAGCACCCTTTAGGGGCCTGAGCGATTATGCAAATTATGACTCAGGAACAGCTCACACTTAAGGTAGCTCAATAGATCTCGCCAACAAACAAACTGTAAAAAAAAAAAAAAAAAAAAAAAGTGTGTTAGTTTCAGTATAGTTAGCTCCTCCCTTCAGACAGATATAAGGCAGTGTCCACGAGTAATCTGACCAGAACTGAAGAAGCTGTCTTCACTCTAAAACCTTTGTCCAGTTGACAGAATTGAATTTATCTTTTGCTATGGATCCTACCCATACAACAGAGGATTTACATATACAATACTGTGGAACAATCAAAGCAAAAAAGTTACATGGTGCACCTTTACATTCTTCAACCATGATCTCTCACAAACCCATGACACACATTTCAATGCATTTTTTTCTTATTTTGTTTTATTATGCAATTATTTGATCTCTGTTTGAGTCATTTGACTGCATAAAGACTAAACAGCATTTTATAATTTCAGTTTTGCACACTGTAGGTGGCACTTGAAACTTTATTTTGTTTCTAGTACTTGTAACCTTTTAGAAAATATATATGTATGGCTCTCCCCTTATAATTGCAAAGTGCACGCTCACCTTGCAATCTAAATGTTCCAAGTTGGCATCAGGAGAGCTAAAGAACTAACAGAACTTTTATTAACTTGAATACCAAATTTTTAAACGAACTGCCAATACCTATACATATCAGTTAGATCGATTTCACTGATATGAATTCATTAATAATAACTGATTATTCATCAAAGATACCTGACTACACAAACACGAGCGACAGTTCTGACACTTTCCCACTCGCTCGCCCCCTGAATATGATCTAATACAGGTGGAATCTGCCATATCTGTCAGTCAGTTTGGGTTGTGCAGTCCGCAGTGGAAAGAGCTCTGTGTTTATTCGGTCTGACAGAGGAAGAAATGGCGAGAGAGTGAGGTGAGAGAGAGAGGAGGGAGAAAGTGAAGTGTTTGAGAGAGAGAGACAGAAAAAGAGGGAAGACAAGGGTGAGTTTACATAGCGCCCCCCTCTAGCCACTTAACCTCAGCCAGGAGACTTAGCAACTCATCACATTGAAAAGCTGTCATGTTAAACCCGCTGCTGCAATCTGGTTGTCGCTAGTGAGAGAGAGAGAAAGAGAGAGAAAGTTAAGTGAGAGGGGTGGAGAGAGAGAAAATGAGGCATAGCGACCCCTCTAGCTACCCCACAGCAGCCAGGAGACTCAGTAACTCATCACATTGAAAAGTTGTCATGTTAAACCCACTGCTGCAATCTGTGTCGCTAGAGAGAAAGAGAGAAGCGTGACCCCAGGGTTTCCCAAGATTCAAGTCAAAAGTGTTCCTCTCAAAAATCAAACACTCCAACTCGTGTAACACTTGCAGCATTGTGTACCTAACGCAAAAAAAAACAAACTACCAACTAACTAATCCTGCAAGTAAATGTGGTCTAGTCACTATATTGGCTAAATCTACCATGATTATTGAGATTTTTTGGTTATTTTTTGCTGCCTGTGTAACTTCGAAAGCCAAAATGCACCCACAGATTTGTCATCATGTTTTACAGAAGTACTTCTTAACATTTTGGATGTGCCACAGTTCTGCAATTCCAGCTAGTATAAAAACAACTTTGGACAACTTTGAAGCCAGGAAGTAGAAAAGCAGCCATTCTTCACATATTGTTTCATACTTCCTAACAATCATAAACTTGTGGTCATATCAGCATTTCTATTTGCAGCGCCACCACAACCACAAAACATTCCCACACATTACTCACTGGAGATATGCTTTTTCAGCTCATTTTCTGTTCTATAACATTGCCAAATTCAGATTGCCAGATTGCTTAAAGGTTTGTGAATCTTTACACTGTTCAACTAGACAACCAAATCAAATTCAGTTATAGTCTGGTTTAGCTAAAAGGAACTAGCCAGAATACATGGCCACCCATTACTGAATTATGCAACATCTAGTAACTAATTCCCTTTTCATTATTGGATGTGATTGCGGTCTGCTTTCACTCTGTTCTACTGCCAAATGTGCAATAATAGTATTAGTCATTGCATTAATATAGGGTGCTCCTGCCTGACACACAATGTGATTTTATTGTGAAAGGACAGATGGAGGAAATGCTTCAGAGCCGGGCAGATTATGTTGTTTGATTTAATTCAGACCATTCTGAAGTCTTGTGTTTGTTGAAAGTCTTTATTAAAAGGAGTAACTCAGACGCTCTTGTCATTTCTTTTTGCTAAATATCGGCACTATATAGGATTATTTACATACAGTGCATATTGGTTGATAACAGTATTAGTATTAGTATTTGGACACGTCCCTAGGGAGGTGTTTCGGGCATGTCCCACCGGGAGGAGGCCCCAGGGAAGACTCAGGTCACGCTGGAGGGACTGTGTCTCTCGGCTGGCCTGGGAATGCCTTGGGGTCCCACTGGAGGAGCTGGAGGATGTGTCTGGGGTGAGGGAAGTCTGGGAGTCCCTACTTAGACTGCTGCCCCCGTGACCCGGCCCCAGATAAACGAAAGAAAATGGATGGATGGAACAGTATGAGTAGTTACTAGGGTTGTCGAAAATATAAAAAATCAGATCGGTTATTGGTGTCGATATTGAAAATTTTGGTGGATCGGGTATCGACTTCCAACATATCAGTTCCGCCAGTATTCCTTTTTGGCCTATAAATTGGTGTAATAAAACATTTTACTGGCCAATTTTGTCCCAAAACATCTCATAATATTATTAAGCTTGTACTTTTACAAAGCTGTTCTATAAAAAAAACACATTTGGGTTATTTTTACCTTTGCTGTAAGTACTGAAATCAGTATCGGCACAGAAATCTGATCACAATTTTATCTAAACACTACATTAGTTGAACTCACATTTTGTGTAAATAAAAATCCTCTTAAAAGTCATATTAAATGACCATATCCAGCAGCTGTTCCATTCATCTCTCTTTATAGAATCCCATGGTTAACCACATGTTCCACATTTCTTCACTTTGGCAGCCTGCACAGAGCTAAGTGGTCACTATGTGGTCTGAGTGTGCACCAGCTTTCACATGACTTGGCAGGATAACCACCTGAATACTACTGTAACGTTGAATGTTAATTTTATAGCAGTTTATAATGCTATTTTATGTGCCCCATAACAATGTAGACAACACATGTGATCATGTTAAAATACACAAGACAACATAGCAAATATAAAATATCAGGATACTTTATGTGGCATTACAGTGAGAATATAACTCTCTGCCAAATCAATATCTGTATGAAGTTAAAGGACCTATATTACGTTATTGTCTGATCTATGTTATAATATTGTTTCCTCATTAAAAAGATACTACAGGTGCTTTCCC
The DNA here is from genome assembly GCA_019594935.1 of Periophthalmus modestus. Lineage (NCBI taxonomy): Eukaryota > Metazoa > Chordata > Actinopteri > Gobiiformes > Gobiidae > Periophthalmus > Periophthalmus modestus. Next base: position 7,127,924 of record JAIEZT010001368.1, on the reverse strand, counting down.
CCTTTATGATGAAATCATTTCCTTTTTGTTCATTTGTGCTGACAGAGTAGACGCAGACCCATTGCTACCTATCAATAAGAAGGAGTTTTGAACCACCAACCTTCAGATCAGTGGACAAACACTTTACCAACTGAGCAAGTGTACTAATATTGGTGTTATGTGCAATGTATCTTGTATCAAATTAAGAAGCATGTGATTCCCAACAATAGTTCAAACAGGATTTTAAATTGTGCAATAGGAACATATGCCATCACTGACTGTATATCTCTTGTCCTTTGTCCTAGGGGAAGCGACTGCAGCCGAAAACTCAAGAATGTAAGTACAGCTTTTGGATTGGCCCCGTGATAACTCTAAATGTATGCTAGCTACCACGGAAGCTATTATTATATCGCAGTTTGTCACTTTAATGCTCCACCTCTCTTCACCTTCCCAAGTCTGTAACACGCTGCCATATTATGTTGTTTTCACGTAGCTTTGGTTCAACTGCACACAGGCTATATTTTCCACTTTCTCTTTCACTGTCAATGCTGTACATGTCTTGCATATTAAAGGCCCCATATTACTCAGTATTGAACTTGAGCTTTTAGTCATGTTAGATTGCTGTTACCTCATCTAAAACATACCCGTAGGTGTGTTTTGTCATTCTTACACGTTTGAGTAACTCTTTATTATTAGTCTGTCTATATCCCCAAAGCTCAAAATGCTCTGTTCCACTTTGTGATGTCATGAAGCGGTAGTTTTTAAATTACTTTTTACCTTTTGTAAAGTATAGATTGGCAATTTTAGGGCTGAAATTATCCAAATGATTCTAGTGAAGGTGTATGGAGTTTAAAAACACAGTGGAGCACTTCCTGTATTACCACATGACATCACAAGGTGGATTATGTAGGTATATTTTAGATGAGGAAACAACATTATAACGTAGATCAGAAAATGGTGTAATATGAGCCCTTTAAATTGAATGTTTTGCTAAATTTCATTAAAAATGTGACAGATTTTTGAAAATATGTACAATCGTAAAACAGTTTTGCAGTGCTTCCCACAGACAGACATGCTTTTGTAAACAAATTTCCGTAGAGAGAGTATTATGTCAGATATGGCACAGATTGCGTGTGGATAGCGTTACAGTCTTTTGTTTGTCTTTTGTGTTGACATGTAGCTGGTGGAGTCTTTAACATTGTCTACTTCATGTGAGTAAAGTTTCAACAGAGAAATATATCACTATTATTAAATCAAAACTGCACATTAGAATAGGATATTAAGCTTAGAATATAATAGTGGAATAATGAAAACTATATAAAACAAGATTTATACACAGATCCATTTGTTGGTGGAATAGTAAAGAGACATGTAACTCTCTCACAGTCTGTGTGGTTAACTAACCGAATTTCAAATCTTAACTTCAATCACAGGGTTGAATTGACTTTGACATGCACAGTTTTCACTATAATAGGGCTATTATGTCTTTCAGAACTACAAGGTCTATGTGTTAATAAAGTATTCATTTCTGTCAAAAATACATTGGAATTGTACTATAAAAAGAAATTACATTTTAAGGCTACCCCTCCTTCCCTCTCTGTCTTTTGTTCAGACTCACTTGTGCTTTCTGGTCAAAGCTGGCAAACTATCAGACTGCAGTAATGTGGATAGCATCTAGTGGTGATATGTGAGAATACAACAGGGACAAGTCAGCCAATGTAATTACAATATTTCCAAATATATTCTGCATGAAAGATACTTATTTTAAAGATCTATTGTGTTTGTGTCTGCTCTATAGTTATAAACTATGACACCTGCTGATCATTATGGTATAATTTGCACATTTTAAATTGTAATTTTAATCTAAAAAGGCTTAATAAAAGAAAGGAGTACACTGACTTCAAGGGTTCTTGTAGCTGTCGGCCCCTCCTATGGATAGCTGCACATCACACTAGTGAGATGTTTTTTTTTCATTTGTACCAAAATGACTATGTGACGTTCCTATGTATATCATCGATTAAGAAAATATAATTGTAGATTGAAGTAAGTACAGAGCAGTGGGCTTATGCCGTGGCGGTTTAAACAGGGCTTGATCGACAATATAGAGTTTTGAAAATCAGCTATTAAAGATTGCTCAAACGTGCACGAATCACTCCAAATAAAACTTCAGGTGAGTAAATAGTGAGGGGAAGCAACTACAACATTAAAAGCTCTGAAAAGTCGATTTTGCATAATAGATCTGCTTTAAACCATTATAGAGGAACTGTTTCTTTTTAACCCTAGCTGACTGTTGATGTAGTAAATGGTCATAGTTCAACACCATCCATTTACATAAACAACCCATATAACATTTAATATTTCATTTCTGGCCTCAATTTTGCTCTACACAGTGAACGTCCTTTAACAACCTATTCTGTTGCCTCCTCTCAGAAGTGGACCACTAACTAGCCCTGCCTACTCTGCAGCTCCAGCCTCTCTCTCTGTCCTTCCTCTCTCTCTTTTTCTCTTCCCTCCTCCTCCTCTCTCTCTCTCTCTCCCTCTTTCACTGACGCTGCTGCTGGCTGCACTGTACCGGCTGATGGAACACACTACCAGCTCATTTAGCTGACTCTACAAGCACTATCACTATAGGCTAAGCAGCAGTGGTTGCAAATTAGCATGCAACTTCTTACAGCTTACTGCTTTAGCTTGCACTTTATGGCTAGCTCTGGATTAGCTTACCTTTAGCAACCATTTTCTGCAGCACTTTCAAGGGAGACTGCACCTTGAAGAATCTGCTGATGTGGTAACTATGGTGATCTCGCTAAACGATCACATATTGAAGTGATGAAGACTTGAAGTATGCTAACGCTAAATAGCTTTTGCGTGCAGAAAAAAATGCTAATGTGCACATTGTATAGCCTATTTGTGGTCTAGGGTTGGGGATTTAAAGCTATGGGTGCCTGCATAGGAGTTCTTGAGGTACGTTTTGTATTGTGTTTGTAGTACACTCATGCCCTTAAGCTTAGGTCGTTCAAACAAAGAGGCAGTTGTTTTTCGATGCAACTTCCAAAACTGGTCGGTGCACAAACTTTTCCTGTTACTTAATGCTACATAACTTAAAAACATAGGTGTCAGTCAGGAGGCGAACACGGTGTTGGAAAATTGCTGTTGGTTGGATGCGTGGTTGGGTGGTTGGTTTGTCTGTTGTTGGTCAGGTCTTGTTGGTGTGTGTGGAGTGATGGGGACCCGTCTGTCAATGAGGTCAATAAGAGAGGGCCAAAATAGTAGCGAGTAGAGAGTGAGCGTGCATGTGCAGAGTACTGACCCACTTCAAAGGGTGGGGAAAGATCTGATCAGTAATTCAATAGAAGAATGGACTTGTGTAGAAAGTTAGTTTGGTTTGCAATGATAATTTACAATGACGGATCATGGTCATTTGAAGAAGCTGGTGACCCTGATTTCTAGGCAACAATTACAATTTAAAATGTATTTATAGAGAGCCAATGTACGCTAGAAATGTGTACTAGATTAGCATTTTCAAGTGTACATGTTAAAGGTGCATTCAGGAACTTGTCTGTTATTGCTTTCCACAGTATGATATAACTTATCTCCATGAAAACAAGCTCGTGCCGCCATCATGCCAAGTAACAAGTTAGATCTGGGCCGAAGCAATCCAGCTCACACTAAGAATATATGATATATACACCTGTAATTTAATAAATGCAACATAGATTTACGTTTAATGCCCCACTATGAAACATTTCAGGCAAAACAACAACATCTCCACAGAGACAAGCTGGTGGCGGACTCCCATACCAGAAAAGTTATATATTGCACTTACAACTAATGAATTGGTAGTTTTCAGAATGGGATTATGTGTCTGTTTAGACTGGAAAGTGGAGCCACTATACCTGTTGCAAAATGTTCCAGCTGTATTTAGTTATTTGTTATTTTGCCCATGTGTTTTTTTACAGTTATTTGGTCACTATCACATATTGACAGACCATTGCCATACCATAAATCTTCATTTGCAAATATTCGCATGGGCATTTTATGCAACCGCCAAGACACCAGTGCAGGCCGCGGATGTTTTGTCCGCTTGCATGGCTGAGGTTAGTCAGTGGCTAACTCAAAATAAGCTGACTCTAAATTTTTCAAAAACTGTTTCTATGTGTTTTTCTATTAAAAAAATTACATGTAGACCAAAGATTTCAAATACATTTGCAAAATGATAAAATACAAGCAGTTAACGATTTTAAATATCTTGGGTTGGTCCTAGACCCCCAACTAAAATTTGATAAGCAGTTAAGAGTATAGCCAAAACAATACAAAGAAATCTAAGTTGTTTTAAATTGATAAGACAATATATTCCAAATCAGGCAGCCCTGCTGTACATGCATGGTATGATTTTTTTCTCATATCTCCTACTGCATGACAGCATGGGCCCAGGCAGCTCCCTCAGCCACAAAGCCCATTGGTTCTTTGTACAACCAAGCAATCAAAATTATGGACCGAAAGCCAATCCGTTTTCATCATTGTCACATCCTTAAAAAATATAATCTATTAAGTTTCAAAAGTTTTACTAGTTTATGTTTTCTTAAATTATGTTTTAAGTGTATTCATAACTTGGCCCCAGAATCACTCAGTACATTTATACAAAGACTAAACAGCACCAGAGTGACAAGAGGCACCGCAAGCAAGAACTGTAAAATCCCACGATGCAGAACCTCTTTTGGACAGTCTGCCTTTTCATACCAGAGCTGCAAACTGTGGAACTCACTGCCCATTGAAATAAAGAATATTTCTGAGTTAAAAATGTTCACCTCTAGGGTTAAGAACTGGCTGAAAATGAGTCAAAATTGTACCCACATGTAAATAAGTAGTATGACAGTTGGTGAGTGAGAGAAAGTGTGAGTGTTAAATGTATATTTGGGCACTGATGTAACTATTTCATGGGATAAGTGTTTTAATATACATTGCATATTAGTTAATTGTAAAAAAGCCCAACCAGGAACAGGAGTTGAAAATTAGCTCTTGTATGCATCACATCAGCTGCAATGTTCATTTTGTAACTATGTCTGATTGCATTGTCCCTGTCAAATAAATAATTACATATTTTTTTCCAAGCAAAACACAATGCAATATAGGCAAGTTTACCTTCTACTTATCCTACTGTGTAAATACAAGTCCACGCTTGAGAGAATCAATGTGAATGAGGCTCCGTTCTGAGAGGTGAGGACTGAAATAAACCTGTGCTCTGTTGCAGCGGTCCCCTGGAGAGGCTGTTGGCATGGGCACAGTAAATATAGCAGAGCAGGTTATCAGCCCTGCTAAAGGTGTAGTTACCATCTGATCTGTATGCAATCACTCTGAAGATGAGGCATTTCACATTAACTGAACCTGATGGATTATATGTTGTGAAATCCAAAGTTATTATTTGAATAAAATGTACATGATCAATTGGAATACACGATATTACCTTTTATTTTACTTTCATTTACTGTCAGTAATTAGTGATTAATAGGGATGCACTAGTACAATACCGGTATCTGATATCGTCACAGATATTGAACATTTTGGTGGACCGGATATCGGCTTCCAAGATCTTGGTTCAGCTGATATCCGATTGTGGTCTATATAGTGCTATGATTTACTGGCCAGTGTCGCCCCAAAACGTCTAATAATAAAACTGTATTTTTACAAAACTGTTCTGTAGTTACAAAACACATTTGGATGATTGTTTACTTCATGCTGTTTGTGCTTAAAGGAAATAAATAATGCTTTCAGTCTAGTAGTATTTAGTATCGGTTGTTATTGGGTATCAGCAGCTACTTAAACCCAAGTATCGTCAAGTGGTATCAGAACTGAAAAGCCTTTGCAAAAAGCAGCCACTAGTCTTGTACTACTCATTTTCCTGTTATAATTAAATGTATTACACGCTCTGTTTGTACTATTAAATTTACTAGAGCTCTTGTGTTCCTACTACTACTATTACTACTGCCACACCTCCAATCTCAGCAATTCACAAAAAGCCTTCCAAACTTTTAGTAATTCCAAGCGTGTGGTACTAGTCATATTGTCATTGTCAGTTTTTTTCTGCTTTTATTTCACTTCTCTGCATCTTGGTCATGTTTAATTCTACTGTATTTATGGTTTTGGCTAATATAGATGGAAACTGCTGTTGCTACTGTGTGTTAGCTTTGTTTTGCTGATTTATCATAAGATCAAGCCAATGTTTGGTGACAAATATCAATCGAAACATAACTTATGATTATTGTACCAGCTCATGTTGGCTATAATGTTCTTTTTCTAACAATTTTTCTTTTTCTTTACCAAAGAACAATCTGGGTTGTAACAAGCATCCACAAATTTTACTAGTATTTTATTCAGAAATATCTGAAGTAGCAGACTTTTCCCCAGTATATATTATATTTGCTAGGTCTACCAAAATGGATCTGACCTGGTTTGTATGCAGTACCATCAATCGCAGTATGGAGTGAACGGGATGCCTTTTTGGTCCTAGTAGAAGTGTGCTAGCTGGAGTAGGGACACAACAATGGCCACTTCTTGTCTTATTTGCACAGGGCCCTAATGCTAACATGTCACTCTTCAGAGTAGTGGATGAATTAGAGTAGGCAGGAAAGTATCATGTATTGAATGTTGCCTAAGGGGACAGGAAAAACACTTGTGTGGTAACTTTCCGACTATACGACGACTTATGAGAGTAGATATACTAATGAAGGATTTGAAAACGCTTTGGGAAAAAGGTTTATGCTATTCAAGACGAGGTTTGCAAATTAGAAATAAGTCAGTATATTCGGGTTTCTGTTTATCGTAGCAAGGGATGTAGTACTAAATAATATGTCTTTTCAAGTAGCTCATTTTGTAGAGTTGACCATTAAGAGTTTGCATAAATATTAAAGGTACTTCTCTAAAATATATTGGAATTATGCCTAACTACATTGATTTTAGTGAAATTTTAAAACAGCCCCTCAAATAAGCATTCTAGTAAAAAAAAATAGGCTATGCTATAGGCTAATTAAATGATATATAAATTATATAATGAAATAACGATGTACATTTACCTCTGTAAAATTAATAATAATGTCTGGTATTGGCATGGTACTCGGTATCAGCAAATACTCAAAATGTAGACTCATGATCATACTTGTTTTTGAAAAGTGGTATCGTTGCATCCTACGTATCAATATATTGCAACGAGTAATTTTCAGTACATTTTACAAAATGATTTAAGTAATAGACATAATTAGACAGTGCTAAAATGTTTGCTTGTTTCATCATGTTTCATCACATGTAACATATTTGCTTTTTTTTTTTTTATCATGACAATGGATGTTTTTCATATTAAGTTTGTGCAAGTGGTGATATATTCCAGAATATTATGTACAAAATATCGCATGTATCACAAAATCGTGCTATTTTTGTATCAAATATTGTTCATAGGCTAGTGTGACCATGAACATGTGGTGGTTGGAAAGGTCTTTGATTTTATGTGGTCCAACCCTAACATCCGTGTTTCTTGCTTGTGCAGGTTCTGATCACTCTTTATTGGCTGGGTCGTGCTGCCAACTGCTGTACCTCCTACAACGGGCCCACGCTGGACCTGGCACAGTTTGAAGGCCTGCTGTCACAGATGCGAAAGGTTGGCTCATATCATGTTCATAATCATAAGCCGGCTATGTTCTTACATGCATCAAACACCACTCAAAAAGGCAATTTGCTTTCAAAGCCGTGATACCCCTTTATATCGTGTATTAACCAGTGTATGTATGCCATAATATATCTGCATAAATGAAGGGGGGGAAAAATAGTGAAATGTGCAAATTGAACAAAACACTACTACTGAATATGTTAACAATTCCATAACTAACTATTGCTCTTACCTGAAAAAAAAAATTGGAGATTCAAGTAGAAATGTGTACCCATTTTGGAAAGATTATATTCCATGTTCTTTTGCACAAATACGCTTTTATTATAATTTAAAAAATAGCTTTAAAACATTTTAATAACAACAATATTAGCAATGCTATTTACTCCCTTTAAATCTCGAAAATACACACTTGATTGTATTTTTAAAAATACAATCTCCATCTATACAAAGACTTGTTGTGTACAACTTATCCTGCTTATTTTTGTTCCCAACCTCCCAGACACCTCCAGCACATGCCTCTGTCATCCCTGCTTTGTTCCACCTTTTAGACAGAGCTGTATAAAATTCACAAGTCAGCATTGGCCCGCCTCCAGTGAACACAAACACTGCCCATGACAACCAGTCTAACCATGATATCACCTCTATGATATGAATCTGAATTTTACTGCAAGCTCAGCTAAAAAAAAAAATCCCAGATGTTGACATTTGGAAGCAATAGCTGAATATAAAATTACTTTGCAGATAGTGTGACATAAGCTAAAGCAGGTACATTTGGGTGGAGGCAAAAAGAATACTGACAATGAAATACCATTGTGGCCAAGCAGGAGTCAAAACAATATTTCAAGGGCTTAGTTGCATAAGAGAGGTCAAGATCAGGAAGCTATTCTGTAGACAGCAAAAGCCCCTACCCCACCTTGTATTAGTTCTAAACATGTGCTCCAACCACAGAGGAGGTCAATGTGGTCAAAGTAGCAGAAAATGAATCTTACTTTATGGGCTTGTTTTCATAGGATTTATATAGGGAGGTTTTTATGAATGGACTTATGAATGATGGAGTAAAGAAGATTTGAGTGGGATATGTTGAAAGTATGGCCTAAGGAGGAAGGGCATTAGGTTCCTGTATGGATTTACACAAGGAGAAGCCTAAAGAATACAGCCCATATGTTATATGAAAAAAGTTATGTGTGTTTTATGTTATAGGAGAAGCATAACATAAATGTGTGTTTACTGCTATGAACAGATTATTTAATACAGTGCATTCTCTCAGAACATTCTGATTGTTTGGATTTTAATATTAATACAGACTGGCACGATTGATTTTTTTCATTTTGTGTTGTGAAAGCCTGTTAACACCTCGAATATTCACGATTTCCACATTTAAATATTGACAGCGTACATATAATCAATGACAAAGCATAACTGGTTACAATTCCCAAGTCCCTTTAGTGTCGCTTGCAGGTATAACTGACTCTTATGATGACAGACAAGCTGGTAGGGTTGGCATGACGTTTTATTTATCTTCTTTTAGTGCTCCCAGGTGTCATTTATTTTCCTCCTTGGCCGCTCATTTCTGTTCAAATTTTGCCATGTGGGATATAAAGTGTGCTCTTGAATACCAAGCTCCTTCTTTTAGGAAGTACACTACCAGTCAAAAGTCATTCAGTGTCCCATCCATCCATTTTCTTCCGCTTTTCCGGGGCTGGGTCGCGGTGGCAGCAGTCTAAGCAGGGACTTCCTTACCCCAGACACATCCACTCCAGCTCCTTTAGTGGGACCCCAAGGGTATCCCAGGCCAGCTGAGAGACATAGTCCCTCCAGCATGACCTGGGTCTTTCCCGGGGCCTCCTCCTGGTGGGACATACCCGGAACACCTCCCCTCATTCAGTGTTTTTTTTTTTTTTTTTTTACTACTCTATACATTTTATACATAGGGAAGACATCAAAAATAAAAGTCAAATAACTGAATAAAAAAAATAATTATTAAATTCCTTAAAGTCTCCTGCCTTTGCTTTGTTGACAGCACTGAAAACCCTTCTCAGGGGTCTTCTTTTCGCTGAAAACCCTTCTCAGTGAGCTATATGATGAAGTTATCTGAAATGGTTTTGACTTCACAGGCGTGCATTGTCAGGGTACAGCAAGTTAATCAATTAAGCACAAATCATTGATAATTGAAATGATCATGATCATATAAATATACTCCTAATATATGCAAAATTATCCTTAGTTGTAGCCCTAAAATTTCCCCACAGATACAATAAAGTGTACCTTAACCTTGAAATATTTGGTCTAGTCCAGAAATAATGACAGACAATTGCCAGTTCTACATTCTGGTTCCCTTAGTGACATGATATTGTATTCTCATTTAAAATAATATTCAAACTTAAACATTTAGTGGCCAAATTGAACCATTACAACTGGATCTTCAGAACAACATCCTCACAAACAAAGGGAACATTACTATGAGCAACGCTAAAATCCAAGAGTTGCCGAAACACCTGCTGCACGACAACGACCTTCAGGACAACATGGGCAACCTACAGAGGCACCACCAGGGTCTTGTGTCCACTCTTGAGGAGGAGATAAAGGCTCTGCAGGCTGAAAAGAAACAACTGGAGGACACGCAGCTGAACGTTGAGAACGCCATCTATAAGTGTTACGCCTTAGCTGACGAAGAGCTGGACCGACTGGAGAAGTATCGGGAGCTCATTCAGTGTTACCAGATCAGGAAGAAGGACCAGCCACAGCAAGCTAAGGAGTGGGGGCATTCTAAAGCAAACTGTCAAGCGAATATGGTCCGGGCTCAGGCCAGACTGCTGATGGTAGACAAGAAGCTCTACAGATACGAGGACACATGGGTCGAGGGTCTGGTCCGGCAGCAGGAACTAGACAGGACCCTCAGAGAAGCTCAAGCCAAGCTGCAAAAAGAGAAGCTACGACTCCAGGAAGTGACTGCTAGTGCTATTCTTCAGTGCAATAAAAGCATGTAATTGATCCACTGCTTTTAATTGAGTCTATATTTTGAATGTTACAAGATGGGGCTTTATATGTTGTTTTAATGTAGAATAGTACTCTGGATTGGACTGGACACACCTCAGTTAGCCTAATGTTTAAGTTGCTGTCTGTGATTTTTGCTGTCTTCAAAACATGAAAAACAGAACTAGTTTAGTTTAGTTTGCAGAGCTCCATACTTATTCCTCACTTACCTGATGCATTTCAAGCATCTCCTTATTCACCACAATGAGTTTTTAAGCATGCTTCACAACTTTTGAAGGCCCGATTGAACAACAAGCATGCACTTTTTTTTTTTTTTTTTCCAAAGGATAAAACGCTTTATAATTAGATGCATGGGTCTTATTTTTTCATTAAGAGTTGCTTATGTAATATGACTGTACCGGGGTACTGCAAACATAACATCTGCAAACAATACATTTTATTATATTTATTAAATTACAGCCAAAAGAAGCATGCTTTCTTACTGTGAGCGAGTTTGCTTCTCCACAGATCTCACCTGGAATTTGTCCTAATGGCATTGCCTGCTTGTCTCGATGGACATATATATGTTTAATACCATATTGTAGTACATCAGAAATGTTTTGCACCTATAATTCAAGTTAGTGAACCTTTGATATTCTTGTAATCAATATCTATGTCATTCATTTAATACAGCGGTTGCCTGGCCAAGGATCTGTGTATATCCTCTGTATTATTTTCCATGTCATTTCCATGTTATTTTTAGTTTGTTTTTCTTACCACCATTTCAAATTTGCTAGGACCATAGAGTCATGAATGCATATCTGTCCACAGGAGGCAGAGGAGGCGGACAGCCCCGGACGCAGCATCAGGGACAGTGGCTACATCGACAGCTGGGACTCAGAGCGCAGTGACTCTCTCTCTCCTCCTGCACACGGCCGAGAGGACTCACTCGACAGCCTGGACTCCCTCGGCTCTCGCTCCAGACACACGCCGTCCCCTGACGCCCTGGGGCCCCGCGCCAACAGCGATGGTAAGGCCCTCACACACAGTAATTATTACTTAATATTGATAAATTTGCGGCAGAAGTTCCAGGTTCGATGCCCGGGCCTTTCTGTGCGGAGTTCACATGTTTCTTACTGTGTTTGGGTGGGTTTCCTCTGGTTTCCCAATCAACCTAAAACATGCACAAGAGGTATAATCGTCCAGTGAAGGTAGTCCTGACCAAGCCTAGCTCAAGATCTAGAGATAGGTCCCAGGGCGCCCGCTTCTCCTGACAGGTTGCCCCAGCGGCATTGAAGTGTGGGTCAAATGCCAACGACAAATTTTCCTCAGAAGACTATAAAGTGTTCCTTAACCCTTAAAATATAAGGGTGTAATGATGTAATATATTGTTTGTTTTAGACGTGACAGGCAAAAAAGCTACAGATAATACGGTTGCAATGATTTTTTGACTAGTAATTGTATTTATTTTTACTTCCACACACACCAAATCAAAACAGGGATTAAACTGGGACTGACCTTGTGACTAAACCTGGACCAGAGCAGGACCAAACCAAACAAGTTTACGTCAGCTCTAAAATGAGTTCAAACCAGGATTAAACTAGAGCAAGGGTGAACTAACTGACCTTAAAGTTATCATCCATAAGTTTATTTGTAGATGGGTGGATTTTTCTTTTGAAATTGTATTAGAAAAATGCAGCAAAACATCTATACAAGACAATGCAGTTTGCAAAATGAAAAGAAACTATTGTGAAGTTTTCAGTGTTTGGTCTAGCCTTGAATAGCCATCGTAATAGTTTAGTGTCTAGTCAGTACCAATAACTACATTGTTTTTGTGGCAGTTGAACAACACATCAGCATATCAACAAAGAAATAGGAAAGAAAAATAAAATATGTATTGCATAAATCAATTTCCAGTAAACAATAGATTTAGATAGATTACATATTTTGGTAGCTTCTTACACACTCTTGTTTAGTTTTGTGTGGCCATTGACGAGGTTCTTTGGATGTTTATCCTACATTTTTGCAAAATACATATTACATACTTGACATACTTAAATGATTTCTGTCCAATAATATTGTTGTTTTCACTAGACCACTGATCACTTCTCTATGTCACGCACTATTTCTTCTTCAGTCTAAAATATGAGCAAGTTTAAATGAGAGGTTAGCACACACATGCACTTGTGTGACAGGAGTCAGTGTGGGTTACATGATCCAGATGGAAGAAGCACGTTGTGGACAGTGCTACTACAGAGGGCTGCTGCTGTGGAGGAGACTGCCGAGGATATGTCAGACACAATACACTTTCCTATATCTGTGCTGTCTCATGTGGAAAACTAAGACCTTGTTTTGGCAGCATCACACATGGGCTTGTTTTTTTTTTTCTATCAGTAATGTTTTAAATCAACATCAATTCTAGTGATGGACAATATATTGGTTGTAATATTCGTATAGGCGGTTAGAGCTTTGGTCCCCCAACCCGAAGGTCGGAGGATCGAGTCCCGCTCGAAGTTCTGTCGTTGTGTCCTTAGGCAAGACACTTCACCCACACGTGTGTGTGTGAATGATTGGTGGTGGTTGGAGGGGCCGATGGCACAGATTGGCAGCCTCACTTCTGTCAATCTGCCCCAGGGCAGCTGTGGCTACAATAGTAGCTTACCATCACCAAGTGTGGACGTGAATGAATAATGACTATAGTGTAGCACTTTGAGAGGCTTTGACAAGCCTGTAAAGCGCATTACAAGTGTAAGACATTATTATTATTATTATTATTATTATTATTATTATTATTTATTCTGATTAAATACAGTTAAAGCTGCATCACCCCATTTTCAAACCGCAAAACGAAGAAGCCTGTATTTAAATCTATCTGGCAAATTCCTAGCGCTCACAAACTCTTTTGCACATGGCGTTATAAATGCTTTTTTCAGAAGACAAATTGAAACTGGGGTGAACCGCAAAAGTGTAGTCAATACTAGCACTGTTGGCATGATGACTCTTGCTTCCTGGTTTGCAAAAGATAAACGACTTTGATATTACATTTGAATGTACTCATTTTCACCCCAGCTTTCATTTTTCAACTTAAAGTGCATATAACAAGTTAGATTACTCTTTTCACTAAAATATAGCGCACATCAATATATTTAAGATTTTAATAAAAACCTTACCTAATTTTCCATAGTTTGACAATTTTGGTGAGGTTTATTATTTTACTTCCTGATTGGGCTCAGGCAGCAAATATGAAGAGGTAATTCTATAGGTGTTACCTAGCAACCATGATGTTAATAAAGACCAAAACCTGTTTACATTACACGAATTACATTGTTAATATATGATAACACTTTTATTTTGTTGAATTAATGTTTAAAATGTCAAAAAATGTGTTCCTTGTGAATACATTTTCCCTGGATTTTTTATGGAGTCTTCAGTGTTATTGACGTCAGTAATAGGTCTTTTGTTTTAAAACTCTCAGCTATTTCCTATATTTTCCTACTTTTCTTTCCAACTTTTCTTTCCACAAACAGCTACTTAACTGATGCAAAACGATGATAAATATTTACCACAGGTACTATCCCACCAAACCAAGTAATAATCAGAAAAACATGAAAGCCCGTCATTCTAACTCCTACTTCACTTAAATGTTATGCCTTGCCATGGGTTTTGAGATATATTATTCCTTTGTTTCTCATACTAAAATTTATTGGTTAATTGCTCAATAACTAAATACAGTTGCTCAATATTACGCAAGTCCTCGCTCCCCTTCATATTCACAACAGCTATTTAAAACAACACAATACAAAAACTGCACTGAAAACACAGTTCATTCTTAGGGAGCTTTTTGTCTCTACTTGTGTGTGTCATCATAACTAAGTAAGCATGAAGTCTACTGCAGAAACACGTTTTTAAAGGTCTTGTATTACGCTAAACTTGTGAACTACTCTTGTAGCTTGAAGCCATGTCAGAATGTTGTTACCTCATCAAAAACATACCTGGAATTGTGTTGTTTCCTTCACACATGTTTGAGCAGCCCTTTATTATTAGTCTGTCTACATCTCCAAAGCTCAAAATGCTCTGTTCCACCTTGTGATGTCATGAAGCGGTAGTTTTTGAGTTTACAGCTACACTTAACCTCTTGTTTAGTGCGGGCTGAAATTAACCAAATGATTCTAGTAAAGGTGTAAAACGCAGTGGAACACTTCCTGTATTACCACATGACATCACAAGGTGGGACAGAGTGTTTTCTGTTTTTAGAGAAGGACTCAGTCTAAAAACACAACTCCAGGTATGTTTGTGATGAGGAAACCACATTATAACATAGAAGAGACAATAGCGCAATATCGGCCTTTTAAGTCTCCATGCATTTCATTCATAACAAATAATCCCCGAACCTACCATTATTGCATCACCAGTCTTGTCGGAACCACAATTCTTACACGCTAACATTATATACTTCTACATTATATTTTCTACACGTCTTGTTTTCATTGCGAAATAGCTTTCATAGAACTCATTTCTAAATTGCATGTTGTTATTCCATTGGTGACTTGGTCTGTTTGCAGTGCTGCACGTGTGACTGTGTGCACTGTATATAAATAGATGGCGTCTCCACTTTGTCACTTATCGAATCGTGCGTCAACGTCACAGTGTTTGTAGTAACTTTTCAATGGGGATTTACACACAAAAGCCGCTCTGTTAAGAACATCAAGTCTCCGCAGCTAACAGCAAGTTTTAAGGCAGCGCTGATGGAATTGACTGACAACAGCTAGAGGCGGATTAAGTCATTACGTAAGACACTTCTTGTGGTTGTTTGAACAACGATGTGGTTACGGAGTTGACACTTGATTGATTGGAGGATAACGGAAACTGAACACCTTGGAGATTGCGGTAAACAAAGGGATGCAAACATGCCGTGAGGAATCGTATTTGTGAATGTGTCCAGTTTGTTTTGCAGCTATTTTGAGTAGGATGGTTTACTGTACGTGAGTGTGTTCTCAGTTGCATAAAACCAAAGTCAAATGAAAATTGCAGTACACACGCTCTAGATGTGTATAATTTGTTAAAAGCTGATGCCGTATGAGAAATTGTTGATATTTTGTTACATGCAGTGGTCAATTAAAATAAACAAGCGATGTACTTTTTCGCTTGTCTCTATGGATATGCCAGAAATGTTCTACAATACGGCATAACACCTATCTAGCTTGCATTTTTTCAGTCACAGGTGTTTTTATTACTCAGAAAATACCTGGAAAAATGGGAATCCTTATAGTGAGCGAGGTTGCTTCTCCACAGATCTGATCTAACTTGACTGGGTAGAGTTACTGGCCTGTCTCCTTGTAGTTTATAGCCATACTGTGGAACATTAAAGGCAATGTAATGACATCTCCATGGAGACACGCAGGTGGTTCATCCTCCAGCAGAAAAGTTACAGCGTGAACTTTTAAGGTGCTTTTAAGCTACTTGACCTACCTTCAGTGTGTTCCTGTCCGGACAGTGGCTTAGGGGATGGGTAAAGCTGGAGTAACAGAGGAAACCTATCACAACACAGAACATGCAATACACGTAAAATGTCATAGGCGCATAGGACATTTCCTCTCTAGAAACTACATGTTGTGGATTATAAATTAGCATGGATCAAAGGATCATAGTATACTAAGGGCAGCAGTAGCGCAGTTGGTAGAGTGTCAGATCCACTCATCTGAAGGTTGGCGGTTCAAATCCCTGTCTTGCTATAAACATTGCTGGTAGACTTCACGGACTCACAGGTTGATAGTGCAATTCCAGCTCCCACATATAACTGCCGTCTTTTGTCTCCTTGGGCAAGACACTTAAGCCCCCTTGCTGTGTATATTGGTGTATGTGTGCGAATCGGTGAGTTGTTCCTTCATGTAAAGCGCTTTTAGTGCTTTGAAGGTGGAAAAGCATGAAACCACACTGACACAAACTAAAAACTATTATTTTGGCCACAAATACATTACACACGTTTAATATTGTAATGGAATCACGGCAATATCAAGGCAATGTTGCTATTGAGATATCACCAATACAATTACATCCCTACTCTATACAGCTAAAGTTTCATTCTTTCTTTTAGTCTCCAACAAAACAAAACTGGAACATTCAAACAGTCATCAGCAGGCAGTGGCTAACATGCTTTCCTTTTACACTTTACACCAACAAAAAATATTGACTATGGCAGGTTAAATGAGGTTAAATATTTCTAACCTACTTTTATAAAAATGTAATTAAGTGACCAATAACCAAACCTGTGAAACATAGTGTGAAAACATAGACATGTGTTTTTATAATATAAACAACGACTCTCTATGGACCATATGCTCCGGAAGGCACCTGATGTTTGCTATTTTCCTGAATACAATATTAACGTTCACATGGGCCCCAGGTGGTACAGTCCAGAGAGGTGAGAGCCTTCCAACAATGTAGTTATCAGTCAATCTCTGCTCCTTATAATACCAGAACAATACCTCCATTTACAAATATGCACATTGCCAACTGGACTCTCCCTCCCTGACCTTTGAACAAGCTCGTTCACTATTCGGCCTTGTCTGGCTTCACCCAGGCCACAATTAGGGGACAGAGGAGCAGTTTAATCCAATCTGAGAAAGAAACCCAATATCGGCATTGCTCTTTTGTTTGGCCTGAGTTTTGCAGATGGATACGGTGTTGATAAATGAGCCTATAGAAAGTCTGTCCTCTCAGTTTTCAGTAGATCCCGGACCACGCCTCACTGCAGGCTGTGGGCCAAAACCAGAAAGAATGATATCATACACATGGGTATATTGGGACTACAGCTTTGAAGGATTTCCGACTGCTATATTATGGCCTGGTTTTTGTTCTTGGTTTTTCAGTAAGCTCCTCGCCCACGTGAAATATATCTGTTTACATTAGATTTCAGTTCTCCGAATGCATTTATGCACAATAGGGACTTTGAAGATATTTTATAACTGTGCATAAACTAATTTCACAGTATGTTCCCTAGAATGTTTTAGTTACAATTGGAAATGAGACCATTGAGGTTTTTTAGGCATCTCCTCCTTGGTTAGATACCTTTGTTTGTAAGAGCACTTTGTCAGTCTCATGATCAACTGTCAACAGTGGTAATTTTGAAATTTGTTGAAATATTTCATAAAGTAGATACAAACTACATGTATTTTTCTAAGCCTCTGGCCTCAAACCTCGTACAATTGTATTATATTTTTTTCACTTTGTACCCAGATAAATTACTGTTTCAAAGCGTTGAAATGAGCACAGTTCCAATTGTGAGTTCAAATGGGCTGATCACTACAAGCTACACAGCTCTAACTTTGATTTTACCACAAAATATAGAGGCTCCATTCACACTTGTCCTGTTTTAAATCTGATCTAGGCAAGGCAAGTTTATTTGTATAGGACAATTTGTGCACAAAGTAATTCGGAGTGCTTTACAGAATAAGAAAGAGATTAAAATCACACAAATCAAAACATGAATAATCACAAATAATCATCATAAAATTTACATTAAAAGAGAAGAGTGCAGAATAAGAACTTTTCAGTCATGCACAGATAAAGAACAGTTTTGAGGCTGGATTTAAACATTGTCAAAGTAGAGGCCTGTATCACTTCTTCAGGAAGACTGTTCCAGGTTTTAGCTGCATAAAGCTGAAATGCTGACTCCCCATGTTTAGGCCTGACTCTGGGCACCAGCAGGAGGCCGGTCCCTGAAGTCCTCAGAGTGTGAGATGATTCATATGGCACATGTCAGAGAAGTACTTTGGTGCTTGTCCATGGAGAGACTTGTACACAAGCAGAGCTGCTTTAAAGTCTATTCTCTGAGCCACTGGTGCAAGTGCAGAGACCTGAGCACAGGACTTATGTGCTCGTACTTTCTGATTCTAGTCAGGACCCGAGCAGCAGCATTCTGGATGTACTGCAGCTGTCTTAAGGCTCGTTTGGAGGGGCCAGTGACCAGGCCGTTGCAGTAGTCTAACCAGTGGAGACAAATGCATGGATAAGTCTCTCCAAGTCTGGTTTTGACAGTATACCTTTGATTTTTGCAATGTTTTTTAGATGTTAAAAAGCTGCAGATGTTATTGATTTGATGTGGTTGTTAAAGTCATGTATCAATGTAGACTTGGTTTGGTCCTGTTCTAGTCTTGTTCTAATCCAGATTGTGGACGAGACCTGGCCACGAGCACCTGATTTTGACACGTGGTGTAGAGGTGAGGTACTACTTGAACAATACCTGTTATTCAGTACCAGTACCTGAAAAGTAATTTTTTTTTCTATAGCAAAAGACGAAGTTTGAATCTGTCAACTGGACAAATCTTTTTTTCCTGTATTTTTTTTGTCACTGTCTAGAATGACAAAACAGGATTTTGTTGTTTGCATTCTTTGATTTATTTATAGTGACACTACCTAGTACCAACCAGTTTTCAATAGGCAAATATTTTGTTCTGGATCTGATTTTCAGTACTTATTTTTTCAAGCACCAGTAGTACCTCAACTTGATTCAAACATGCTGGACCCCTTTCCACTTGTGTACCTTCACTGTTAAACCACATTAAATCACAGTCAAATTGTACGCCGATGCTTTTGACTTAGCTATACCATAAAGCCTCCCCATGACCTATGATGAAAAGTGGAGTCTTAAACTTCACTGCTCCCATATGTGCACTGGAAGCACATCGCCCCACAGTCACTCATGTTTTCAATTGATGGGTTAAAAGATCCATCATCCTATACCTCAAGGCTTACTTTAGTCCTTCAACTGACAATCATTTCCACTTTGTATCTATTTTGGGATTCAAAAGTTCAAATTCTCCATTGCATCTTTTAGCTTCTTTCTAGGGAAAAGCCTTAGGTCTGTTTAAAATTGTGGGTTACGCTTGGAAAGATGTACATTAGGTCATAAACTCATTGGATTTACATGGAGTGGAGGAAAGAAAGGGGGAATTCCAGTAGCACACGTGTGGACCATCTTGCGTAGGAATTTTTAAAGACCTTGACGAAAAACCAAGACAAGAAAATATGGCCAAAATGTAGCTTGAAGATCATTGATGTTGAGATAAACATAGCATATCAACGTGTCTTGTAAAGGGGAGCGGGCTGCAGTGGAATTTAAGAGGTACAGAGTGGAAAGTCCTTGAGATATGCACTTTTGCAGAACCAGGTGTTGCCTTTGCAGTTATAGAGCTCAGAGCATGTAAAAGATTTGATACAGACACAGTGGCCTCCCCAGTGAATTCCTCCATGTTGTAGGCTAGAATTTAGTCACACCGCCCCCTCTAATGTAAATCCTCTCCTGATTTATGACTTGTTCTATAAATCAAGTTATCTCTTTGCGTTGGTTTATGGAAAGAATGTTGCTTTTATGTTTTAAGGTTATTTTATCATCCGTAGTAAAAATTCAGCATACATAATTGACTTAACATTGCAGAGAACACAACTTGATCTCGATGCCCCCTTTTGCTCTTTCGTCAATGGTCTTGGTCTTTTATTGTAATGTGCAAAAGAAAATCCAATTCTGTGAACTGGAAAAAAGAGAGGAGACAGTCTTTTGAAGCTTTAAAGTCTTTTGTGTTCATTCCAGGAATCCAACCTTCTTTTCCTGTCATTCTGCCTTGTTATATTGCAGGTATCATCACATAAGCATTCGGTCTGACTATGTTTCTCTCTCTCGCCTCTCATGCAGGCCGCGGCAGTGACTCAGAGTCGGACGGCCCGTTCCACAGGAGGATGCCGGATGTGCGTAAAGACGACATGTTGGCTCGCCGGACCTCCGTGAGTGAACCCAAAGCCGCCATGCCGTTTAACCAGTACCTGCCCAACAAGAGCAACCAAAGTGGCTACATGCCCCTCCCCCTGCGCAAGAAGAGGAGTGACAGCAGTGAGGGCAGCCGCAAGAGCTGGAGTACTGCCACCTCACCTGTAGGGGGAGACAGGCCTCTCAGGTAGGCACAGTCCCAAGTTATAACCCGCATACATGACTGACTAGGAGACTGATCATGCCTTTGTATGATTTATGTTGTAACAGTGCTTTGGTAATTTATCAGTGACAAAATCTCAATGACTGTGTATTTTTATGCAGAAGGTCAGTTGTTTTATTCAGTACTACAGTGTTGTGTGAATGTACCCAGTCTCTATAACTGCATTGTCTTCATATGGAGCAAGGGTATACCCTGGAGATTGGACACTTTTTCACCTTATCTTTAGCAAAAAAAAGTTAAGGCAACTAGACAAAGTTTGAAAAATGATGATGTTTTGTCTCTAATCCAAGAGACCTTTGAAGTTCTGAACCAATTCTGGAGCTGGTACTGGTTTAAATACTTCTCTGAGTGGAGGAATTAACTCACTTGCCAAAATGATTCTAATGCATCGTAAATTTGAAGGTGATGCTGTCAATAGTGTATTCATTTTATATTATTTTGTCCATAAGTTATTTTTAGTTCACAAAGCTAAAATCAGCTCTCAGATGCCAATGATTGTGCGTATAACACTGTCATCTACTGCCAGCAGAGGTAATTACTATTGGAAAAAAGTAGTGTTAGCAGCCTTTCCGATATGCTAGCCCAAGCACACAGCTATAACGAACGTGATTTCACTGCAGAAATGCTAGAATGAGTCTGGGGATGATTTATGGACTTAAAAACGGTGCAAGAGACCTCTGGACTTTTACCTTTGATGCAACAAATCAGGGAAATTCTAAATTGCATGTTATTCGAGTGCTCAGAGGGAGTGGACTTACTAAACAGAATTCATCAAACATGAATGAAGCAAAATACAACTCCAGGTACATTTTTAGTGAGGGAGAGGCTCAAAAAGTCAATTTTGCGTAATATGTGTCTTTGAAGCCGTGGTTCAAGTCGCGTCTACACTCCATACAGTAGTTCATTGTTTATATATAAATAGACAGTTGAGATTGAGTAAGCTCACTGCTGCGTCTTCTCAGTCCAGTACTCTACCAAGGGAGGGTCTGATGGAGCCCAGATGTTAGTCCACACTGACAGAAGACGACGTGTGAAATATATTATGCAGGAAAAAACAAAGCAGATTTATAAAAAGAGGTCAAAGGTCATTGTGTTTGGGCTTCCAACAGTCCTGCCTCCTCCGCTTGAGTTTGAAATCTGTGCTCCTGGGGATTTCCAAGGATCAGTGAATACAATAGTTACTTTGTGATTCCATGAGCTAAAATTAAATAGGAATCAAGAAAATACTGTTAATCCCCAGAGTGGAGAATTTGAAATATTCTATCCCAATTATGTTGTTGACGTTAGACTGTTATGCAATCATATTGGACCTGAAAGGGTGAATGAAAATGTTGTTCTTGTAGTAGCACACCAATTTGCTGATATAAAAAAGAACATTCCTCTGTTTTTGCTTAAATTCTGTTGAAAAAAGTATTACTTTAATGTCAAATTTCCATACATTAGCAATACATTATGTGGATAATTAATTAATGTATTTATTTATAATATAATGGATAGAGCTAGGTTTGGTTTATTTAATCAATTTAAATAAATAAATAAAAAGTTTGTGCATAGCAAACCGTACTTTGGAACATTCTCCATGGAGAATGAGATGAATAAAAGAGAAGTTTTATGCCATATGATGGAAGATTAGATCCAAAGAAACAACATATCTATGGAAACAAGCAAGAGTCAGGCATCTGCATAAACCTGACTCAAGTCAAGTTTATGGAGATGCAAGTTTTTCAGTGTAATAAAGAGCCAAAATGGAAAAAACATGCTGTTAGTCTATTTTTGGCTTTAAATATTTTTCTTTAAACAATTGTAAAGATAGCTTTTCATGCCCATTTTATTTATTCCATCCACCTTTCATAAGTTTTGCTCAATAACCCATGTTCATTTACATTTTATTGTTCCTTTTTCTCTCTTTTTTTGGCTGTCCTAACCTCCCATACTAATATCCTATTGCCTTGTATTCATACCACTTTATAGCCCATATGAGCCCCCTCGTTTAGCACTCCCATTCAGAAGCAGCCCCCTTGCATCCCCCATCCTGCCCTCTAAACCAAAGCTCCAGACAGGGGAGAAGCGGGGCAGTGACATGCCCAGAGAAGATGAGCCGTGCTGGGCCAGACCAAGCAGTGTGCCCCCTCCTCACAACCAGGCCCCCAGCGAGACATCCATCATTCATCTGTCTGTCACCTCTGATACAAGGTCTATAGTCTGAGTAGGAACTAGGACTAGTAGTAACTTCAGAGACAGATACTACAGAGTATCATAGCAGTTTGTATTGATTTGTGAATTTAGTATGTAGATTAGTGTGGTAGTTTGCTTGATGAAAAAATGTCCGAATGGTCCAAAGTTTTTCCTCGCTTACTTTATGATGCATTCTGAGCATCCTAATTGTTTACTACGATGAGTTTATAAGATTTTTTTACAACTCTCGGAGACCAGAGAGAAGCGGCAACTAGCATCCTAGCGTGCACTTCCTGAATATCTGACAATAAAACGCTTTATATTTAGATGCAGGCAACACACAGCGGACTTAACCTCAGGAGGTCAATCAATATCTATGTACAGGTCCAAGATCATTTTGCTCAAATACAGGGGAAAAATCTGGCACTGACTCTTTAATGATGGAATATTTAGACATTTTTATTAAAATATCAGACATCTGTTTAGTGTGACTTTCATGCCCTCAGGTTACAGTTATGCAAGTGATCAGACATTGACAGGTTCTTGTAGTAGGCTAGTTCATACCTGATTACATTTTCAGTTGTCTTCTTCACTGTACTCCTTCTGTGTACTGTCAGTGGCAGATTTGCACTGTCAATGGCTATATAAAGTATATGAAGTTGTATAGGCAAGGCAAGTTCATTTGTACAGCACAGTTTGTACACAAAGTAGTTCAAAGTGCTTTACAGAATAAGAAATACATTAAAATCACAATGCAAACAAATCAAAACTTAAATAATCATCATAAAATTAACATTAAAAGAGAAGAGTGCAGAATAAAAACCTTTCAGTCATATGCACAGCTAAACAGAACCGTTTTGAGCCTGGATTTAAACATCGTCAAAGTAGAGGCCTGTCTCACATCTTTAGGAAGACTGTTTTATACACCTAAAACTTGTTACAACCAGTAACGAGTCCTGTAGCAAAGGGTATATACAAATTGTGACATTCTCTGTTTGGCTATGTGTTCTGTTTGAAATACACAATTTATTTTTTTATTTCATAGTTTGTCTTGCTTTTTTGCCAATAAGCCTAGAGGATAAAATAATTACATTTTGCTGATATTTCTCTGGCAGTGTTGTATTGTGTATTGATTTTGTTGTCAGCAGTGTTAAAGGAATTATTAGCAGATTTGTGCATTGTTCCAGAAAAACACTTCTGCACTGTTGACTGTGATTGAATGTTACAGCTTACTTTTTCCAAGTCTGGACTCTTCGCAGTTTCTGTTGCCAAAAGCATTTAAAAAGTGTTATAGTCATTGTATTGGGTCCATGTCTTATATTTATTATATTTTAGACAGTGCATTCCTCAGCCTGGCCTGAAAACTCATAAATAAAACAGACCATCTCAAAACTTAGCAAAATTTACTACAACCTCAAGACATAAACCTGGGGTAGATTTAGACAAACACGTCCATGAGCAGTGTGAATTTGGACATGCTTTTTATTTTATTTTATTTATTAATTTTTTTTAGTCTTTTAGTCTTAATATTTTGAAATTATTTTAGTTTTAGTCTAGTTTTTTTTTTTTTTTTTATTGTTATTACTACTAGTGTAGTTGACCAGATCGATAATACTTTTTGTCAACCAGAAAATGTATCTCTTTTTATTTTAAATACATGATAAATTATATTGTATTCCTTCATGGGATATGTACAAACATGTTTCTAGGATGTTGCGTTTATGGTGTG
This sequence comes from Periophthalmus modestus, assembly GCA_019594935.1. Classification (NCBI taxonomy): domain Eukaryota; kingdom Metazoa; phylum Chordata; class Actinopteri; order Gobiiformes; family Gobiidae; genus Periophthalmus; species Periophthalmus modestus. The sequence continues at coordinate 7,103,428 of JAIEZT010001368.1, read as the reverse complement.
GATTGGGACAATCTTCTGGATTGGGATCCACTCCTGCCTTTCATTTTGTCTTTTAGTATTCAATAAAATATTGCTAAATACTGAAATACTAATATTATTAAAATTATACTTATAGTTGAGTATGTACTTTTACTAATAGTTTTAGCTGACAAAAAGATATGTTTTAATGATAGTTTCAGCCATTATGGCTTACTACTTTTTAGAATACATACTTCACAAAGATGTGAGTCTGGTCACTGGAGAATCTTCCCGTTTTCAGATTTGTGTGATTGACAGGTTAAGTAGCCAATCAGGGACAAGCATGGTCTATCCGTGTCAGAAAAAAAAAAGGGAAAAAATATCATATTGGACTGAAAAACACTGAGGATTTCTGCAGAATCAGTGAGTGAAGCACTAAACTCTGTTAATCTGAGATGAGAAATTAAATTTTATTTGTAAATTGTAGGTGACCAATAAGAAGCTTTCGCATATTATTGAAAAAAACGCATGTCATTGCACATCCACATACTCCACTCAACCCTGACAGGGCTTGAGTGGAGTACGTGGGGACCAGACTGGTATCAATCTATGTAAAAAATACAGAGATATTCTGGATTCTCCGGGCAAGACAATAACAAAAACCATGACAAAATATTTAATCAACAACAATAACACTGTGCTCAGGGGAATTGAACATGCAACCCGTCTTCAGGATATCAGGAAGCAGATCTTCCTCCTCCTGACCCTCGGCATGCTGACACATCCTGATCTCCCTCTTGTGTGACATGTATTGGAGAATTTATAGTGCCCTAATAATACACTTGGAGTAAAGCTGTTAATCACTGAATGGCAAAGAGTAGAGACTATGGGAGATAGCAGGAAGCTTTGTGGCAGATTTAAGGGTTAGGTTTAAGTCCTCTGCATTTGAGCCATTCTTCAGTGTCACTATAGCAACTAGGAACTGAAAAATAAGGATACTGGTCAGGCGTATCTAATTGGAGGATTACCCACAGATCATCTGGAGATGTGGAGAAACTTGTGAGGAACAGAGAAGGAGTCAAACCTTTTGTAACTATTGTGTCACCATTAATCTAACATGTATGTTTTCAGCATGTAATAGTAATAGGGCTTTTTAAATGTGGGTGACTTCGGTGAATGTGAGTTTACATGTGTAAGGTTAAGACAATGAACAAGTTGGTATAGGTTTACTATTACAAAGCTATAGAACAGATGAACACTCTACTTTAGCCTTTTGTTCACAGGATTGCATCATTTCTGATCAAGTTTTGGGCTTCAAGATTAATCACAATCAAATTGAACCTGCAATTTGAATGAATGCAATTGACAAATGGTAAAGACTGTAATTTTTGAAGTACTATCAAGAACTAAATATTTTGTCTCATTCTGCATAAACACAGCAGACCCTGTAGTTTAGACTTGTACAAGCATGTTCTGAAAAATATGTTGTTTTTTTGTCTTTTTGTCAATTCTTCTGGATGCATTTAAATTGTGAACTTTGAACAGAATCCTAGTATTAAAACATAAATTGCAAAAAATAAAAAAAAAAAAAATAAAAAAAATCCCCCAAACTGTTCAGCCCCTAAAACTGAAAACTGGCTAAAGAACATTATATTTTTGCTGGTTTATTTGTTAATATACAATATTTGACCATGTCAAATTCATAACATCTGCAGCTTTTTACCATCTAAAAAAACATTGAAAAAATTAAAGGTATACTGTCAAAACCAGACTTTGAGAGACTTGGCATTTGTCTCCAGTAGGTTAGACTATTGTAACGGCCTGCTCACTGGCCTTTCCAAACGAGCCTTAAGACAGCTGCAGTACATCCAGATCCTGACTAGAACCAGGAAGTACAAGCTCTTAAGTCCTGTGCTCAGGTCTCTGCACTGGCTCCTGTGGCTCAGAGAATAGACTTTAAAGCAGCTCTGCTTGTGAACAAGTCTCTCAGAGTCAGGACTAAACATGGGGAATCAGAATTTCACTTTTGTGCGGCTAAAACCTGGAACGGTCTTCCTGAAGATGTGAGACAGGCCTCTACTTTGACTTTTTAAATCCAGGCTCCAAATGGTTCTGTTTAGCTGCGCATATGACTGAAAAGTTTTTATTCTGCACTCTTTTCTTTTAATGTTAATTTTATTATTCTTATTCTGTAAAGCACTTTGCCATGCCTTGGCATCATTTCAAAATATTTTTTTATATCATCTGCCATTTCTCCTTCCCAATCTCTGTGGACAATATCCAATTGTGGAAAATTCGCTGTTTTTGTTTGCTTTTGACCACATTTGACCTTGTTTACCTATCATCATGCCTGTGACATTTCAAAATAAATTGCAGTGTAAAATATTTGTATTTAGTTGTTCAAGCAGTGTTTCCATAATGTAATGCAATATTTAGTGCCTTCCAAGACAGTGCATTATTCATTCTTTCCACACTTACCACCACATAGTGATGGTGAGCTAGTGTTGTAGCCACTGCTGCCCTGGGGTAGACTCATGGTCTAGTACTAACCTTCTGGGATCAATCGACATCGGCCATTCTTGAGGTGGTATGGCCATCATTTGTCATTTTTTACTATTACTTTTGTATGTATGATAAGACCTTTTGTAGGTATGATAAGACCTTTTAATCTGGCGTATTTAGGTCAATGCTGTCTGTTACAACCAGTCAGCAATCTGTAGTCTGCTTTATTGTCTTCAGTTCTCCAGCTCGCTCCTGCTCAGAGGAACTCTTCAAGCGTTCAACAGTATCACCAAACAGGTCCTCTAAACCCATCGACACACCACAAACGCCCATCGCTGTAAAGGACCAGCTTGCCCCCAGTACCAGCACGTCTATGCCTGCCTCCCTGGCCTCCTCTCCATCAGCTCAACCAGGGCACGGGAAAAACAAGACCCTGAGCGAAAGTGACCACCCCGCAGGAGCTGCTGCTTGGCTGGACAGCAGTCTTCAAACAACGTGAGACATAAGTAGTCTAGGGTTATGGACTGAGTCTGCATGAAATGTGCAAATCACAGTAGTGCCGCTTGGATAATAAAGGCTAAGGCTGCAAGGCTACATTTGCTAAGTTCTATTTTATTTGCTAGACAGTTTTTCAATTGCTGTTTGTTTGATTTTTGTTATTACTTCCATGAGCTGGATTCTGCTGATGTTGTAGACTAGAGAGATTGGGATTGTGTCGTCAAATTTCAACTATGGCATCCCGGCATGTCTATCAATATTATATTTTAGTCATTCGGAATGAAGATTCAAGAAAACTACTGGACTAGTTTGATTTTGACATCTGATCCCAATCTCTTTTGATAAGTATGGAAAGAAATACTGATGATTGACATAATATTTTATTCATCAAGCATTTAAAAATGCCGTTTGTATTTTTATGGCAAGTAACCCAATTGACTGTTCCCATCACATTTGTTTAGACAGACAATATATGGTTCTCTGCAAATCTGCAAACTCCAAGTGGATATCCTACAGATGACTAGGCAATGTGGGTGAAGTGTCTTGCTTAAAAACACAACAACAGTATGCAGTAGAGCCACTGGTGCTCCACTGTGGCACCTGATTTTCCCCAGCAGTCTCCCATCCAAGTACTAACCAGACCTCGCCTTGCTTAGCTCCAGATGAAACTTCAGTAGTAAGGCAGCTGACTGTATCTTAACCACAATCTCTCAGAGCATATGGCCAGCAGGCATATAAGACCTATATACTCTGTTCTGTAGAAACATGTGCTCTTCATGTGGGAGCCACCGCAGACCAGGGGCCCCTCACATCACAGTGTTCGACCCGGTCTGTGTTCAGCCCAATGCACGCACTTTATGTTGACGCCTTGGTGGGGTCTAATTTAAGACAGATTTTAATGGATACATGTCAGATTGTAAAGACGACTTCCATATGCTCCTATCCTGCTGAATTATGTGTGTGAGACCTGATGGGAAGAAGACATGGGTTAAAGTAAAGTGCGTTTCTATGACTGTGCAGTTTTAGGGGGTAGCGTCTGCGCTCCTCTGTGGAAAGTCTGCCACCTTGTGTTGAGATTTGAAGTATGACATAGCAGAACTACAGTGTTAACAAGAGGAGGAATGTTAGAATATAATTTAGTGATTTATTTTTATATGTTTATTTGATAGGGACAATGCACATTAATGAACATCTGTATAGAACAAATGTAAATGTGCCAGATTATAGCTACCAAGCTCATTAATAACCACATTTATATAACATGCTTCAGCGAAATAAGAAATGTGAAACTTTTTTTTTTCTTTTTTCATAACATTTTTGAACTTTGAACCTATGTTATTTTAAGTTTCATTTTAAGTTGTATTGTTTACAAATGCACTGTCTTCAATATTTACTTCATTAAAGGTACAGTATGTAACTTTCTAGAGGTGGCATGTCACCTGCATGATTCCATGGAAATAGAAAGTTAAAACCATACTTTGGAACATTCCCCTTACAGATAGATAGGTTTTATGACACAGTGTGGAAGATTATAGCCAGAGGGACAACATTTCCATGGAAACAAGTTAGTCCAAGAGCTATGTTTGTGGAGATGCAAGCCCGCTCAGAGTGGAAGGACACATGCTTTTCTAGGTTTATCAGTGCAATAAAAACAACTATTTTTGTTTTTATCTTGTCACTATTTGGCTGTAAAGTTAAATACTGTGGCTTTAACAAACACTTTAATTTGTGACTGTAATTTCATTTCATTATTTTCTTCTGTATTTCATGCACCTACAGTATCTAACACATTCTAATGTGTATGCTTTTTTAAGTTAAGTAAATTATATTATCATTATTTTTTTCCCCCATTATGTTTTTCCTGTAGATTCAGCTGCACAGACATTGTTTCAGATGAGCCTCAGTAAGTCGTCAGTGCTGCAAGGCTCAGTCCTGTTTTTAACACATTTTAAAGTAACTGTATTAATGACTTTGTATGAGTGTTGTGTCAGTATTTTTCTCCAACATGCTACCATAGAATATAACAAATCACTCTAATGTTTCACTTTAACTGTCACACTGCTGTATGATGTAGCTGTTTGTGCTATGCGACACTCGTATCTAACCATAATCAAAATGCTGTGTGTAGCTTTGCATGAGAGCTCTGGCTTTGAAAGCACCTGTTTAACATAGATGTGAAAGGCTTTGCCACAGTGAAAATGGGATGTAACAACAACTATGCTATGATGATACTACAATATTCAAAGTGTTACAGCTGTCAGTGGTGGATGAAGTACTCAATTCTACAGTACAGCCACAAATGTGAAATGTTACTCAAGTAAAAAGTATCACATATCACATCATACAACTTTTGTGAATTTGTTGAAGTGTTAAATCTAGTGATATTTATATAAAAAAAATACATATTATACAATTATACATATTGCTGTCAGTAGCAATGCGAATCAATTTCCTAATTTTTTTAATGAAATTTTGTGTTTATTTTTGTTTGCTCAAAGCCGAAGCTTGAACTTAAAACCTTTAGTCAAGATGTTACCACGAGCATGGTAAAAAAGTATATTAATAACTTGTAGCATTAACCGCCTCACAGCATGGCCTTAGATACGATACAGTGAGGTGAATGCTGTCATATTACACATCATTTAGATATTGTTACATCCCTACTAAAAATACAATGGCACAATTGTAATGATGCATGGAACACAGGAGCTAGATAAAGCTCTCAGACACAGTATGGACCTGTCACGATAACGATATCTTACTATATCTCTATATCATACTATGTCTCTAATACTCATCATATTTTTGAGATCAATATTTATCTTGCGTATGTTTTCTTTGCACTATTGAGAAATTTCAGATTATTTTTTTATTCAAATTTGAGCTGTAGCTGTAAAAACTTTTATGACTCATTACAGATGCAGCTAAGTACTAAAGTGTTTCAATCTGCTGTGTATTTATTGCAGATCATGATTTTTTTACAGCATTGCACATTTAGTTTTTGTGGTGTAACTCTGCTTTAGAGTTGTTGTGTCAGTGGCATAAATTAGCTTCAATATTATCAATTATCGTCTCTATATACTTCAGCAATATTTCGCACTTCAAAATGTGTTATCGTGACAGGCCTACCACAATATTTGAATGTATTGCATAATGAAACACTATTCTGTAGATGGCATTTTAAAAAAACCCAAACTATATTGTATACATGCCTTAATAAAGCATGAACAAAGATCCAATTCATGAAAAAATAGTGTCTTAAGAATGTTTCAGGCTTAGTAACTATTTAATTAAAGGGCTAGATTTAGGAGTCAAGGTTAGGCTAGTAAGTAGTTACTAACAAATAATCAATCTTAATCTAATTGTATCTTACCTTAACTTTTAATTTAGTATTATCTAAGTCTTTGTTCACACTTTATTAAGTTTAAGTTTAGTGACAAAGTGTAACCATTCTGTACATTGTCACTCAAAACTGTATAGCTTTATAAACATGTATTGTATTGCTTTGCTTATTCGCCTCATGCTGTTTGCAGTAATACCAGTTTATCCATGTAAATTTCATGTAAATGTGCTATGTAAATCCCATGCAAACTAAGAGAGATTTCCTCCCTGTGTCTTCCAATAGGAGTGTGAGTATGATTGACATGCGGGACGGAGAGGACCCCCTGCTCCCGCCCCACAGCCAGGCCCGCCACGAGCTCATGCACAACCAGTACAACCGCATCAAGGAGGACGAGAGCCACTGGCAGGACGTGAGTAGAGCCATTTTAACATCACTGTAAAGGGGGATTGAGAGCGCATAGGCTGTATAACCTGAATACATACCATTTGTTTATAGCATATTTTTCCATTCACATAGCAGTGTCACAAGTGCCATTAGTACGCCTTTACTAAACACGTGTGCTCCTAATAAAAAAATAAATAAATTTTACAGTGGTCATAATAATTAATGTAAACTAAAGCCCCACAGCACAATACTTAATACTAAATAAAAGTATGGATTTTATTATGAGTGTATTGGACCAAAGTAACTTGAAATATCCTTATCCTTACTGTTGGCGGGCATGCCTCTCTGCAGACGTGGCTTGTAACTTGGCCTGGTGGATGGCAGGTTGCCGCTTGTCTCCAAGGATATGTTATTGATTTAAGACTAAAAATCAATTTCCATGAATAATGTTCCAAAATGTGGTCATCAGAAATTTTATGCAGTCCTGCTTTCAATTTGAAGATTCCTTGTCATATATTATGTTTAACTCATCTCTCGTTTAAACACTGGAATGCTATTTTCTGATCTATGTTAGAATGTTTTTTCCTCATCGCAAACATACCTAGAGTTGTTTCATTCACACATGATTAACACACAAACCCTGAATATTTAGGCAAAGTTCTTCTCTCAAACAGAAAAGTCTGTTTATCTGTTCCACCTTGTGATGTCATGTGGTTGTACAGGAAGTGCTCCACTGTGTTTTTAAACTCCATACATCTTCACTAGAATCATTTGGATGATTTCAGACTTGGAATTACCAATCTAAACTAAACAAAAGGTAAAAGAAGCTGTTAACTTGAAAACACTTCATGACATCACAAGGTGGAACATAGCATTCTGAGCTTTGGAGACTGCTAATAAAGGGTTACTCAAATGTGTGTGAATGAAACAAAACACAACTGCAGGTATGCTTATAATGTTTTATAACAGTAATAACCTTCTAATAAAAATATTGTGTATAAAAGTAAGAAATTATTTAGAGACTTATATGTTGAGGTAATTTCTTTCTGAATATATTATATCTATGTTAGCAGTTAACACAAGTGCTACTGTGTATTCTTTCCTTGTTGCTAATTTTCACCATGAAGCATCAAAGAAAATACTATACACATTATTTAAAGTAAATATCAGTACCAATAGTGTTTTAATGTATGTAATATATCCAAAGTCAAGGCTGAAATGGCCTGTGTGTCGTTATCTTGTTAGGACCTGGCACGATGGAAAAACCGCAGGAGGAGCATCTCTCAGGATCTGATCAAGAAGGAGGAGGAGAGGAAGATGATGGAGCAGCTTCTGACCGGAGATCAGGTCATCTCCCACAGGCGCCGCAGCATCAAGACCTACAGGGAGATCGTTGAGGACAAGTGAGGGCCAAATATTGAAAAGAATCCCACTGTTGATACGACATTTATTATTCTGTTGGTCATAATATTTTATTATTTAGGCTGCAGTAGTGCTAATTTTAAGTTCTTGACATCAAAAGGAAATCTCAGACACATTTAAACTAATAATTAATTTTAAAATGTCCATTCAAATATTAAAGTTGCGCTATGAAACTATATTATGTTTCTATGAGATGTTATAGCTTTACCTGGAATTTTCAACAACGTACATTTAACTTGAATTATTAGAGGTGTTTGTAACTTTAAAAATGCCTTAAAAATATGCATTCTTACTTCAAGTGGACTTGCCACTCCACTGACCTGACCTGTAACTTGGTCTTGTCTCCACAGAGATAAGTTTAAAGCAATAATGATGTTTTAGGCATCTTAATGGAGACAAGCAGGTAGCTGACGCTCCACCAGAAAAAATACACAGTGGAAGCAAGTTACCCATGTCTATTAGTATTTGTATGTAATATTAATATGTATCTAACTGTCACGAAGCAGATGAACAGCAGGACCAGAACTATGAACTTATCTATACAGGAAGTAGTTGTTCTTTATTTCCTTTGTCTATTTGCAGAGCTGATATTTCACTATACATCCAAAACAGATTGCAAACTAAAGATTGTAAGTGTAATATCTTAAGTTAATTGTCTATTTGAATCTATTTCCCCAGAGAGCGTCGGGAGGAGGAGTTACGCATCGCCTACAAGAACGCCCGCACCCAGGAGGAGGCCTCAGCCATCCTGCAGAGATACGCCCAGCGCTTCTCCATCAGCGAGGCCATACTGGAGCGACTACAGCTGCCCAAGCTGTTAGACCGCAGCGTATCGGCTGACCCCACCTGCCCCTTCCCCCTCTCCATCTCCCTGTCCCCCACCTCCCCAGAGCCTGCCGAGATGGATCCCAACGGCCCCCTGCGATACCTGCGCCAACAATCCGCCCCCACGCCCAAGTTCACGTCCACACTGGAGACACGGGTGGAGGAGTATTCCAAAGATCGGTCCCACCACACGCCTCAGATCAGGTCACGGTCCTCAGAGCCCCCCTCATCCAGAGCGCTGTCCCCCAAACCTGTGCCTTTGCTGACGCCCAAGCCTTATTTCCACTCACGGAGCTCCACAGACCCATGGAGCGGCAAGGTGAGAGGATTACCTATTACTAATTAAGGTTGTGTTTTGGGAAAATGTGTTTTCTGCATTGGACCCGTTCTTCAGTGACTTAAACCACAACACGCAGTTGGCGATTATCCAGAAAAGACCTCAAATTGGAAAAAATATTGTTTTGAAACTGTAATTAGAGTTGTCACATTGTCAATTGAATGTCTTGTAGCCGACATGTTTCGGCTACAAGACATTTTCAGGACTATCACTGGTCTTAGTGACGTGTCACATAACAGCTGCTGATTCTCCCTGAGACTTTTCACACTGTAAAGAAATTCCTAGAACTTAAGTTTGACCCTATGAATATGGTATATAGTCCCAGGATCTGTCAAATGTTCCTACAGTGTGTACAGCTTTCATTTGAACAATAATTTGTATGACTTGTACCAATATATACTTCACAAAGTATATAGTGGTTGGCCAGGTTTACACTTTTTTTTTCCCATAGGGAATTTTGTTCTCAGCATTTGACCCATCCTTCAATGCCACATGGAGCAACCTGTTAGGAACAGTGGGTGTCACAGTGGGTGTCACAGTGAGTGCAGCATTTCATCTCTAGATATTGAGCTAGGCTTAGTCGGGTTTACCTTAGCTGGAGGATTTTACCTGTGGAGCATGTTTTTTTTCGATGGAAGAAACAGGGCCATATATCTAGCCTAGATGCAGGAGCTCTTGCCCACTTTGCATATGGTCTTCCCTGTGGCAGCCTCCCTCCTTCTCTCCCTACTTCTCTCCGCCCTTGCAGACCTCATGGGTAAATCCTGTCTGCTCACTGGCATTTACATTCAAATGGCGCTCTACACCATGGTGATGAGCAGGATTCTTTACACTCCAGACATAAGACTTCCTCTTAACCCATGTTTAATTTAACCCTGAGTGCTCTCCAGAGGCCCTGTCTTCAGTGAAAATTTAGACAAATGGGAAAATGGTTGATGTGATTGTATGTTTTGGCATGGAGTGGGTGGCAGGTGGACAGATGCAGGACTAAACTTAACTAGAATTTAAGAGGGACATGAAGAAACACAAAAGAACTTCACTAGGATGTAGGGCTGGGCAATATGATTTAAAAAAAAACATTTATAATTTTTTTCTCTATATTGAATGATTTAGTCTTTTTTAAAAATAAATAAAATGTCTTTTAGTATTGATTTTGTGAAGATAAACAATAAAGGCTTTTAATCAGTTCTTTCTCCAAAGTCTGAACTCAGCTCGAAACCACATACTTTTACTGATGATGATTTAAAAACCTCAACCATATAGTGACAATCAGACATGACTGAACCTCAATCTTTAGATCCTTTGATTAATTGCCCAGCCCTGCTAAGATCAAATCATACAAAATAGCTAAAACTGGACTAAATCAGAACTCTACAACCAGGACTAAACCTTAAAAAAGACCTCATCAATACAAATCAATTCCTAAAAAGTGCAGACATTTTTACAAAACCAGGACTATATCAGCACTAAACCTCAGCCAATATGAAACCTGAATTCAACCCAACCTAAACCAGGAGGCATGACTTAACAAGGACCTGAATTAATACAAACCAAAAATGGACTAAACCTGGGGAAGTAGAGACACAACACTTTCATAAAATAAAATGAGCACATCCCCAACCAGGACTAAAACATGTATCAACGACAAACTTGAGCATTTCCTATGGCCCAGATTAGCAGAGCAAGTGAAGCAGAGCTCTTTTGGAATGCCTTGTAAGGATCCTGAGAGGAGCCCGGGTCTTCTCAATGGACCCCTCTGTTCCCTATTGACTTAAGAAGTTGACAAGTAGGCCGCTCTCAATAAGAAGTGGGCTATGGCTGCACAAAGACGGCCCACACAGACTGCAGGGGAGAGGAGAGGAGAGGCAGACTGGAGTGTCTTAAGTTACCGCACACTAAAGGCTGCTAGCGTATAGGTTTGGAGGTCTTTGTAAGCGCTGGCCGGTATGATGTAGAGCTTAAATGAATGGGATATAATGAACAGATAGAAGTGGGGAGTAATGACCACAAATGAGTGCTCTGGGATTATAGGCGCGGTTTCTAATTTGCTTGTTAATCATGTGCGTTTAGGAATCTGATTAGCTGGTTCAAGGCAAGACTTTTATGTATGTTATTGGTTTTACCTAGTAATTGAGTTTAAATCACTTTTTTACCCAGCTGGTATAATTATAGAAGCCCTAATTGCCCATGGATTCGTTACCTTTTTTGTTATGTCATTATAAAGGGGCAATATGCACTATTATGGAAGAGACTCAGCCACCTGCTTGTATCCATGAAGATGTTATTGCTTATTTGTCCTGCATTCATTCAGTAAAGGCATTTTATTACAAAAAAGAAAAACCTGCAAAAGCCTTGGTCACACATGGTCACATTTTTTTATAGAGCTTTTCCACCTTCATGACAATCAAAGCCCTTTACATCACGGAACCACTCACCCCATTCTCACATCAGTGTACGCAGACACTGGAGGTGAGGCGGTTTAATTGTCTTGCTCAAGGACACAATAATAGCATTCATCTGTGGGAGCTAGAATGTCAATGCCAACCTGTGGGTCAGTGGATCTGACCACTCAACCAATGATGTTTTATGTCGAGTGCAGGATTCGAACCACCAACCTTCAGATCAGTGGATAAACGCTCTACCAACTGAGCTGCTGTCACCGTTGTAACTTTGCCTACAGGTGCCACCATTTCCTCCGTGGAGACAGGTTGGGTTCTATATCATGGAACAAAAAAGAAAAAAATGTTTGTTCACCAAGATAATCAGTTTTTTATTGAGGCCAAACGGATGCAGTTTCTAAAGCCTTCACCCACTCACTTGAAGGTTGGCAGTTCTGTCTCCTCTCCCGCCCATGCATACTGCTGTGTCCTTGGGCAAGAAGCTTAATCCTGGTGTATGAAAGTGTGAATGGGTGAATGATTCCTTTTTTTTTTTAAGTGTTTTGAATATCTAATTTAATTTAAAAAAAATTGAGAAATATTTGTAAATGGATATCTAATCAAGTATAGCTTTGCATTAAAACCAGACGCTTTTTTCTTTCTTCCAGTTGGATGGTCTGCTGCGAGTGAACGGGGACACGGGCAGTGACGGTGTTCCCTCCACTCCGGACAGTAGCCTGGGACTGGAGTCTCCAATGTTCCAGGCCTGCACCCCCACCTCCCCCTACACCCCCAGCAGCTCCCCCGCCCCCGTGTTTTCCCCCTCACACCCGTCACACCCCTCACCCCCCTCACTCCGCTAACACCCATATCACCAGAGACAGCCAGCCCAGTGCCAAACAACGACCAGGAGATGCCAAACCACAAATCTGAAGATGTCAAACAAGAAGAAGCCAATGAGGACACAACACAGTTAACTCGTCCTAACTCGCTGCCAACTGTAAGGATTAGGCAATATGTTTTTCCTAAACTAAAATGTGAAGGATGTTGTGGTTGCTTACAGAGGCTATGAAGTACTTTTAACTACATTATTCATGTTCCCTTATCATTATCTTACTTGTAAGTTGTATTTTGATTCCTCCATGTTTGAGTTTGTCCTGAATTTGAGGCTTCAGTGCTCAGAAAATGCCTGTCTTCACGACCCCCTATCTCCGTCCACTTTTCTGTACTGATTATTCAAACATTTAGACTCCAGGTCAGATGTATAGTTCAAAAAGGTCACATAGCCATTTTTCAACAATAAATCATAAATGAAAATCTGCTGCTTGCTATGGTGAAATGCCACTACAAAGAGGCTTCTTGGTTTTGCAGTTTTGTTATAGTTTCTTTTTTTATCATTACAGGAATTGCAGAAGCCAGAAGAAAGCTCAAATAAACTGTTAAATGCAGCTCAACCAACATCTCTCTCAGGTTGGTGACAGTCCCTCTTGTGGTTATGGACTATCATTACACTTTATGAGCAAAGAATATTTTCATGTTTTTATTCAAATTGTATTGTTTTCATCCAGATGCCAAAACAGAACATGAGGTAGTGGAGTCATCCAGTCAACCCAAACTCCAGTCAGAGATCAGCAGACAAGTAACATCAGAGGTAGGTTGCTTGAGAGGATTTAATTCAATGATGAGAATATGTTGTCTTTATATATATATATATATATATATACACACACACACACATATATATACAACATCACCACACAAATTAAAAGCTAAAAGCATGTTACGCCTTTGTAAACAATCTTTTTAAACAGTCTTTGGCAGAAGTACTAGTAAGTAGTAGTAATGGTTATATTATACTGCATTCTCTTCCTTTCTTTTGCAGTCTAGTGTGTCCATATCTCAGGAGTGGAGGAGAGAGAGTGTACCCATGAGCCTGTCTGCTCCAGGGTCATTTGGAGGTCAGCCCGCCACAGACTACACCACAGGTACATGTCTGAACTATAAGAATGCTTGTTTCTCTTCTCTGGCTTTGAATGGGAACCCTGAGCTGGCATCTCCTATTCTCTGCAATTAGTTTAACATGGATTGGCAGCTGACGTTCTGCACAAATAGTGGCTTTCTAATATCACAAACAAATACATAAGTAATATTTTATCTACAATTTCAATTTCATTCCAAATCTCATAGTGATCCAACTGAATAAAAAAAAAAAAAGACAAAATCCTTGCTCTCTCACTAAAAACATTTACCGGTACTTTTTTCAGCCATTTTCTCCTCACTACACTAATTAGACTAATATAATGATTGTTTCCCCATTGCATCCACCCCTTATCCCTCCAAACCTCTGCCCTCCCTCATTTCCACTCACACATCTTGACTTAGACCTTACACAAAGTGTCAGACCTTCATTGTCAAGTAGCAACCCTAAGTTACGCTGGGAGTTCTTCGCTCAGTCAGGTAAAGTTATTTATCTGCAAATAGGATCTATAATCATAGGTCAATACAAAGTTAATGTGTGTTAAAGAATTATCTACATACTGCAATAAGGAACTGCATAGAAAACTCGTTGCATGCATGCTTGCAAACAAGGATCTCCAGCTACAGTATGAGCTTAAATCCACATTTCTAAAATGGATTTCATGCTCTGTTGCTTCTTTGAATACATTTTAGATAGTGTTTAAGCTCTTGTAATTTTCTTTCTTGTAATTGGCTGCAAACATATATAGGCACTTGTTTGCTTTTTTTACAATAATGCATTTGTGTTGTATATGTATATATATTTTGTTTTTCTCTTTTTGTCCACAGAAGACACAGAGAAGGATGTCCGTGGCAATGTGAGTACATTTATCTTTTATTTTGAGTATTTATCATTTTTGTTACAAAATCCTCTTCTACAAAGCTGTGGGGCTTAGCTTTCTGTCTCAATAAAAATTTTATTTAAAAAAAGTCTTACCATTCCATTTTGATATTGAAGCTTATGTTTCCTATAAGATAAATGTCAAAATTTATATAGCATAATAAATATAATTTGAGCATATGCTGTTCTTGCATTTGCACTGCATTGCTGTTGTTTTCCTGAATAATTTGCACAGCAGCTGTTGGAGTAGCTAGCATGCCAGCAGAGGGTGCTGTAAACAACGTTTCTCTCTTTGTCTTCTCTTTAGTAGGGCCCTTTGGCTAGCATTGGAGTAGTGCTGTTGTGGTAGACCGACTGTCTCCTCTTCCCTCCTCTTCTCTGTCTGTGCTGTGTGCATGGGAGTGGCATGATATGTGTGTTACTGATGTGCGTGTGGTCCCATAGGTGTCAGCTGGGTCATCCCAGGGCAGGCGGGGTGACCGCTGGTCCTGGGACCAGGAGGAGGAGCGACAGCGTCAGGAGAGGTGGCAGCAAGAGCAGGAGCGCATGCTGCAGGTACACTTCATACTGAGGCACATACTGTAGGTACACAGTCTTACTGAGGCACATACTACAGGTGCACAGCCCTTTCCCAAGTATACTACAGGTGCACAATCATTTTTAGGCACATACTGCAGCTACACAGTCATACTGAGAGTATACTACGGGTACACAGTCATACTGAGGCACATACTGCAGGTACATAGTCATACTGAGAGTATACTGCAGGTATGCAGTCATACTGAGAGTACACTGGAGGTACACAGTCATACTGAGAGTATACTGGAGGTACACAGTCATACTGAGAGTATACTGCAGGTACACAGTCATACTGAGGCACATACTGCAGGTGCACAGTGATACTGAGAGTGCAACAGCAAGGACACCGCAAAATGATCTAAGCTTTTTTAAACTATATGGGATGCACAGGATGTTTAGTTTTAGTGTAAACATATACTGTATGATGAAGTTAATGGTTAGCTTGACTTGCTTGTTTCTGCAGTGTACGGAGGACACTTACCTGTGTGTCATGTTTAGCTTATTATCCTATTGATTAATACTTTGATTAAGACAGTTCTTTTTTTGCAAGGCTGAGCTTTGCTTTTGTAGATGGGATTCTGTAGCCACTAGAGGGTGCTCTTGTGCAGTAGATGAGACTGTAGTGCCAAAGCTTCTGCTGCTGCTGCCCACACCCCCTGTCTCTCTCCTCAGGCTCACCCACGCGCATCTCAAGTCAACTCCCACTTTTTGTACAACAGTGTTCTGAAGTATTCTGGACTTGGGATAATGACTTGAAATGCACTTAATGAATGTGTGTCTGCTGCTTGTGTGCATGCACTCTGCACTCTTCATATCTGTTCTGTTCATTCCTTTGTTGTCTCTTGTCTCTAGCTAGTTCTTTTTTGCTTGTTTGCTGTGAGTACTTGTGTCTCTACACCTGACCATCTTTAGCACTGCTAACTGCAACTAAATGCCCTTTTTGTGCTAAATTTACGATCATCCATTATATATTTGTAATGGTCTTGTGTATAAATTCACAAGATTTTGTTTGCATGTACTCTCTGAGTTAATGCCTGCTTTGATGCTTTGCTTTCTGCAAACTAGTGTACAGTGAAATATCAACTAAATGTAAACCTAAAAGATTCCATAGGAAAAAAAAAATAAATAAAGACTGTGACTAGGTGGTCCTTATCTAATATCTCATTTGTACAGTTGATACTTGATATAACTTGTGGTGTGTCTGTTGCCATGGTGACAGGAGAAGTATCGTCTGGAGCAGGAGAAGCTGAAGCAGGAGTGGGAGAGAGCCCAGAGGGAGGTGGCTGAGGAGGAGCGCAAGTACCACGAGGAGGTGGGGCAACCTTCTATGGCACAGATCCATTGGTCTAGTTTATTAATATTGTGGTATTGAGCTCTTGTGCCAACATGTACATTAGCAGCAAGTGGCATAGCCAAAAATGTTCAGTAATTTTAGTTTGTTTTAGCAAGATAATTTTAGATTTAATACTCGCCATGTTTCCGATTTCAGTCTGCTAAAAAAATTATACTGTATAGTAGGACTTTGCAATATGATTTTTTTACTCAGTATCAATTTCATGAACAAAATCAAGTAATTATTGCCATGTAACACAAAAATATAGTCTAATTTTTGCAGTGGATTGGCTGGAAACCTCTCGATTAATAAGCATGATATAGATGGTTAGATATAACTGAATCTCAGTCACAATTAAAAATTCAATTAACTGGTCAATTACTGTATGGAGGTATAAAATGGCTGTCTCTGTAGGCTGACGTATAGTGGTTTGATAAATGTGGTTTTAGGATGGACCTTGTTACTGATGTAAATGATTAGTTGAGGTGAGTCTTGAGATTATGTGGGCCAGATTATAGGTTAATAGTAGAGGTGCTCCGATCGATAAGCCAATCAAGGCAAAAATAACGTGATTGGTGATCGGCAAAATGGGCTGATCAGACTTACCAATCACCCACATAAGTAATTGATGGGCAGCTAGAGGCACATTATTGGTTTAAAGATTGTATATTGAGCACAATTGGCTTTCGTGAGCTTTAAGCCATATTAGAATGTTGTTACCTCATCAAAAACATACCCAGAGTTGTGTTTTGTTTCATTCACACATGTTTGAGTAATCCTTTATTATTAGTCTGTCTATATCTTCAAATCTCAAAATGCTCTATTCCACCTTGTGATGTCATGTAGTGGTAGTTTTCAACTTAACAACTCATTTACCTTTTGTTTAGTAGAGATTGACAATTCCAGGTCTGAAATCATCTAAATGATTCTAGTGAAGGTGTATGGAGTATAAAAACACCGTGGAGCACTTCCTGTATTACCACATAACATCACAAGGTGTTTTCTGTTTGAGAGAAGAACTCAGCCTAAATATGTCTGTGTGTTAAACATGTGTGAATGAAATAAAACAAAGCTCCAGGTATGTTTTTGATGAGGAAAAACATTATAACATAGATCAGAAAATAGTGTAATAGGGGCCCAGCAAAATTAAGTTGATACAATAATAGGTTTTGGTCGAAACTTGGTCGAATATAATTAAAAGCCTATATATTTTTTCACGTAATAAAATACTTTGCATCACTATATCAAAGTATGTGATCGGTATTGGCCGATCAAAAATTCAGATGATTGGTATCGGTGATCAGCCACAAAAATCCTGATCAGAGCACCTCTTTGTAATAGCCCACCTAATGTCCATCCATCCACAGTCCCTGATTACAACGTTGATCAAGATTAGGATAATTATTTTTATTTTTTGGCTATTTCTTCTGAATTTATAACCAATGCAATAATACTGATTCCTGTCCTTATGTGAGAAAGAGACATCACCACAATCTGCTATTTGCAAACAACTAATTAACCAAATGAAAAAATTCTCCAGCTTAGGTAGTCTTAACCAGCCTCCCTCAAGATCGAGACATGGGTTCCACTCCTCCTTTTAGCATGGAAGGATGGGTCAAATGCAGAGGATATTAACAATAATTATGAAATCAAGATTTAGTCTGTATTCAAAAATAAACAAAAATGTATAGAAAATATCTTAAATATGCTTGCACCATGTTGGGATTGTGCTCTACTCAGGTTAAGTGAGTGTATCCTTGTACCCCACCAGGAGCAGAAGATCCTGGAGGAGACTGCAGCCCCTCTGACCCCTCTGTCCTCCGTCCAGCCGTCCCCCAGCAGAGGGGACCTGTCCACCAGCTCCGCCCCCCAGGACACCATCGTTCGCTCACTGGCTGACTGGGAACGCAAACAGGAGGCACTGGAGAGACAGGTAAGGAATAAATATCAGTGATAAAATGGGATAGTTTGCATATTCATAAGGTATTAATATTTGGAATTTCAGATGAAGTTACCTGTACCTCTCTATGAGCAATTCAATATGTTTTTGTAGGACGGGTCCACACATTTGCCATGACAACAGCAACACCTGTTTGAAAAATACCACTACTTTTTAGATGTGCAGTATGTAACTTTTTATGTGTCTGCAGCCTGCTTGTCTCCATGGAGGTGTTATCCTAAAATGTTCCACAGTATCACATTAAACGTATTTATCGAGCATTTAGTCGGTTATGAGTGCTTATACTGCTCAAAAAACACCTTGAAAATCATGTATTCTTATTTCTCTCTACAGATCTGACCGGTACCTTTTTCTGGTGGTGTCCTCTGTTTTTTCTATGGAAATAGATGAGTTTAATGCTTTAATATTGTGAAATATTCCATGCAAAGCCATAACATCTCTGTGAAGATAAACAGGTGGTGGACCCTCCACCAGAAAAGCTGCAGAGTGCAGCTTTAAAAATTGTGAAAAAATATATAATAGTTCATTTGTGCTGACAAAATATTTTTTTCAGAGCATTTAACCATGTTATAGCTGTTTGCCCTTCTCATGTGCCCTCTCAAAGTTGTTTTTGGAGTGATTTCTGCATGTTTGAGCAATCTTTTATCGCTTATTTTCAAGACACCATATTGCCAATCCCCTTTTCCACCGTCAAAGCACACTCACTCCTCTGTACTTACTTTATTCTTCAATTTTATTTTCTCTCACTCTTTGCTGTGATGACGTTTACAGTAATGTCAGCTCCCATTGGGCACTGCAGTTTTCTAACGCAGAAGTCAGCAAACTTGTCTCGTTTATTAAGTTGGTTTAGATGAATATTGGGATATAAAATGTGCAAATTATAACATAATGATTGATAGATGTCATAGATTATAACTATATAGCAGACACAAGCACAATAAGTCTCCTTTAACTATAAATCAGGTTAAGAAATGTGGATTTTGACAGATAAAATCAAATTCTACTGTACAATTTTGACCTGCGCTCTAATTCATTTTAATCATATGGATAGTTTACAACGTCAGCAATTTGCATCTTACTATTTATTTCTGAATACATCATTTGTAATCTGTGCTTTTGCATTTATGCTACAGAAAGGGAATCCCGAAGAATACAAGCGCAAAGAGAATGACCGCACCAGTGACATCAGTACTGCAGACGACAGCATGAAAACTGCAAAGAGGTCTGTTTACATTTATAAATATTATGTTTTATTTACTAACTTTATAAACCAAATGTGTTTTTTTTCTTGTTTTCATCAGTTCATTCAGTCACAGTATGAGCCAAGCTGACACACATGCTCATAGTTTACAGAATGGTCAGAAATCGTCGTCAGTGCAAACCAAAATGTCCTCTCCAGCCAGTAAACCACAGGAGGCCCCATCGGAGAGCAGCAGACAGAGCAGGAGGTGAGTGAAGTTGTAATACTGAAGAATATACCAGGGCATCCCAAAATGTTCAGGTACAACCCCCAAAAGAACATAACGACAACCCAGAACACCCCAATGTCAAATGGAATTGGTGTTTGTAGAAACTTAACGTTGAGTTAAACTTATTAAAAATAGATGAGAAGTGTTCAGTATTGCTGCACACGCAACCTGGTACTTATATAAACATTCTGTACCATTTATTTTAATAGGATAGAAAAATAAAAGCAGTCATTTTGATGTTGATGGTGCAGACAAATTGGTGTTGCTTATGCGCGTTACATTTGCTAACAAATAATAATATCTAACTTCCAGCTCCAGTTTCTAAAGTTCACTAATGTCTGCTGGATTTGTGGGTCTTTGGGAATATATAACTTCCAGCTGTTGTTCCTTAAAGTTCACTGCAGATATGTCCAGCATAGTTAAGAAAGTTGGTCATTATTGTGCATGCAATTTTTTCAAACACTGGAAGGGTTTATTCAATTAGAAGAATGTAACAAAATTCAAGTGGGTTTCAATGGCTATAATGTGCAGTTTTATTTATATTGTCCTTCATTTGTCAATTTTCATTGTAAACCAACCAACTATACACAAAAACAACTATTATACAAAAACATTTTTTATAAGAGTGGAATTATGACACCAGTACTTAGTTCCACCTTTTGTCCAGCAGAGGGCATGTGTTGCCAGTGTTAATGGGTGCCCACTATTCAGTGACAGGACCCAAGCATTTAACACATGGATCACATTCTGAATCACATCTGCAGTAGCAACACATAAACCACACTTTAAACGAACTAAAACCGCATTTCCCAAACATTACCCCATACACCATACATACATACATACATACAACGCTGTCTCTGGGGCTCCCATTGGTTACTCTCCAACCAATAAGATCTCTGTCTCTGTGTCCTCATTGTGTTGTTGCATGTTGCTGTCCATTTTCAGGAGTGGCCCTCTCGATAATAACAGGAGCTCATCAAAGCCCCCCGCATCACCGTCACCCCACCCTCCATCAGACACTGCGCCTCCAGTCCCAAACAGGTACCGCATCACAAACAAGACCTCCACCCAAGCACCTAAGTGTGGTGGGGGGTGGGGGGAAGGGGGGTGTGCAGTGTCATTTTCTGTTTCTCTCCCCTCTCGCTCGCACCCCAGCCCCTCCCCATTTCATATCATCTCATAGCGCTGCAGAAGAAACCTGACTAGAATAAGTAAGCAATGAAATCATCCGGGGAAAAAACAAATCCACAGACTTCAATAAGTAAAGAGTATTTCAAAGTTACTACTGTGTTGTTTACTTTTACTGTTTTGGAATAAGTGTATCTTAGGTGAAGATGTATTGTAGTGTATAGACCGTTTAAAAGTTTGTAAACTAATGTAATCTTTCTAAATTCAGAAATGCAATGAACTAGAGGTTAAAGTATGCAAAATTGATTCTTGTGAGCTTTTAGCCATGTTAGAATGTTGTTAACGCCTCAAAAAATGCCTGGAGTTGTGTTTTGTTTCTTTCACACATGTTTGAGTAATCCTGCATTATTAACCTCCCTACATCTACAAAGCTCAAAATGCTCTGTTCCACCTTGTGATGTCATGTAGTGGTAGTTTTCAAGTTAACAGCGAGTTAAACTTTTTATTCAGTAGAAATTGGCAATTCCAGAGCTGAAATTATCCAAATGATTCTAGTGAAAGTGTATGGAGTTAAAAACACAGTGGAGCACTTCCTGTGTTACCACATGACATCACAAGGTGGAACAGAGTGTATTCTGTTTGAGAGAAAAACACAGCCTGAATATGCAGGAGTTGTGTGTTAAACATGTATGAGTCTTTTAAAGTAAAATGGCATAATGCAATGTCAGTGGAGAAATATTATAGTAAATAGTTAACAGTGTTCAAATTATGATACAATATCAGAAGCCAGTTTAAAGACACAATTTAGGCCAGTTTAAAGACACAATTGTATTATTATTCAATTCATTATGTTTTTTTGTTTTGTTTTTTTTCATTAAAGCAAAATCATGTGTTTTCATTTTACTTAACTTCACAAGGTAGTTTGAATAATGCAACCACTTTTTCTCATTTCTTTTGTGCTGACAGAGAAGCAACTAAACTTTATTTTAGTTTTTGTCTTGAATACACACAGTATTTAAAGATATATTATCCATAAACCAGGTGAAAACATCTGCTTCTACCATAAAATTCTAGCCTCTCTTCCATCTCGATTTTTAAAAAGACAGTATGTATGTTTTTATGTTGAGAGTTCAAAATTTTCTTTTCTCCATAAATATATTGTGCCCTAAATGTTCTGGATAAGGGCATATCATTTTTAACTAATCTCCATTGAGACAAGCAAGTGAAACCACC
Source organism: Periophthalmus modestus (assembly GCA_019594935.1). Taxonomy (NCBI): domain Eukaryota; kingdom Metazoa; phylum Chordata; class Actinopteri; order Gobiiformes; family Gobiidae; genus Periophthalmus; species Periophthalmus modestus. Next base: position 7,081,219 of record JAIEZT010001368.1, on the reverse strand, counting down.
AAACCATGTATTTTTTGGATATAAAATGCCTGTAATTGACTGAACGAAAGATAGATAAGATTACTGTGGAACATTTCAGGCAAAACACGAGATCTTCATGAGACCAGCAGATAACCTGAAAAGTTACAAAAGTTACACAAAAGAAGAATGACAAGAATGACATTAAAATAACTTTGGATGTTAAATTTGACTCCTTTGTCTTCATTGTAGGTCTGTGAGTGGGAAGAAGCTGTGCTCGAGCTGTGGACAGCCTCTGGGGAAGGGAGCCGCCATGATCATAGAGACACTCAGCCTCTACTTCCATATTCACTGCTTTAAGGTATGCACACCTATGGTATTATGAAATTATTCATCAGACATGTGGTGACTAGTCCGGGAATTCACTGCACTTCATCCTGCTGTTGAACATAGAGGGGGGTTCCAACAAGAGAATCATAGCTGAAGATGTAAAAGTACATATAGATAAGCCCTGAAAGTAAGAAAGGAGACGGTAAAGAATGGTAAATAGTTAGTGAACCCTTGGCTAGATGGCTTATGGACATGGCATCAGTTGCCGTTTTAAATGTAAAAATGCTCTCTGTTCAGTTTTAAACTAATAAATAAAAAGTAAATGTGTATTTGTCTGTACTATTTAAAATGCTTTTGATCCTCCAGCTAGAGCCCACCTCATACTAAAGGATATTTTAACCACCCAAAAGGCATGACCCAACTTTGGATCCTCGTATGCGATTTTTAATCCACTGCGCTCCTCATGTGTGTGGTGTCAGTGCGATTCTAAGCTGCTCTGTCATATTGGAACCACAAAACATTACCCCCAGCCAATAAAACAGCATCAGGGCCTGACTGAGTGACAAACTCAAGAAGTAGTTGTAAAGTTAAACTGCAAAGCATTTTCTTCAATATTATCCATAGAATTTGTCCTCTGCAAATATTGACACCCAGTCCACAAAACAGCACTCTTAATTCGGTTTGACGTGTTCTTTAAAAAGTAAAAAGGCGAAAGCAGTTCCTCGCGTGTGTCTTTTTACATAAATCCAGGGTGAATCTGCTGCTACAGTCAACACAATTCTACTTCCTGTGTAGTTTATCGCCAGCCTTCTGTGCATTAAAAGCATTTATCTGAACTATTGCACCACATTTCACAAATGATAATAACATAGTTGACTTGCATCGAAAGTAGAAGTGCAATACTCTAATCTTTGGAACATTTTAGAGTCTCAAAGCAAGTCGTTTTTACGGTAGACCGGAGACATCTGACATGAGGCACACTATAGTTTTGGTAGGTCACAACTTTTAGCTGGTTGTGCACGGTCTCTTTGCTGCCATACCATTGCATTTAAAATCTCAAAAGATTCTCCTCATGTCTGTGATGTGCTCTTTTTATCACACAGACTGAAAAAATCCTGTAGTGTGTGGCTCCTGACAGGTTTCCCCAGCGGCATTGGAGCATACGTCAAATGCAGAGGGCAAATTTCCCTATGGGGACAATAAGGGCTAACCTGAACCTTATGCCTGATTTTGGCTTTCTAAAATGTATACTTGCATATTGACATTTTGTTCTTTATAAATTAAATGATTGTAAATTAATATTAAGTAATGAAACTGAAATCGGGGAAATCCAGTACAGCTGTAAGGGCATCGTTACACAGAGAAGAACTTCGTGTATCCGTAGGCGTGCACCAAAACATGATGGAGCTCTATGAAATGTCTCTATAACATGGTTAAAAGCTTTTGGAATCTGTAAAAAACGAATCATTTTGAATGTCCATGTTGTAAACCCATTTAAACCTGACCTAGCCTCCCTTGCTCCTCAGTGTGGGGTGTGTAAGGGCCAGCTGGGAGACACCACGACTGGGACCGATGTGCGGATCCGGAGTGGCCTGTTAAACTGTCACCAGTGCTACATCCGCTCTCGCTGTAGGTATCTCTACGCCATCTGCACCTGTCCTGTCCCTGTCTCCTGTCTCCGGTCTCTGTCCTGTGTCTGTCCTGTGTCTGAGTGCCTTTTAAGTGTCCATTTATCACCGGGTCTCTCAATCCATTATGACTGAGCCTGTTTTTTTTTTTTTTTTTACTGGCTTGTTTTTTTTTTTGTTTTTTTCTTTTTTTTTAAGCTTCTAAGTGCAGTTTTTATTCACAATATTAAGTTTCTGTCAGATGTTTTTATCAAAAATAACCTGATAAAATTAGACAAATATATTTCCAACTTTATTCAAACTATTTTTTTAGTTTTTAATTTATGTCAGATTTGTTTTATAAATGCAAAACTACAAATCCACACATTCATTTCTTATTTACAACCTGCCACATGTATCACTAGAGTAGGCAACGTGGGTGAAGTGTCTTGCATAACGACACAACAACAGTAAGAGCTCAGAAGAACAGGTTTCACCCAGTTGTTTTTTCTGTCAACGAAATCTCCCCTGCTAAATTCAAAATTATTATTCTCAATCTGAAACTAATATTTTAACATTGCACTTTCCATCATTTACCTCGGCAAATCCCAACCAGAGAGCCATTTTCAAATCCCAAAATGTGAACACAACAACTTTTCATAAAACTCGACTTAAATATGACAAATTATTGAGCGGTTTCATCCCTTATTGTCTGCTAATGCCGGTCGTTTATCATATCTTGGCTAATAAGTGCACTTTTAATGGTGGCATATGCTGGCGAAAAACAAAAGTCTGTTAGATTTATAGCTGTGAAAGGCGCAGTGACAGTGTTTTGTAATAAAGATGTAGGGTGCGTTTCTGAAGTTGCGATCTTTATTGCGGGCCTGCTCCTAAGCTGGTGATTTTAATATAAGACTCAAGCTAGTGCTGCTTTAATAAAGACGTGTCTGCTACGGAGGAGGAGAGAAAGTCGACCGTTATGAGCTGAAGGAAGTTAAGGTACGGTAAAAGTAGCGACATGTTTTTACACATTTTCTCGATTGCAAAGTGTACATTTGGTGTAATAGTTACTCTGAGATAACGATCGTGTTCAATGCAAAAGTTATTGTTTTTAAAGCGTATTCCTTTTCTGCTATTTATACATTTTAAGTCCTGCTATTAAACTTGTATAGGATATAATATCAAACAAACCCATACATTCGGTTTGTCAATATCACAGAACATATACGCGCGTCTTGCCTTCACGAGCATTTGCAATAACCCTGCAGAGCATTCTTTCCAATAGTCCAACATTTGGTGCATTGTTGAGAGAAATCGGGAATGTGTTGTCACATCACAACTAACAATACAGTGTTCAGACATGAGTACAAGAGTAAACTATTACTACATATTACTATATATTAGATATTACATGTAATACAAAGTGGTGGAAGAAATACTGTAAAAGTGCCAGTAGATACTAGCGCAAAGAAATACCCAACTAAAAGCAAAACTAAAATGTAAAAAGTCAAAGTATTTAGCTCAGAGTTTGAGGTCTTATAAGGAGGCAAATGTAGCCAAAGATGAATTTTGATCAACAGAAACTAATATAATCATTTTTTTTTTCTTAGCTGTTTTTATTTGTATATTTTGTGTTTGCTCAAACTATAAACATGTTAAAAAATAATGTCCTCAGCCTTTTCAGCAGCTCTCACATAATAACAAACATACTTTTACATTTCAGTCCACTTCAAAATGTAGTGGAGTAGAAAGTACAGATGGCTTCTCTCAAATGTAGTGAAGTAAAAGTAAAAAGTATCCTCTTAAAGTAAAGTAAAGATGCCAAAAATGTTTACATAAGGACAGTACTTTACTACTTGCATGTTCCACCACTCGTAATATGATATTAAAATTATGTAAAATGATGTAAGATATTCAAATGTAAAGTGAGTCAGTCTTCACCAAATATGTCTTGTCTGAGGAAGTTCTGCCATTGTTCCTCTTAGTTTTGTTTTAACTTAAGTTAACTCTCTACTCTTGCTCTCTCTCGCAACAAAAAAAAAGTTCACTCATGATATTTGTTGACTACAAAACTAGAAGCACTGCATTTTGCTTGTTTTCATTACAAGCACATTTTCACTTTGTTTTCACTAAACAAACTGTAACATTTTACTAGATCTGTGGATCCATTTTGAGACAGATTAATTTTTAAACCCCATACTTCTGTGCATCTTATTTACTGGTCATATCCTTATTGCATTTTATTAATATAATTAACCTTTGCATTAGGCAGCTCCACTACCACTATTCTCCATTTATGATCATGCTCAAATACACAGGCATTTTTATACAGGTGAACCTTATAGTAACTACACTATAAGATCATATATCATAAAGAAAGCATATAGAACAAAAACTAGTTAATTAACAATAACAATAATTCAGACAGTAATAACTTATTAATTAGTTTGGGAGTTATGGGGTTGATTAAGTACTTACTGAGCCTGAATAATTCTTAAAAACTATTCATTATGAATTAAGTCTTTGTTCATGCTTTTGTAAAGGTCCTATATTACGCAGATTTCTCTCTTGTGAGCTTTAAGTCATGTTTATAATATTGTCACTGCATCAAAAACATACCTGGAGTTGTGTTTTGCTTCATTCACACATGTTTGAGTAACCCTTTATTACTAGTCTGTCCTCATCTCCAAAGCTCAAAATGCTCAGTTCCAACTTGTGATGTCATGAAGTGGTAGTTTTCAAGTTAACAGCTACCTCTTATTTTTTGTTTAGTAGAGATCTGCAAATCCAGGTCTGAAATTATCCAAATGATTCTAGTGAAGGTGTATGAAGTTTAAAACACAGTGGAGCACTTCCTGTATTACCGTATGACATCAGAAGGTGGAACAGAGCATTTTCAGTTTGAGAACTCAGCCTAAATATGCGGGGTATGATTGTTCAAATATGTGTTACTGAAACAAAACACGGCTCCAAGTATGTTTTCGATAAGGAAACAACATTAAAACATAGATCTGAAAATAGCGCAATAAGAGCCCTTTAAAGCTATTTATAGTGTAGTTGTTATAACATGTTTTTGAATAATGTCAGCTTAACCTTTTAAGCTTCAGACATACATGATACAATGAACCATCTCTCTCCAAAATATAGACATCTGCTGCTTGGAAATTCTGACCTTGATCTGAAATCCTAAAATAATTTTGACTTAACAAATAATTGCATCCTTTTCCCTTTTTGTTGTCTTCCCAGCTGCCGGACAGCCCACCATGTTGTGATGCAGCACAGCAAAGCACACGGAAGAGCTCTCATCCATTTTAACACAATTACCCACAAACCATCTCCGCATCCTCTTCGGGAGCCAATCAGGATCCATCGCCGTGCAGATTCTGGAGACAGTCAAAATAATATCCTCTATGTATATGTCATCTGATTTGTCCGTGGAATCAATCAGGACGGATTTGATTGGTCGATCGCTCCGTTGAGGGAAGACTGGGCTGCCGCAGCGTCGGCCATGTTGGATATGGTATTCCAAACAATGACATACATAAAAACAAGTGTGCTAAAGGATTTTTACAATTGGAAACAATGTTGATATTCACCATTCAGTTCCATGTTACAGGAATGCAGTATGTCACTAAGTCTTAATTCATTAATGCGGAACATTTTTAGCTTTTTAATTTCGAAAACCAGGCAGCTTCAATTGGATTAGTTAATCATTAAACAGGCTAGCTACAGAAATATATTTTACCCTTGCAAAAATCGATATGTTTATGTAAAGAAGTGCAATAATGGCCACTATAAAAACTTATTATTCAGAGCCTCAGCAACAAACAAGATTTTAGTTTTTTTAAGATTGAATTCTATTATGTAAACGATATGGATGTAAAGTTGAGTATTTAGGGCAATAAGATGACTCACAAAAGTATGTAATGTGCCTTAGGAAGCGAGACGATGCAGGCTAACCACCAGCTTTGTGGTGCTTAGCTATGAGGGGGAAATATGGAAATATTTCTCCATTGATGCTTGCTCATATGTACTGTTGTAATACTTTATAATAACTGTTCTATTTACAGCCTTAAAAGTCCTATATTACGCTATATTACTCTTGTGTGCTTTAAGCCATGTTAGAATGCTGTTACCTCATCAAAAACATACCTGGAGTTGTTTTTTTGTTGTTCCACCACACATGTTTGAGTAATCCTGAATTATTAGTCTGCCTACATGTTGAAAGCTCAAAATGCTCTGTTCCACCTTGTGATGTCATGAAGTGATAGTTTTCAAGTTAGCAGGTACCCTTTTACCTTTTGTTCAGTAGAAATTTGCAAATACATGGCTGAAATTATCCAAATGAAGGTGTATTGAGTTTAAAAACACAGTGGAGCACTTCCTATATTACCACATGACATCACAAGATAGAGCAGAGTGTTTTCTATTTGAGAAAAAAACACAGCTTAGATATGCAGGGTTTGTGTGTCAAACTTGTGTGAATGAAACAAAGCATAACTCCTGGTATTTTTTTGATGAGAAAACAACATTATATCAGAAAATAGCGTAATATGGACCCTTAATTCCTAATGGGCAAATCATTTATTAAAGCCACACGACCAAAAATAAACTTAATAACCAACTATAAAAGAATGTGCAACTTTTAAAAATGCGTCCTTGCTGTGTGCGGGCTTGTACCTCCACAAACCTGTCTCTTATTTGGCCTCCTGCTTATTCCCATGGAAATGTTGTTCCTTTGGTTATAAAACATCTCTATGGAGAATGTTCCAGTGTATGGTTTTAACTCACTATTTCCGTGGCATCATGACGGGCCACTTCCAAAAATGTACATACTTTACCTTTTCAGATTCAGGCTTAGGTCACAAGGATTTTAGAGTTAGGGTTTTAATGAAGTAGTTCCTAGGCCTGACTCGTTCTTGATAAACGATTTGCTCATTATGAATAATCTCTGTTCATGCTTTATTAAGGCTAATTAAGGTTCAGTTATTATAAAAAAAGTTACCTTACTGTTTAATTGCTCCGATTTTAAATTCCTATTCAGTGATTTGCAGTGGTATGGAAAACCAGAAAACGCTTGAATCCCGAAAGTTTTAGATGCTATGCTATGCTGTTTTTATGAGATCAACTTATCGCTCCACATTAAGATTGCTTTATAAACTGCTAAAAAAAACATATTATGAAAGAGCAACAGCATTGCATTGTTGGGTTTATCTACGGGCGTGTGGTGTGGCTGGACATTTAAGTCACTTGCTTTTATTTTTTTGCGTATTGTGGATGTAAAATGCATGTTGAAAACCAAATGATTTGCTGTACGGAAGCTACTGGCAAATCCTTATAGCTCTCATCCACAGTACTAAGCTTCAATTAAAAAGCATTATATTGGAGTTTTCTTTTCATGGCAGAAGAATAAACTTGGGCTGGTCTCCTTCTGTATTTATTGTATCCATACTGTTATGAACGCTATCCCAAACATAGATGGAGCTGGTGTTTAAATGCAAAAGGCATTTATAGCATATGTACTGTACTGTTTATAAATAAAATATTATATTAAACATTGGGGGTTTGTCTTTGTTTTAACCGTGGTCATGTCATTATGTGAACTGAAACTTAAATGGGGACTACGGAACTTTTTTGGTGGAGTTGGTTTGAAACGTTCGATTTTCCATGGAGATGTTGTTTTGCCTCGTAATTTCCAAAAAATTGCATAAATCCATGGACACAAGCTAAGACAAGTTAATACCGTACTTTGGAACATTCAAGGTAAAACAACATTTTTACGAGACATGTAGACGGAGCATCCACTAATTTAGGACCATGGAATGAATGAAACAATGATAAGTTTTAAAATAATAATGATAATGATAATAATAATAATAATAATAATAATAACAAAACAAAATTTGAAAATGCTTTAAAAAGTTATTTAAAAATGAACCTGACGAAACTCAATGGGCTTTTGATAAGTGTTTACAAAAGTAACAAAATGCTTAAAATCTTTCAATAAACTGTCAAAAATATTCCTGACTTATTCCACAATTTACACAAAATTAGTTGTTGCGCAAGATTTGATGAGTAAAATCTGGAAAACCCGTTGGCTTCGTTGTCGCTGTCCGTGGTGCTGAAACCAGGCCCGTGACTCACAGCTTCAAACGGCTCCCCCTGTACTTTACTCTACTTTTAGAAAACCTTATAACTAATAATAAAGTATTTAAATACCAATGAAAAACGTGACAAAAGAGGTGTTTTTTACTATTCATTTTTTATCATCAACAACCATTCGAATGGTACACCTGGAAAACTATGTGCACATGTAGAAATATTTCCTTCTTAAATATAAGCATTCATTAGCTACATATAAATAACTTTCAAATCCTGGACAAAACATGTTACATAATGTTCACGAAATGAGGAGTTGTCAAATCAGACAAAAAGACAACATGCAAATTATATCCCAAATAAATACAATATGTTTGCATCCATTCCCTTCTTTTAGACAAAATAAAATCTTCAGAGGGAATCTAGAGTCAGAACATCCACGGACGGCTCCGGTGTGGGTCTACAGGGTATGGCCTATATGGATCAACTAGAGACGAGAATACGCATTAACACTATACAATCGGAGCCACGAAACACAGCCGTAGAAAGACACACAAAACAGAGAGAATCCTGTCAGGAACACCAGGGGTTTGTGCCTTTTATCAGAAAGTCATTGTCCTTCTGCGTACTCCATGAGACCACGTTCCCGAAGACCGTGCGCACATTTGAGCGAGAATCAGGATACACAGCAGATCATATGTTGCATAACAATAAAACCAACTATTGCAATTCGATGACTAATGTTTAGTAGTAAAAATCCACTACGACTATTTTGTATAGGCTTAGCAGTCTTTTTTTTCCTCAAAAATGAAATATGGAAATATGGTCAAAAATGCGCACCGTGTCTTGGGGAACATGCCTATGAAGGATCTACAGACAATTGAAAGAAACTAAACTCTGGAGACAAACACAGCGTCCACAGGCGTCAGCAGTCCTCTGCCCGGGCAGGACGGGCCAATCACTGCTCCACGCATGGTCCTTACACGCATCCCGTGTCACTGCTGGAGCGGTGTGTGCGCAGAGGCGACTGACAGGCGGACAAATGAAACAACACGGGAGTCACATTATAGAATTGTCCAGACACGGCCTTCAGAACATGCTGGTCTTTACTAGTGTGGCTTTGGCTCCGTTCTGTCTTTGCAAAGAGGACAACACACTGGCGAAGGGCCCGCCCAACGAGTCCGGGATAGAGGTGATGGTCCCGGGGGCACTTGCCCAGCCCTGGCTCGGGGCCGTCACGCCCACCATGCCTCCGCTGGACACGGTCTTGACCGGGTCCACCTGCCCGCTGCCGGACGTGTTGACCTGTCCGCCGGTGGGGCTGGGCCCCCCGCAGTTAGACGTTGGCACGGGGTTAGGGCCGGGGCCCCCCGTGCTGTCCGGGTCCGTGGCTTTGTTGTCTTTACTGTCCTCGTCTCTGGAGTCAGATTTCTTGCCGGAGTTGGACTTGGCCGCGGCGGCAGCTGCAGCAGCAGCGCGCTCCTGTTTACGGAACTTGGCGCGTCTGTTTTGGAACCACACCTGACCAAATAAAAATATAACATTATGTCAGTTTAAAGGGGAACAAATTATTCAATCGCCGTGTCACTGTAAACCTGTAAAAACAATGCACTCGACAATATCCGTTTAGACTGTAGGCTAGAATATTTTGGCTTTTAGTTTGAGTAATCTGTTTTCTGCATTGTGTGAATAAAGGCCTTTATAGTGATAGGTTTCAAAGTAATGAAAAATGAAAATGCATTATTTCAATAGTTAAATCCTCAAAATATCGTCTGGTGGTTGAAATCCATAGAAATAAACAGCCTAAAGCACCACTACCACAAAGTGAAAATGCTCAAGCGTCATATTAGCTGCAATGCGCAAACAAAATGTTCACAATAATTTGATCACAAAAGCCAGAAAAAAAATATTTAGATTTTTTTTTTCTTCTTCTTCAGTTAATAAGACGTTATTGTGTTGGTGGATATTGATTGATATTGATTGATTATGATCACATGTAAACAGTAGCATCCAAACTGGAAAGCAAACTTTCCATTTTAAATGTTATTAACTTGTGTAAAATCAAAGTACTGAAAACACTGTAAATGTCCTCGGCACTTGTTAGTAATGTTTGTAATATGAGTCGTGTCTGATGCGCAGTCCTGTCTCTCTCCCGGAGGGGGCCGTACCTGGACTCGTGCCTCCGTCAGGTCGATCTTCAGAGCCAGCTCCTCGCGCGTGTAGATGTCCGGATAGTGCGTCTCTGCGAACACGCGCTCCAGCTCCTTCAGCTGCGCGCTCGTGAACGTGGTGCGGATACGTCGCTGCTTCCGCTTCTCGTTGAGGCCCCCGTGGTCCGTGAACAGCTTGTAGGGCACTGCGGGGAAAGAGGAGGCTTTAGCGGGGCAGAGGTCTTCAGTGAATCCGTGTGAAAATGCACCAGGTCCGGGTTGAGTGGAGCGCTGATTGGCTGTGGAGTGGATCAGCGTTGACCCGTGATGAGTTTAATTGTTGAAGTTAAACTAATTGTTGCTCAGATTGGGGCTCAACTTCACAAACTTGTCATAATGCTGCTGTCGTGTGTCGCTACTGTAACTCCAATTCAATAATGAGCTTTAGTCTTTGGTTATCTAATTATTCGCCAAGCTTTATGTCTCATCGCAAAGTAAATAAATTACGCCTATCATTTTGGCAGCTTAAGATAATTCTGTTGGCGGTTTTGGGTGTGACTGGGATACTATAACCCTGTAACCGAATTACCTCTTGCCTGCAATCGCTTCTAACGTGATAAATTCTTTCATTTGTGTAAGCAAATTTCGTTTGGTAAATACTAAACACATTTCCATTTTCAAATGCAATCAAGGCTCGCTATAATACTGCTGCGGAGTGGCTTACCTGCGGCGTACGGGCTGCTCTGGTGGTCTCGCAGGGTCCCCAGGCTGCAAGAGCCCGGCGTGAGTGAGGGGCAGCCCGAGGTGGCACCGAATGTGGTCCGGATGGGGTTGTACTGGAAGCCGCTGGCCTGGCTGCACGAGCTGAAGTCCGCATAGGCCGAGGCGAGGCTCGTCGTGTCCATCCCGGCCATACATGACTCGTAGGCAGAGGAGTTCAGGTAAGAATACTCCATCTTATACATTGGAGAAGGCAAGTGGAGACCGAAAATTGCACCTCAAAAACAAAGAGAAAGAAAAAACACCCGGCTCGGAGGAGAAAAACGCGAGCAGGAGACGCGAGTGGACGCTCCCTGCTGCTGCTGCCTGGGAAGTGGAGCTTTGTCGTATTTGCTGTGGACTTTGAAAAGGAGGCTGGACCGTGGTGAGATGTGCACTGCTCAGCGCCTGCTCCAAAACTGGCCTGCTTTATAGGAACCTAGCCCTGTTTTATGAAAAGCCCCCTAAGAGCCGCCTAGCCCGAGGTCTCTAGAGCATATAGTCCTCATAATAAACTTGGCTCTTTCCGCTTGGACAATAGCAAAGCGTTTGGTCTTATTGCTAGCGCTTTTTACATGACAATAACTCATCAGTCTATTGGGCTGGCACTGGGGGCTCGGGCTGTCCAACCTCCCTATCATTGATCCCCCTGCATCTCTAATTAGAATTTAATACCACGCCATTACGCAGCCCCCCCTCTCCCCTCTCCCAGTCTCCCCCCGCGCACCCCGCTCCTCTCCAACCACCATCTTGCCCTTTAATTCAATCACACCACTTGGAAATAATGAAAGTTGGGTGACGATTCTCCCTGATCCAATTTGCTCCGAGCTTTTAAGCCTTTTAAGCGAGCGTATACCTTGGGCAGGGTTTCACAGAGTATTCCCCCCGCTGCCGTGCGCTCTCTGCCCCTCTTTGCTCTGGAAGCGTTCACGGTGCACTCTGCTATGCCACTGCTCCCATCGCTTCTTCTTGGCTCTGCACACTCGGCTTTGAATCAAAATACAGACTTGTCAATGCTATTACTGCGCTTATCCCATAGTCTGTAGCTAAAGAGTATCCAGTATGGCGGACAAATAGTGGGTTAAGAATGTGGGCAGTAACATTTGGGCAGCAGCGCAACTTGTCAGATTTTCGCCTCAGCTTTTCCAAAGTAATGTAGGCCCAGAAACAAGATCTGGCCGAATAATCAGCACGTGTTTGATAAAACGCACCCAATATTACGCATAGACGTTATAATGCAACCCTTGCTTTCATTTGGTGCACATAAGCATTGAAACACAGGAGACACGTTCACCATTTGCAAATGTCACCTTTAGCGAGAATTTAATATTTTTTTACGTTTTAAAAATGACACAATTATGCACAGTATTTATCTATTTATTGTCAGTTCCATGTGCGTAAAAGCGCACACCCAAAAGACCTGATTCGATTCAATGACTCACTGTAAATTTATTATTTTGACTTTTTTTTTTTTTAATTGATAGTTGATATACTGTTAAATACTTTTGTTGTTGGTTTATAGCGTCGGTTTCTAAACGGTTCCAAACTGTAATATTTTCTAAGAGAATCGTTTTCCAACGACCCAGCCTACCCTCCAACCTGCTCCAGCACATTCCTCTCCAAACTTCCTCGTGTGTGTGTGTGTTTTTATGATTCAAATGAGTGCGTAATCTTCTTTATTACGTTCATTATTCCGTTTATTTGCCAAATAACATCTCGGTAATGAAAGTAACGAAGTGGCAAGGCACTGGTCGGACCTCTCAGGCTCTGTATTGGCTCAGTGGGTAATTCGGTTTGGGTTGTAATCAGGTGAAGCGCGGCGCACGGCTTTTTACGCGGGCGCTCGCACACTTCCACACGCCGAGTTCAAGTTCTGCACACTCCGAGCCGCCTCCATTAGAGACGACACGAAAAGGCGTAATAGGAATAATGGTGCGTAATGACGTTTATCAGGAGAGCTCGGAGTTATGTCTGTGCCTTGTTTGTCCCACTGGAGTGATGGATCTAATGGCATTTTATCACAATTATAACATAACACTCAATAAAATGCAGTTATGGTGGGAGTAATTAGACGATTTTCTTCTCATTTTATAATATTCAATATGTCCAACATTACATAATGGAGAATGTATTAACAGTGAAACCAGCCAGATTTGTTTTGAAACCGTGTTTATTGGTCAAAAATTCGATTATAATATGGTAGTGTATGGCTTATTTCCCTACCTCTAATTAGCCTATTAATGTTAATATGCAAGGCCCTGTATCAGCTTTAATAATGTCATATATTCACAGGAATTAGGCAAGGAATCAATGTCATGCACAAAAAATGTAATTATGCCAAGTTCAATCATTTTGGAAGCGGTTTTAGCACCAAATAGGCCTACATTTAAATCATTTGAAGTTCTTGTTTTGTTTTTGTTTTGTTTTTTTTTGTTTGTGTGTGTGTATTTAGTTTTGCTATTGTTGGTTCTTTTTTTTTTTTTTTTTTTTTTTTTTGAACACATCGTATTTCGACTGATATTCAACTGGAACTAATGTGGCACATGTTTTATTAAAGTGTGTCACCAATTAGAAATATCAGATGATTGTTTTTGAATATTTGCTCCTTTAAAACTGAAAGTGTATTCTTTATTGCATTTTCTCACGCCTGTATTGTTGGCAGTTCTCATGTCATAGCTTGCGGCCTTGATGTTATAGCCAAATATTTAGTTGCCATTTCACCGTGATACATTCGGATTTAAAACGTGGCCGAGCGCATTTATTACGCGCGTACGTTTTGTCCTGGGACCCGTCAGGTGCGCCTCTAAATGATTTGTTAAAATAAACCACAACCTCCATCAATTTCCCCGCACAATCGCTGCCGTGGCGCAGTGTGTCTCTCCCTTTCTTTTCTGTGTACATTGTCTTCTCACGGATCAACCTGCTGCCTATTATGTAAATGTTTTCTTTTTGGGGTTTTCATCTAAACACACACACGAGCTGGGACCCAAAAGTTGTAGCAAATGCTTAATTCGATTATTGAAAGCAAAGAGCCAAATGGCGCAGCGTCCTCCTTCCACGCGTCTGGCGGCGAGAAAAGCCACATCTCTGACCAATAATCTAATAACGCTCAAAGGAACGAGCGGCCTTTTCGGATATTTCGCCGAGGCAAATACAATTAAAGCTTTTAGCCACCGGCCTCTTTCACTCTCTGTTCTGGTGCTCTATAGCGTCTTCTCTAAAGCGCACCAGCTATTCACACGAGCGCCTTTTACGTTCTACATCTCATTCATTTCACCTGTCTCTCTCTGCGTCATGTTTGTGTCATGTGTGTGCGTAATACAGCGCCGATGTCCAGCTGGTCGCATCTGGAGATTATTTTTTTTTATTTATTTATTTATTTTCAGCCTATAAAAACAATATGGCAAGCAAGCAGTCGCAAGTTTTTACGCAACAAAACGCACAAGCTACAAGTTGTGCCAGATTTCACTTAAAAATCAGGGGGCAAAACACTTGAAGGTCACGCTGTAATTAATCAATTCCGTGGTTCAAACTGTCCAATAGCAATAAAGAAAGATTTTTACGCATAAGAATTTCAAAACTCCAACAGTAGCTATAGTGACAACGAATTATAGCCCAATAATTTTCTAATAGACCTATTTTTATATATACAAGGATAATAATAAGTAAATAAATAAACAAACGAAAACAGGTTTAAGAATTGACACCAAGAAAAACAAGATGGTGACGTTTTATATAAATCTATAAAATGTATGTATTACAGACAGTTCATTTCAGTTTATGTTTTCTACGTTTATAATTGGGTAACGCATGCTAAACCATAATGTTGGACATATTCTAGTTTTTATTTATGACCAACCAAGCTCCTGACACCTCTGCTATTTAACTTTAGTGCTCTCCTCCCGTGCGTAAAACTTCACCTATCGCGTGATTTACAGTAACATAATGGCCCCCTAATTCACCTTAAGCGCTTGTTAATCCCTAATTATGTGGCGAATAAAAGGCTCCAACCATACGCAGTCACTTAAATAAATCAGAGCAAATGTGCTGCGCTGCGAGACCTCGAGACTCCCCTCTGCAAGTGCCCGCACAAAAGGCACGGTACTGCGGCTACTTCTACCCATTTAGTCCGCGCTGTGGTTGCTCGGCGCTGTCGGAATGCGGCTCGACAGCGGGGACAAAACGGAGGAACAAAATGCCATTGTCTCTGGATGGATTGGGTAAATACGCTGCCCCCCAAAAAGAGACGTATAAAAGGGGAGGAGAGGAGGAGGATGGATGGGGAGGGTCCCGCTGTCACGTTTCAACACCGACGTCTTTCTCAGCCGCTGCGTAAAGCCCAAGGAAATCCTATAGTACGGTTATCAAAATGGGTATTAATAAGGCCGAGAGGAGGAGAAGGAAGGGAGGGAAAGGAGGAGGGGAGGAGAAGAGGGAGGGAGCGGCATCAAAAATTCATTTTAGGGGATGCTCTCGTGGCGGGTTAGTCTGATGTCTCAATCTGGCGGGAGACCTCGAATACAATTTCAATTTAATAATTCATGCGACAATCCAGTTTTTACAGATCACAACATAAACAGTCTATATTGTGTGGTGGAGCGTTTGGTATTCACACACAGTTCCAGTGCTGGGTGCGTATTTGTTCCATTTGCTGTCATTTCGCCAAAACTATTAGCAACCATCTTCATATTGCGCATAGAATATCCTTTGGGAAAATATAATCTGGTGACATTATATGCGTATATGATGTATGTTTGTGAAAATAAAACACACACACACTCACAGACACACACACATACACATACTCATACACATATACATCATTCACAAAATCTAAAAGGCATCAGCAGTGTCATGAAGTTAAAAAGACAAACATTCTATCAGAAGGAGCAGGAGGAAATGTTATTTGAACCTTGTTACAGCTAATACTTAACACATATACTGTACCTTAAACACTGCACAGTACATACATTTGCTACTACTCTTATATTCTATGTAAAGTACTCTACTATTTAAAAATCTGTAAATTAAGTTAGAGACCAGAGAGTTTTTTTTTTTTACATAAACATTTCTGAAAACTTAAATGAATAAAAAAACAATAAAACTTCCTATAAGAGCCACTTCCTAAAATGTCTTATTTATAGGTAGAAATGTCACAATAGTGAAGTATGGATAACATAACAGAAGCACATGAACTAGGCTGAAAGAGAGCTGGGTAAATCTAGACGTTGTTCCGGGACGCTGCGTCAAAAGGCACGTTGCTTTTCCCCCGCGCGCAGATGGAAAGTGACATCTGGAGAAAAAGGAAATTCAATTATGAACTGGTGTCTCTCTCAGTCTGCTGCCCGAAAACCCACACACAGGTCACGGGCGCGTATGTGTGTGTGTGCGCGCGCGCCCTGCTCTCCATGCTCTCTGCTGCAGCCTTCACCTGGTGCGTAATGGCTGCCCAGGACCGTGTAGCCATATCCATATACTCTCTCCTCTGGTCAAGTATGATCAGAGCATATGTCCATCATCAATTTACCAAAAGTTAAAGCGTTAGATTTTTGCTGGCAGTTTAACAAGCTTTCTTTAGTCTATTAGGGAATAATAGGATTCATTTACAAATTGTACAGTGCGCTTTGACTGTGGCCCGCTGCCTTTATCTGCTCTTCCCCAGTGACCAAAGAGCAGCCCGTGGATTAACATAAAAATCTTATTCCGGCGGATAAGATTAGGAAACATATTACCCTCAAACGCGGCCTTGGCACGAGCGCGAGCCAGGCAAGGAATCAATTACTAAATTACTTCAACCTCTAAGTCGACATTAACGCAGAGAAATGCCATCGACCGCTCGTGAAATAAGATTTCGCAAAGATGTGATCATTAAATCTCTTGCCAATGTTCAAGAATTTGATTCATAAAATCGTCTGAAATGAGATGGAATTAAATTCTTATCGGAGCTCTTGTCATCGTTTCATCCCGCGCTGTTTAACGTTGGTCAATGGCCTTCATGAGATTTCCCCTGTAAATAAACTTAGTAATTCAATCTGCCTCTCCACGACACATTGTTGGCTTGTTATTAATTTATTGCGGCGGAAAGCTAAGGCTGCTGGGATATGTAGGCGAACAAGGGCGATGCAGCTATGTGTATTTAGTCATAGGCTCTGTGCGTATTTTTGAGCTGATCAACACATTTAGCCCCACATTTTCTTGCAATGGGATTTACACCCTAAACATCTTTATCCATATACACATTTAGATGATTTTTGATGATGATTCAGGGGGTTCCAAGAAACAATAAGACAAGATGTTGCTGATATAGGTCCTTGTACTCACAGTGGCATACTAAAAATAAAACAGTGAACATCTAGACCATGTAATCTCACTATATCCAGGCATTATGGACGAAGCAGATGACCTTGGCCACTGACAACAGAAGAGTTTACAACACAAGCAGTTTGAACAGAGTTGTGGAGAGGTATGGGCTATTATCATGCCCTAACCTAAAATATTTTTATTGATATCTACAAATTTTAAGGATACAGGTGCTTCGTGAGCTCACCTGCTGCTTTGGATATGGTGCCTCGTCACTGCACAGGTCAAAATTCCATAAAAGGACCACAAACTGTACCTTAACCTCACTTTGACCTCAACCTTAATCCTAAGCATGTGAATAGCTGTTGCTTCATAACACAAGTCATTATTAGGCTATATTTATGCATACGTGGCTCTTCCAGTCTTCAGAGGGCGCAGAGCAACCTTTGGCATACTTCCTTACTCGGCTGAAAAGTTCGTGTCCACTGCCCTTCCAAACAAGTTCACGCACCCTCACACCAAAAGCTCCACTATGACTTCTCCAATGAACTGTCCAGACCCTCATCTGTCAGACTGCCCTCCGCTCCATGCCCGGCCTCCTCCAGCCTTTCACCCCGCGGGGTCAGCTCATATTTTTTTTTTTTTTTTACCCAGCATGCAGCAGTCTATACTCTATTGCCCCCCACCTCCGCTCAACCACATTAGCCATTGACAATGATTGGCCCTAGCCTCATAAATCAGCTGCGTGACCCGTTATTATTGTTGAATTGAATAGCTGTTGGGGAAGTGAGGGTCAGTGTCATTAACTCTCCCCCTTCCCTCGCTGCTCTTCTTGCAGCAACGCACACAAGTTACCCCACCTCACCCCATAACCACCCACACACCCACCCACGGGCTCCCTGAAGGCATTTGGCCCCTGTATACAAGGACCTGCTGGCTAATAACGCGGCGCGCTTGGGCTAAAAGCTTAATCACAGTGCATTAAGCGGCGGACAGCGGGCCATTGTGCGCGCCTGCGTTACTGGAATGAAGCGATTGATGACGAAGTGAGCGGCAGGCGACAAGGCGGCGGCGGCGCGCGGATTTTGGATGATAGAGCTGTTTTTAATGTCCACAAGCTCCTAGAGGAAGAGAAGGGTGGGCGGCAATTACAGTATCCCCTGTTCTCCCCCCCTACCGATCCATCATAAAACGTCAAAGTCATTGTGCGCGTTATTGATTATTATGGTTATTATATATTAACAAACGCATTGTGATGTTGAGTGGTGCATTAGAATATGCAAAAAGTGCACATGTAAACACCTGCTATGCATTTCTAAAGCTGCTAATTTGTCTCGCTTTCCCGTCTCGAGCGCGGCGCAACCCCAGTGTCATATTCCTTTGAGTGCGTTATGACGCGCGTGGCACAGGGGGATCGCCTGCAGCCTCCATCTGCATAAAAGCACCAGTCTGCGCTCCGCTGTTGTTCAAAACGAGGGATTATTTACATTTAAGCAAAGGAGCACCGGTTTATAATATGCAACATGCTGGGACACGTGCGTAAAGGCAGCATCGCAGACATAATAATAATTCATGCGGTATTATAAGCCTCACAGCGTGCATGCGGAATGGACCACGTACTGTGCGTGGTGTGAGGAAACTTGCACCTATGAATTTATGGAAATTTTTTTTTTTTTAATGAAGCACGGTGATAAAGTTGTGCAAGAACTTATATAGATGATTCCTGAATGTTGCATGTTGGGCTCTGTGTTTCCCTATGTCTGATTGGGTTTATTACTGGGTCACATGTTCTTTAAACGTTAAATATACCAAAAATCTCCCACCTTGATAGTCTTAAAGGCGCATCATAATGTGGTTTAGCACCTGGAAACCTGGCATCTCCACCTTTTCAGGTGGAGATGCAGAAAATATCAATTTTCTCCTTATATACTATTAGGCCTATAATACACCTTTTTTAGGATGTTATTCTCTCAAATGGAAAACACTCTGTTCCACCTTGTGATGTCAAGCGGTAATACAGGAAGTGCTCAACTGTGTTTTTAAACTCCATACACCTTCTCCAGAGTCATTTTGATGTTTTCAGCCTCGGGATTGCCAATTTCTACTGAACTAAAGGTAACATGTAGTTGTTAACTTGAAAACTACCACTACATGACATCACAAAGTGGAACAGAGCATTTTGAGCTTTGGAGATGTAAACTAATAATGCAGTGTTACTCAAACATGTGAGAGTGAAACAAAACACAACTTCAAGTATGTTTTAATACAGGAACAGCATTATAACATAGATATGAAAATAACCTAATATGGGCCTTTGAGCAATCGACCATTTATTCAATTACAGGTGGTTTTACAAAATACTTACTGAGAAATATGCATTTTACAGCATGCTGGCTTGCCTTTCCTCACATCTGAACTCTTTGCCTGGTGATGTCAGTTTAATGCCGTACTGTGAAACTTTCCAAGCAAAGCAATAAGTGAATACCATAAATCCCAGGTTTCCACTGCTCCCCATGATAAATCCCCAACAGAAGTGCATTTGAAGCTTTGAAGATGTAGTCAGACTATATAACCTAAAAGATTACTCAAAATATGTGAATGAAACAAATGACATCACAGTCTAGATATTTGTTTTAATACTAAAAGATTAGGATGGTAAACAACATTAAGTCCAGATATGGGTTTGAAGTTAACAACATTAAGAGTCAAAGTTTTGCGTAATATAGGACCTTTAACCTTCATTCTTTAAACTTCATACATATAAATCATAGCTGGAAAAAATCAAAACTATATCTTCTTTGTAACATACATGCTTTAACAATGTCTTGTAATTAGAAGTTAAACACTAATGAGAGCAATTATCCATATGCATAATAAGCATAATGCAGTTGATTTGATCTCACTAATTCTTAATCATGTTTACACTCATTACATTCAGGTTCATATTGGAGAGACGTCATGTATTTAATGATCAAAGTCTTTACAACATCTAACTGTGTTACAGGCACACTGATGCAATTTAGGAACATGAGGAAGAGCCATTCTGTCAACACAAGTCCAATAATATCACATGGTACCTGCAAACTGGCCTTGCACAATGACATAATGCTTTGGTGGTTTCATTGTATTTAGTTACACACTGCCCTGTATTCGCTGGTATGTACAATTCGGTGTGTGTGTGTGTTCATAAAAAAGAAAAGGTGTATTTTATAAGAGTAGTCTGTTCTCTGAATTGACCCTGTTTTTCAGTCATTGGGTCAGTATGTCAGGAAAAAAGTTGCATAGTTGGTATTTTGTTGTCAGAAAGTTGGGAGTTCCAGCTCATACTGTTGTGGTGCATTTGGGCAAGACGCCTTCACCCACTTTGCCTGCGTAGATGTGGTATATGGAGATTAGTGGTGGTCCAAGAGGCTGATATATTACACAACTCATATCTGAACAAAAAGTCCCATCTTGTAACTTTTTAGACAAAAAAATAAAACAGAATTGAAAGCATATACTTTTTATTGCGTCCTTACTGTGAGTGAGCTTGCATCTCCACAAACATGACTCTTATTTAGCCTGAAGGAGGGCTTGTTTCCATTGAAATTGTTGTTGTTCTTCTGGGTTTAATATTACGCAGGATGGCATAAAACTTACACGAAGATTGTTCCAAAGGATGATTTTAACTTTCTATGTACATACACCCATGTAGGTGCCACCTCCAGAAAGTTACTTGTTTTGCTCTAAAAAAAAGAAATTCTGAGATTCACCATCTACTTGTCTTCATGGAGTGTTCCACAATGTCACTAAATGTATCACTTTTTATTATTTTATTCGTTAATTACAGTGTTATTATTGCCTTATATATATAAAAAAAAAAAAAAAATGCTTGTGTTCATGAAGATAAACACATTTAATGCCCTACTGTCCAGGTAGATCAACATCATCTCCATAGAGACAAGCAAATGGCGGACCTCTGCTGAAAGTTCTACATAATATACCTGTAGTATACATCTCTATTTATTTTCTCATATTTTGGCAGACCACAAAGAGAACATAAACATATTCTAAAATAAGAGGTACAATGTTAATCTATATAGACACAAACAATATAGTTAAACCTCATCTTCATCATAAGCCAAATTGCAAAGTGTCAACACAGAATGCAAACTCCTCTCCTCCTCTCACTCTGTCACCAGTGCCCTGCCTGTACACTCATCCACAATGACAGCGCGCAGTGATTTATGTTACCATGGCGACCATCCAGTGGGCCGGCCTGTTGATCAATCACCCATAATCCAATTGGAGTGAATCTTAAAGAAGAGCCAGATGGGAGCCATCAGAGCCCCCCAGTGCAGTCCGTGATTCACTTCCTGTTTCCCAGAAGGCCGCTCTGCACCTCTGAAGGATGACTGTGCCAGAGCCGAAGCATATAGACTCGACTCATTTTCACCGAGGGCTATAGGATATTTCTTATTGACTTGGATAAAAGAAGTGATGAGTCTGACCATAGATGAGTCCAATTTTACATTTTAACTTAGCAATATAAGGCTGTTATAGTTATTGACGCTGAAAGTTAGAAAAGTCAGTATTCTTACGAACTTTCTTACTTGCATTCCACGGTGTACACTGCAAAAAATATCTACATGTGAATCAAAATAGCTTGAATCTTGATGATTAATATTTTTTAAGCACTTCCTAGTTTATATGATGTTATTATTTATTACTTTCATGAAAAAATGTTTACTAAAACTGTTTACAAAGAATAATACAATGAATAAATAAATACATAATGGTAATAATTAATAATTAATAATAAAATAATAATAATAATAATACTGTCTAATAAAAAGAAAAGAAGAATAAAGAAAAAAGAAGAAGAAGAAGAAGAAGAAGAAGAATAATAAGAGAAGAAGAAATAAGAAGAAGAATAAGAAGAATAATAATAATTCTCCATGGATAGATGTTAACAGTACAGTAAAAAATATTGAAATTAAATTTAATTAAATTAAATTAAATTAAAAAATGGGTGCTTGATCTTTAGAGGTGCAGTCACTGTAATGCTAACAAAACTAGCAGGCTAACCCTGCATTTCCTGATTCTTGGACAATAAAATGCTTTATAATTAGATGCAGACTTAACCTAGACTTAGATGCAGACTTAACCTAGACTTAGACTTGACCTCAAGAGCTGCTCATACAACATATCTGTACTGAAGTGACAGAAACTTTTGATCAAATACATGGAGAAAAAAATAGTACAATTTTAACTCAAAATACTGATTCAAGTGTATTTAATCAACATTTATCTTGAGTTTTTCGTAATGCATTTTGTTACATGCTAATTTTATGAATAATCAATCCTGAAAAACTGCCTCCTTTTCCCATGCCAGCGCGTGCCAACATCACATTCTCTGAGGAATTCTGAAATTAATTATTTTACTCTTCAATTTGCAACAACTGAAAAAACCCCCCAAAAAAACAACAACTTGAATGTGTATTTTATTTATCATAACACTTGGAGCTATTCACCATTGTTCCCATCCACTCACCCATCCCTTCTTCTTTCTCTCCTCTTGTCTCCTCCATCACTCCTCCCTCCTCCCATCTTCTCCTCCTTCTGTTGCCCTCTTCCTCCCCCTCTCCCCGTCTCCTCTCTCTTCCTCCCTCCTCTCCCCTCTCCCCCCTCTCCTCCCTATGGAAGTCTGACGTGACAAATAGCTGGATCTGCACTTTTCTGGAGCAAAAAAAAGCAACACGGCCCTCATCATCGCCGGGTGCAAATCCAATCAGAACACGCGCACAATCCCCCGGCCGCCTCATGATGAATTGGCATATTAGGCCCAATGTTTATGCATCAGGCCAGCGCTCTCCTGCAAATGACAGTAAATTGCCTTCCAGACAAATCTCAGGGCTGCTATCCTCCTGGCTGTGGGGAGGAATTGAAGCACCGCGATCCCTTGGGTTCCAGGAAATCTTGTCAAGGAGACTGGATGATAAGTTGGCCCTAACTGCCAAGCTGGGCCCTGGAGTAGGCTTTCTAGATTCAGCCAACTTTATGCATTTTGTTGTTTTAACCTGCAGCTTTACAGAAATAAATAATGTGAGAAGATAGTTTTTCAAGGTGATGCCCTCTAGAATGTTCTTGATCAAGTTTTACGATGGCTTACTGCAGGATGATACTGGCTCAAAGTGACCCTGTGATTGCACGATAATAGTGTGATAGTCTTTGAGCAGAATTTTGGTCAACAGTGGTGCAGTGGGTTGAGTGTTTGCCCATTAATGAGAATGTACTTGGTTCAAACCTCACCCTAGCAGATACGTTATTTCCATGGCACTTCACCTGCACTACCTGCTGTCATTGTTGACCTCATTCTCAAAGTTGCCCTGTGAGCCTGATTTCAACAGAGAATAAGTTATTCTAGTCATGGCAGTTTACATACAATAGATTAAAAGTCCTATATTACACAGAATGGATTCCTGTGAGCCTTAAGCCATGTTATGAAGTTGTTACCGCCTCAAAAATCATGCCTGGAGTCATGTTTTGTTTCATTCACACATGTCTGAGTGACCCTTTATTATTACTCTATCTACATCTCCAAAGCTCATAAGGCTCTGTTTTACCTTGTGATGTCACAAAGTGGTAGTTTTCAAGTTATTGGCTACCTTTTACCTTTTGTTCAGTAGAGGTTGGCTATTCCAGGGCTGAAATTATCCAAATGATTCTAGTGAAAGTGTATAGAGTTTAAAAACCCAGTGGAGTACTTCCTGTATTGTCACAAGACATCACACGGTGGAAGAGAGTGTTTTTAATTTGAGAAAGAACCACAGCCTAAATATGCAGGGTCTGTGTGTTAAACATATGTGAATGAAACAATACACAACTCCAGGTATGTTTGTGATGAGGAAACAACATTATAACATGGATCAGAAAATAGCGTGATGTGGGCTCTTAAAGACATTAAAATAAGACATTTTTAGCATATAGAGCCTTACAATCAGATCAGATAATAGTCAATGCAATTATTGAACGGATTTAGTATAACTTTATTATTATTTATGACAGGGCTGTTCAGCTACATTTTCTGGAGGGCCAGATTTTTCAGGGGCCATGGTCACTGAGCTGGACAGGTCAACAACTTGCCATCACTTTAACACAATTTAGTGTCCCACAGAAATATACCCAACACAAGATCTGTTTCAATAACAATAACAAGAACTGCTATATTAGATTAAAATAAAATAAATACAAAAGGCTTCATCAGCATTGCTTTGCAGGTGGGACAGTGCTGATGGAGGAGATCAGTGAGACAGGGAGGAGCCAGGTTATGGAGAGACTTGTAGGTGATGAATCTCGATTACTCCCTAACTGGATCTGACCTAGAGTAACCCAGAATTAAACTAGAACTAAACCAGGTCTAAAGCAGAATTAAACAAGGTCTTAACTAGACTAACCCAGAATAAAATCAGGTCTACACCAGGGCTAACTAAACCAGTAAACAAGTTTGGATCAGATCGTTTGGACTGGCCTGATTAATAATAATACATAATAAAGTATATAAAGTACACAAATTCACACTGCAACTACAGCCATAACACAACTTCTACTTCGTATGTCATAATTTGTGCAGGGTTAACTTCCAATCCGATCAAATGTGCCACTGATGTAGCACTGCTGTATATTGCGGAGTTAGCTGTTCGTATATATAAGTTCAATATAAGTTAGTGTTAGCCAGTGTGAGCTAGCCAAGCCCATCCCGGCCTATATTGGTGGAGTGAAAACCAATCGCTCCAGGCTGATATAGAGTCGACAGAAGACTGAGCAAACCCTAAGAGGAGCAATATCTCTAATGTGATCAAAAGAAAATGGAGGAGGAGGAGGAGGAGGAGGGAGGAGGAGGGAGGAGGAAGAGGATGAGAAGGAGGGAGGAGGAGAGGCAGAGGTGACAGCATGATGAAGTTTTGATTGGATTTGCCGGCGTAGACGCAAAGTAGCCCTTAATCACTCGCACTCACATGTTGGATATGAAATTGATAGGCAATATGTTCATGGGGAAAATTGCATTGGTTGGTATAGGAGCTGCAGTGGTAGTAGGGAGTATCGGGTTCTGCTGGAGATCTGGGCTACAAGAACAGGAGGTAAAATACAGATAGGTTTGATGAATTAATAAAGTGTATAGGGTGGGTATTGTCACTGAAAAATGTTGTTATATAATGGATTAGGGGTGAACAATCTGGGAAAAAATCTAATTTATTTTTTTATTAATTTGGATTTTTCTGACAAGTATGTGGTGGCTGAAGTAAAACTACTACTACCAAAGCAAATAAATACTCAAACTTAAATAAAAGTATTAAAAATGTACTTAAAGATTAAAAAGTAAACATATTTTTTGCAGATTCTTAGATCTAACAAAGCTTCAATTGTAGTGATTTTGATACAGATTTGTGCTGAAACAACTAAATTGGTTGATTTCTTTCCTAGCTGTTTTTATTTGTATATTTTTGTTTACTCAAACTACAAATATATTAAAAATAAACCCCCTGCCTTTTCAGCAGGTCTGAGACAATAATAAAAAAAAGTACTTTAACTTGTTAGTCCAGATCAAAAATGTTGTGGAGTCTCTCAAATAAAAAGCATCCACTGTAAAATGTACTTAATAAAAAGTACAGATCCTTGAAACGTATACTTTATTACTTTTACTTGGTTATGTTCCACCACTGGCATTACAGTTGGATTTGCGATTTGTTCAAAGTTCACATTTTAAACACTTTAGAAGAACTGACTGAAGAATGAATAGATAAACTATATATTTCAGAACGTGCTTGTATGCATCTGAAGTACAGGGTTAGCAATGGGTTAATCTTTTTGCTAATTTGCTAATTGTGTTCATTCAAATTGCAATTTAGGAAAATACTACTGACAGTTACTGTAGAAAATACTGTATGTAACCTGACACTACTACTACTATTTGTAGTACAATTGCATTGGACCCTCTCAAGTATTACGTAATGCACAGTCACTCACTCTTTGCAGATTAATGGAGCACTATGTAACTTTTTCTGGGTGATGGTCTGATCTGCAATGTCTCACAGTAAGTAACCTGCATTTTGATTTAATTACAGGTGTGTCTAGTGGCATCACCCACTCTGCATAAAGTAAGTGGGTAAGTTCAATGCCATACTCTGAAACATTCCAGGCAAAGCAATGCAATCTCAATGGAGATTGGTCCATCAGAAAAGTTCTATAGTGCACCTTTAATACAGTGGGAGTGACAGACCATGCACTCTCTGTACTGGTACCTGCTTTTTACTATTACACAATACACAACTGAATGTTTTAGAAAATGTACCATTAATGCAAAATGGACCAATGTAAAGAATGCACATTCATTTACTATTCATAAAAAGATGGAAACCATCTGCTGATTTATACTGAAATACACGAGCCAAGCCCATTTCTACTTTAATCATTCTCCCTTTGAGCCTTGTGCTTATTGAGTGCGACATCTTTATAAAGAGCGCTTTGTCAGCACAGTCCAGCCAAAAACTACTCAAGACTTAACATCAGGACAATGCATACACAAGCAAGTTTGGCAAAGAGAGTACAGAAAATATATTATTTGTTATGACTTATTCAGCCATTTTAAACTCTACTTTTTACACAATAACTTTTGTATTTCAAGATAATCAAATTTGAATATGTAAGGATTAGCAAGTAAAAGCTATACAGCCCCAACTGCCAATAATACAAAGTGTCAAAAGAAGCCTAATATCTGGGAACTTTAACGATGCTATTGGAGCGTTGCATGGCCAAAAACAGCGTGAGAAACGTACATGGAGCACTTCCTGGATCACCTCACAGCATTACAAAGTGGAATATGCATTTTTAGATTTGAGGTATATTTCTTAAATTCCATGTGAGGGAAATTCATTCTCTGCATTTGACCCGTCCTCCCAACTTGTGGGACAACATGTCAGAAGCAGTGAGTTACAGCGCCTGGGGACCCATCTCCAGATCTTGAGACAGGCCTGACCAGGATAGACTTTCTTACCTGAAGGATTGTACTTAATGGTGAATGTTTTGGGTTGATGGGGGAAACTGGAGTGCCCGAAGGAAACCAACCAGGCATGCAAACTCTATACCAAAAGGCTGGGCTGATGCAAGAAGGGAACTGGCACGCTTTGACCTACAAAGAGTGAGCTCGAAATGCATGAGCCAAAAACTATTTCTAGTTGAATCATTCTCCCTTTGAGCATTGTGCTTACTGAGAATCAAACTGGCAAGGTTTGTGCTATGAAGCATGAGTAAGCTTGATTCGCTGCTTAGTTATTGTTAGCATTAGCTTGGTGGAAAAACTCTGCTCTGTCCTCTGAAAGTTGTGAAAAGCTATCATATACTAATCACCATGAATTATAGGATGCTAATGCTGATAGAATGATAGAACGTGTTAGGAAAGTGAGGAATAACATTGGACCAAGTAAGGCTCTTTTTTATTGTTTTTTCTTGCAGAGAGGGAGGCTTTATGGACGGGGGGCTGCTCTGGGACGGTTATCCATTTGCTTGTTTCTTGTGAATGGTTAAATCAACCATTTTGTTAAGCCTTACGAGAGCACTGCCAAGAGGAGAAGAGGAATGGAGGAAGAACAGGCAGAGGAGCAGAGCAGGAGAGGAGGTAAGGGGAGAGGAAAAGGGGAGGAAGAGGAGTAGAGGAGAGAAATGGAGTAAGATGGGAGGAGGCAGGCAGAGGAGGAGTGGAGCAGAGGACAACGCTGTAAAGATTTTATCGTATTTTATGAAATTGTTACATTTTTACATCTGCACATTTATGTTTTTGAACACAATTTTAACTTGCCCCAGTCTCTTCCCCAGTTCTTGTTACAATACTTCACTATTTTAAAGCATGGCCTATATATCCGTGCATAAGATTTCCTTGCCCAGGGATTTGAGTTTTTACCAAAAAAAATTGAAGTGAATTAATAAAAATGTATCTATTCTGTACCCTTGCTTATAGGTAAAACTTTTGGCCCGTACCACCTCTCCTCTGCCAGTGCTTACTAGTCCATATGTTTGGGGCGAAAGGCTGTGCAGAAGGAGGGGCAAAGAGTGGACTCCTCAGCACAAAGTAAACACTCCATGGACCACCCGCCTCCCTGCCCCCCTCCCGCCCCTGTGTAAATCCATAGGGAGGGGAGAGCAGAGACAGGTGCATTTCTTCGCAAATCGAGTTAGCCGAGACATGCCGCATCCAATCGGTCCAAATTGATGTGAGAGTTTGTGATGTCTGCCGCGGGTATTACAGCAAAGGTCAGTGTGCCGGGACAATGACATCAATCCAAAGCGCTGCTCCACGTGGCCGAGAGATTCACATGCAAACCTGCAAACATAGGCAAGCTGGAGGAGCGGAGAGGGGGATGAGGAAGAGGAGAGGAGGAAGAGAGGATGAGAGTCGAAAAAAAGCAAAGAATAGGAGAGGGAAGGGAGGAGCAAAACAAGAGGAGGAGCTGATGAGGGTAGGGGAGGAGATGGGAGAGATGGATCATATGCAAACCTGTAAAAGCAAACATGGACGGAGGTGTGGAGTAGAGTGGAGGAGGAAGAGGGGGGGAGAGGAGAAAGCGGGGCAAAAAGAGGAGCAGCGGAGGAGAGAAGCTGCGGACGGGAAGAGAGGAGGAGCAGAGGAGAGGAGGAGAGGAGAGACAAGAGGAGTGGAAGAGGGGAAGGGAGGATAGATCACATGCAAATCTGTGAAAAGCAAGTATGGACAGAGGAGTTGAAGGGGAGGAGAAGAGAGGAGAGGATGGAAGGAAGTAGAGGAGAGCGGGAGGAGCAGAGAAGAAGGGGGGAGAAGCACAGGAGAAGAGGAGCAAAATGAGAATAAGAGGAGAAGAGGAACGGAGGAAGAAGGGGCCGAGGAGAGGAGGAAGATAAGAAGAGAGGAGGGAAGGGGAGGAAGAGGAGTAGAGGAGAGAAGTGGAGGAAGAGGGGAAGAGGCAGGCATAGGAGGAGAGGAGTAGAGGGCAACACTGTAAAGGTTTATCTTATTTTGTAAAATTGTTGCATTTTTACATTTACACATTTACGTTTTTGAACACAATTTTAACTTGCCCCAATCTCTTCCCCAGTTCTTGTTACAATACCTCACTATTTTAAAGCATGGCCTATATATCCGTGCATATGTTTTCCTCGCACAGGGCCGGGCGTCTGGGAGGAGCAGAAGGGGAGCCATTAGCCGCCCGCGCGCTAATCACATTTGGAGGATGTTAAAGGGGAGGAGGACGTTAAAGGGGAGGTGAGGTGGAGAGGGGTGGGGGTGAGGTGGAGATGCCTCATTACACACAGGGCCTCTCTCTGGTGAGTAGGAGGCAGATGGAGGAGAGGAGAGTCCTGCAAGGTCAGCTCTGGCTAACTGCGGCCCGGGGACTAGAGGCAAACTTTACTTGGCTAACTGTGTTTACATGGAGATGAGTGGGCAGCCTGTGATCGGAAGTGTAATTTAAACATTGTAACTGTTGAGTCATTTGTTAGAGCTAGATGTTTTACCATATAGATTATTTTTCATGTTTTGTAGGCAAAGATCATTATGAACTGATCACACTTTTTACAGTTGAAAACATGTTCTGCTTGATTTGGGATTCAGGCAGATGATTGCGTCCTGATTTGGAGGATTTTGTGAGGACCTTTCCCCAGTTTTCTCAAGATAAATCCTTCTGATCAGCCTGAAACCCTTGAACATCAAGTAGGACAAGTTTTCAGTAGTAAAAAGTGTGATCATTTGGTACAATTTTGACCTCATTTCTATCCAGGGACCACAGCTGGAAACTAGTTTTGAAGCTAAAAGTTCATGTGTACTGCCCCTAATCCAGTGGTGGAAGAATTTTGTTCCTTAAGTAAAAGTACAAGTAGAGGAGCAAAAAAATACTCAAGTAAAAGTAAAAGTATCGCATGAAAAAATCGACTTAAGTAAAAGTATTAATGTACCCCTGTACTTTAATACTTTAAGAGTACTTTTTACTTTAAGAGTAAAAAGTATATTTTTTTCAAATGTGGTAATTTTGATAAAGGTTTGTGATGAATTTGTTTAATTTGAAACAATTAAATCAATATATACATTTTCACTAGCTGTTTTATTTCTACATTTTGTTTGGTCAAACTACAAATGTGTTAAAAATTAATAATAAAAACATGAATTTACTTTTCAGTCCAGTTAAAAAATGCAGTGGAGTAGAAAGTACAGATACCTGCTCTCAAATGTAGTGACGTAAAAGTAAAAAGTATCCACATTAAAATGTACTTAAGTAAAGTCCAAATACCTAAAATGTGTACTTAAATACAGTACATTACTACTTTCACTTTATGTTCCACCACTGCCTTACTCAGGTAACATATAAATCTTTCATTTTCCAAAGGTGCATTTATTAAAAATATATATCTTCATCATATAAAAGTTATAAAATTCAAACGAGAACAACACAGCTGCATCACACTACATTTCTAAATATTATGAGATTTTTAAATGCTATGAGAACTTGACATAGACTTGACTATCACTATCAAAAAGTATTATAGTATTATATTTTACTCTGGAAGTCTCCATGATGAAATGCTTAAAACAAAATATCATATGTTTTGAATGGGAAAAAGTCCTCAAAATGTAAAGCATATACTTACCACTGCCATGCCCATTATCTACTTCAGAACCTAAATGACCCCTGTGAACAATCTTTACCCAAACTGTTCTCATAGTCAGTTTAAGATGTTTACCTGAGTTTTTTTTTTCATTCTGAGCAGAGACATATTGCTGTCAGGGGATGAGTGATGTGTGCAGGGAGCAGAGCATTAGGTAATGAGCCTCTGCTGTGAGGAGAGAGCAACACTCCATCTGCCTTTACAGAACTAAACAACAACAACATCAGCAACAACATCAACGGCAGAAGCAACAACAACAACAACAACAACAACAACAACAACAACAAAAATCCCTCATCTCTCCTTTAAAGGGCACATTTACACTGATCTATGTTATAATGTTGTTTCCTCATCATAAGCATACCTGGAGTTGCGTTTTGTTTCATTCACACATGTTTAAATACACACAAACGCTGCATATTTAGGCTGAGATCTTCTCTCAACCAGAAAACACTCTCTTCCACCTTGTGATGTCGTGTGGTAATACAGGAAGTGCTCCACTGTGTCTTTAAATTTCATACATCTTCATTGGAATCATTTGAAGAATTTCCCAGGAACTGCAAATCCCAACTGAACTAAATGTAAGAAGGTAGCTGTTAACCTGAAAACTACTGCTTCATGACATCACGAGGTGGAACGGAGCATTTGAGCTTTGGAGATGTGGACAAACTAATGATGCAGTATTACTCCAACATATGTGAATGAAACAAAAACTTAAGTTATGTTTTTGATGAGGTAACAATATATGGCTTAGCACACAAGAGTCACAAGAGTCAATTTTGTGTAATATAATAAAATAATTGTATTTTTATTATTTGCAATGAGAACACTGTGACTGAATAAAGGTACTTATGTGTCCCGTAATAAATCATCACTATTAATCATATAAACCAGAGGTGCCCAAACTTTTTTTTTTATCGAGGGCCACATCTCAAAACATATTAGAAGCAAAGGGCCACAGACCAGTGCAATGCGATGCTTTATACACAGCTTTGACAGAGCCGCTGTGTATTAATAAGGCTTGAAACACATTTATTTTAGGTCTGTATCACACTGCAATGTGATGTTTGAGGTTATAGTGGTAGAAATAGTTTAATTTGCTATAAAAAAGTACTACTTATGATCAATTGGGCCGGTTAAGCAGAAGACCTGAGGACTATTAAAAGCTGGTCTGAGGGCCGCATTTGGCCGCCAGGCCATATTTTGGACACTCCTGATATAAACCATATAAGCAATAGTAGTTCAGTTCATATTAACTATTCCAATAACCCAACCGACTGACATTACATACTGCCTGTGTCCTTGGGCCTGACACTTCACCCACCTTTTTGTGAAGCTGTTCGTGTGATTATGTTACTGATAGCAACTACATCTTAGTCTGCCCCGTGGCAACTGTGGCTATATAACAAGTTTACCATCAACTTTAAGGATCCGATTAAGGATCCGATGTGGGGGGGTGGTGGGGGGGGGGGGGGGGGGGGGGGGGGTTAAACAGAACATTTTAAAATCTAAAAGCTTATGTTTCAGTTACTTGATAAATGAACAGTTGTAAAATTGCTATAACTTTCAGACTATTCCTGTTGACCTTGCTAGCTCGCCTCTGCATCTTCTGTTTACCTGTTCTCCATTGTACGGGATCCTGCTGGTACCCGGGGCATGTGCACTCCCCCCCCTCCTCTCTCCGCCCCCCACCCTCACGCTCGCCACCATCCGTCCGTCTGACCAACTCCTCCGACTCACTTTTCATAATTATTAAATTACATTCCTGGCAACCCATTAAGGAGCACATTCTCTTCTTAACCACCTGCTCCCCCCTCCTCCCCCCTCCTCCCGCCCTCCTCCCCTCCTCCTCCGTGCCCACTTTACGCCATCCATCTTTCAGCGTTACCGGAGCCCCTAAAAGCTTTCCGACTGCGCGCGCAATAATGGGGGACAGCTCTGGGTCAGGGGTGTGGTGGACCCGGTGATGCCTCAGCACTATGGAGGGGAGGGAGGGGGAGGACGGATTGTGGAGGTCTGGCCGGACGGAGGAGGTCAGGCCACGCTTGGACCTTTGGCTTCAGAGCAGTGGACAGAATGTGAGGGTGGTTGTGTGCTTTGGGGTTGGACGACGAGAATGGAGGTCCGGTGTAAGTCGACTGTGTGAGGAGTGTGATTTCAAAGGGTGGGGAAGGGAAGGGTGTAAGGGCGTTGGGTGAGGTTAAAATGAAATATAAATGTTTTCTGAAAACTCAAAATGTACATTGATTCTCTGATGTATAATTGCTCATATACTGATGTGAACATAACCCCCACAGTAATGTTTATTTATTGTACATTGCATTTTTGTAGATTTTTACTCTGGTTAGACTATTTGATTTCATTTGATCCTATCCTATTATTCTAAGTATATTTGGATATTTTAGTTATTATTTAGTTTTGAACATCTTTTTTTAATCCTCTGCATTTTTTCTCCATTTTATTTTACTTTTATTGTACTTTCACTTTGTTGCAGCACTATCATTTTGTCATTTTGGGATAATTAAAGGTTCTCTTATGCAATTTTTCTATGTTTTAGTTTCGCAATAATTCTACAGTGGAATATGCTATAAGATATTAGATATGAGTAGATATTTTGTTAAGATATTGTGTACAGTATAACACATAACTAAAGAGATATTTTCATGTCTTGGGTTTTATATTACACATATCTTAAAAACAGGATACATTTGTATCTGTGTTTTATGGTTAACAATAACAAATATGTGCAAACAGAAGAACAGGTTAACATGGTTTCCAATTATCGAAAAAGTGGAAAAACGTTTCCAGCTATGGGTCAACTTCTGCAATGAGATGTGTATTAGTCTAGGTAATCTGAGTATTGGAATGATCAGAGCAGATCTGTTGAAGGTGTATCGACTTTACACAGAGGAGTACTTTTTACATTTCTTTCTACATAACATACAAAACACACACCCAGGTATGTTTGTTGAGATGTGAACAACATTGTAACATGGTTTTAAAATCGCACAAAAGCACATTTAGCATAACATGGGACCTTTAATAGAGTAATAACATTGAAAAACTGTATGCAAAATATTCTCAGCTTTTTCACAATTACTCATAACATCTTTAGAAAGTAGCAGATGTTGAGCCATTGAGCCCCTTTGTTTGACTCCTTTCAGAATCAGCTGTAACATTGTGACGTTGGTGGTGTATCGGGATGTCCAGTGCTCTTCCCAGCGTGTTGCCCTGGAAACCCTCTTCTGGTCAATGTTAAGTGAATAGTAAGGTTAGCCTGCTGCCTTATTGACTGAGCTGTCAATACCACTGCAGGGGGAATCCATAAGCCCCCAATGTTATCTCCACATCCGCCTCAAGACGTCACGGGACTCTCAATGCACGATGTTTATAATATGTTTCCTTTGGAGCGTTTTGAAAAGTAAATCTTTCATAAGGTTAAATAGAACGTCTTATCAAGAGAACATGGGAGAATAAATGATTTTAATTTTACATTTTTCATGTCCTGACAAAAGTTTGATAGGGGATGTTATTGGATTAAAGCTGAGACTATGAATTTCCTTTTTTATACATAAATAATCAGTGGACAAAGCTGAAATAATTTGAAGATGTGTGGGGTCCTCTCAAGATTTTTGTAGGAAATCTTAATTTGATGTATGATTATGAAGATTGTGATTATTCTGTTAACTTTTTTTTTTAAGTATTTGTATG
The DNA here is from genome assembly GCA_019594935.1 of Periophthalmus modestus. NCBI lineage: Eukaryota > Metazoa > Chordata > Actinopteri > Gobiiformes > Gobiidae > Periophthalmus > Periophthalmus modestus. The sequence continues at coordinate 7,046,637 of JAIEZT010001368.1, read as the reverse complement.
TACAGTGCAACTTTGTAAAATCCTACATCTTTGAGGTACATATTTCTGGCATATACCATGTGATTGTGCTTTCATATGTACAAAAACTAAACAAAAAGACTGTGAAAAAATCCAATAATAATAATCAGTGGAGTATTATGTTTCAGCACAAATCTAATTTTAATGTTGATTCATGTGCAGATTTCAATGAGTAATAACAAGTTGCATTATAGTAAATGTATGAAAACAAAACTTTTAAGTTAGGTCTACTCAAAAAGGAGAAATGTGGATTTCCAATAAATCTATTACTTTCCATTTGATTTTTATATGTTGACCCAAAGCAAGTAATATTGATTTTTTTTTTTTATTATTCTACCTAAAATATGGTAGACAAAATTAATTAACTTACAATATAAAAATTAAATGTTTATGTAATTTTTATTTGTTTTGTTTATATATTTTTATTACTATTAAAATGTTTCAGAAAGTGTGGACAATACAATACATATGTTAAAGGGACACAATGTAACTCTTTTTTTTTTTTTTTTTTTTTTTTTTTTGCTTATCTTCATGGAGATGCTATTGCTTTGCCTGGATTGCTCCACAGTATGACATTAAATACACTTATCTTCATAGAGACAAGCAGGTTACTCCATGAGGCACATGCAGGTTACAGGTCTGATCTATGGAGAGATAACCCCGCTCACCCCTGGAATGCATTTTTTTTTTGTTTGTTTGTTCGTTTTTTCTCCACAATAGTCATCTGTAATTGAATAAATGCAAGACAGATAGCACCATACTTTAGAACATTCAAAGCAAATCGTAACATCACCATGGAGACAAACAGGTGGCAGACTCTCACCAGAAAGTTACATAATGCGCCTTTACATACAGCAGTCTCCTTACTCGACCTGCTTTTGCCTATTCGCTCCCAGCTCATGCCTAAAACATCCCGGCCCCCTGCAGGCTGCCTTCTCACATTACATTCTAGGGTGGCTTCTCGTGTTTACGGTTGGAGTTTGCTGATCGGATTAAGGTCTCTTCCTCGCTCCCTGACTCCGCGTGTCATCAGTATTGGAGCGTCGGCGAGAGGATGCAAAGCACTGCGGATCTGCTGCCTCATGACGGGGCATCTGAAAGTCTAATCCTGCACCTGTCTGCACCTGTCACCATCACTCAAACACTCACACAGGCACGGTGACAGCGGCAACTTCTTCGGCAAGTTTGGAAATGTTGACTAAGCAGTTGTATAAGGAAAAAAAATAGGGTAGTATAGGTTTTGTTTTAAGGTGCACTGCGGAACTTTTCTGGTGGAGGTATTGTTCTGCTTAGAATATTCCAGGGTGTGGTATTAAACTGATCTATTTCCTTGGAGACAAGTGGCTGATGGCATCACATTTCAGGTCAGATCTGTGGTAATTTATGAAACTTCTCTGTGTTTTTAAAGTCTCTACTGAAGAATAGTTTTGGGCAGAAAAAAATACCAAAAACAGCCAGTTTGAAATAAACATCAGTGACCAGTAGTGGACTACAAAACTTCATTAGATGTCACCACGTGATAATAATGCATTTCAGTTTTAAAAGTCTAGTTTGTTTGCCAAAACATGGGCATGTTCAAAAATGTGTTGTCTGGTGAAGAGCAGTTTTCAGTCAGAAGCTCAGTTAGAAACTTTCATATATAAAAAAAATACATGTATTATGCTTCCAATGGCCCATTTTACACGCTCAATTAAATAAATGTGATACTACACAAAAAATAACAATGAACCAAAACTATTGCTGCAATAAAAGAGCTCAAAATAATCTGCTTTGCATTTACAGCAGAAGTAGAATATAATAATGAACCAAAAAACTTTATGGATGCATAAATGCACAATTTATGTGGTTAATGATACAAACGTGAAATTTTCACATTATACAGAAAAAAATGAACTAACTACTAAACTCATGCTGATGCCAATTATTGACCTGCCTCAGGCTGAAAGAAAACGTGTCTTTATCAAATTGGAAAAAATATGTAAATTTGTGTATTTGTCAATACAAAAATTGGTCCTTTTATGATAAGAAATGGCATATAAAGTTAAAATCATACAAATTATCAATTATACATATTGTATACCAGAATTTAGAACAGAAGTGTCTGAAAAGAATGAACCCAAAGAAAGTAAAATATAATAATGCACAAAAAATGTTCCTGGATGTCCAAATACTGTGCACATTTTCTGTGTGTATTAGTAGAAACGTGATGTTATATGGATGATTTGACATGGTTGTTGACCAGGAAATTTAAACATCTTCCAAAAAGCTCCCACCTCAGCAAATTTCATGCCATTTGGATAAATGTATTCAAAATTATCAATCGATGAAAAGTTAAAAACACATACAACGCTGAGGGTTACACCAACTGGATTTCAGCATGGAAACTGGCAACCCAAACAGAGAGATCATGTGAGGCTCATTCTGTTTTCTGACTGGATAATAGTCTTGAGAACAAAAACACAAAATTACTTGGCCATGTACAATGTTTGTGTAATTAAGAATATAACAGCATTACAATTATTATCAATACAAGCTATGTATGATCTGAACATGTTTAAATCATATCTTTTTGTGAAACGGTAAATAAAAATGACATGTTTTTCATTTACCTTTCATTTTATTTGTTGCTTTTTGGGCCAGTTAAATCTGCAGAGAACCTTCACTTCACATCACCACAAATCACAAGATCACGACATGACGTATGTTGACGTGTCTTGTCCAACGGCACAACTGCATTTTCCGGTAGAGGAGATTGAACTGTCAACCTTTTGAGTTAGTAGTTAAATGTCTTTACCAACCTGACAACTTCTAACTCAACAATTTTCTTTCTTTTTTTCTCCATGTAACAAGAGAATTATTACAAAACAATATTATGCACATTTTGCTGCCACTATGGCCAAATCTGTGAATATAGAGCGGTCCCTTACGCCTGTAGATCGACCACCTTTACACTTTAACATGATGAAAAGTGCTTACTGGAACTGAACTGGCAACCTTTGGGTACATGAGCAAACATCTTTACAAATGGAACAACTTGAAGTTTCATTTTTTGTCTGTTTTCAGCATATAAGAAGAGAAAGATAACTAAAGAATAATATGCAAACATTTTATTTGATTTTGTTGGCGCTATACGACCAAATCTGTGAATATAGAGCTATGTTAAGGTTTACATTTCAGACCGATGTTACTGCATCTAAGGTTGTGATTCCATCTGTCCTTTACGCCTATAAAAGATCGACTACCTTCACACTGTAACATGATGAAAACTACTAACTGGAATTGAACTCACAACCTTTGAGTGCATGAACAAAAATCTCTACCAACTTGAAATTTCAGTTTTTGTTTCACATGTTTTTCACATAACTAAACAATGTTATGCAAAAATTTTAGTACATTTTGTTGGTGCTATACGATCAAATCTGTGACTATAGAGCTATGTTATATCTTACATTTCAAACTACTATTACTGCATCTAAGGTCATGATTGGATCTGTCCATTACGCCGAAGATTGACTACCTTCACATTGTAAAGCGATGCAAACCACACTGATATCTGTTTTTCTCATGTTTTCATCAGCAGCCTTTCGTAGTACTCTTCCTCCGCCGCGTTCATCCAACATTTCAATATACAACCGGTTTACCCTTATAACAAGCTCACAATAAAGTACCCTGCGTGGCGCCCCACTACTTTACAGTTCTGATGCGATTTCGCCAAAGTGGAGTGCATACATCCGACCCCTAGATGTCAATAAATCCCATTGCCAGCTGGTGAAAGTCTCCTCATCCTCCTCTCTCCATCCTTCATCTGCTTCATCCCTCCTTCCACCCAGGGTCTACTTTCACTCCGTGTCGTCTTACTTTGGGGCTCTCCGAGATGTATTGATAATTTCCCAGCAAAAATACGATTTCAGTTTATTCTACAGAGCAAAAAATCTAATAGTTGACTGGGTAAATTGAATTGCGTTTTACCAGAGTGGAGAACAATAAACAGGCAGGAGTATAGGGGCAGGATCCAGACATTTGGCCACGGGATTATTGTTCAAAAGAGCTCTGATATGATTACAGGAAGCAATAGATGATAATCGCATCAGTACATGACGTTTTCCGTGGCGAACGCTTGCATTCATCTGGGTTATACGCAGCGGGAACAGACAGAGAGAAACATGGCCGACGCTCCCGCACAGGATCGGATCTGGGGAGAGACAGGGGAGGGAAGGGGAGGAATTGGGAGGAGAGGGAGAAGAGGGGAGGGGTGGAGTCAATGCTAGGTCAGGAGGACAACAAACGAGCTTTGAACTTTACTTTATAAGATACTTCGGTGCTTATATATCCTACTACATGAGCATTTAATGTTATTGAATTGGAGTGGGGTTGCTGGTTTTCAGATGACATCATGATATTATATAGACCAATAATATTTACAACAGATGGGGCCAGCTAAAATGAGTATTGTTAAAATTTAGTTGTTATAGAGAGCGTTACAAGGTCTCCTCAAAACTGTCTTTTGCCCTCCATCTGGGAGTATGACATCATCGCATTTTAGAGTCTGAAAACGACCAGTTGCTGCTGTTATGTCGTTCTCCATTCAAAAACAGATCGGGAGTTCTGTTTTGCATTGGCCCATTCGTGTTTGTGTCATTGTACCTTATTTTTACTGTCTTGAAAATGCATGCTAACAACTCACCAACGTTACTTCTTGGTTTGCGATTTATAAAAAGATATTTTAATTATGGATTCAGACAGCACACAGCAGTCTTATTTTGACTTTAAGAGCTGCTTTTACGATAAAATAATGTTACTTTATCACATGAAAAAAATAAACAACCTGTAGTAGCCAAAAATGCCACTTTTCTTTTAGTTACTAGATCATACTGTGAGCTTTATGTAGGTACTGGTGACAATTCCACTATAATAAGGCCTAGGTGCTGCTCGGTTATGAGGTACAATATTTGCTGTAGGACCTTTACACAGTATCTATTGTGGTTATGTCTGCTATATAATTTACAACATCGCATTATTCATCTAAAAGAAGTCAATAAAAGAAACAAGTCTGCTGAAGTCCACGCTAGAAAACTGCTGTGTCTAATGAGAGCTGACGTCACTGTAAACTTCATTACAACAAAGAGCTGCACATCACATCACATTTGAACAAAATTGACTATGCAACTCTGCAGAATTAAGAAATAAAACTGAAAAATGAAGTAAGTACAGAGCAGTGGGTGTATCCCAGTGACGGTGAAAACAGAAGTTGATCAGCAAAATGGTGTCTTGAATATAAGTGATTAAAGATCGCTCAAACATGCACAAATCACGCCAAATACAACCTTGAGAGGAGAAATGAGAGGCGGAAACAACAAGCTCTGTAAAGTCAATTATGTATAATAGATCTGCTTTAAAGTTAACCTGTTTTGTTGCCTATAAATATGCCAACCTAAACGTCATGAGGTCGATTCCTACTTCCAACAAGCAAAATGATTTTTAAAACTTAACTTTAACAAACTGCCTTTAAGAAATGTGTAAACACTTATTGCTGATCATGTATTATATTTATAACTTAACAATTTCAATACATTAGTGTAGCATAGTTTTACAGAAAAGATTCTTCTGTTCTGTTAAAGTTACTACAACCTTGAGTGAAGAACAACAACAGCGAGAAAACAGCGGGATCAGCGCAGACTAATGAGTGTGAGCGTGCCAAGGCGAGTGTTTGGTAACAGAGGGCGGCAGTGGTGAGGGCCGGCGCTGAAATATGGCCGCTTTAACAAGTCCCGACAATGCAAAAGAAAAATAACCAAAGCGTCCAACTTTGATGGGCCTGAATATATGGGCACTCTGTGTGTTTGCAGGCAGGCAGAAACAGCAGCGGGTGGGGGCAGAGGGGTTAAGTAGGATAGAAGGCACCCATACTTCAGATTGGCAGCGAGCAGCCGCAAGGATAATCGAATCAGGGGACGCAATTCAATTAGCGGGGGGTCTCTGGGGCCACGAGGAGCAGCCGGTGGCAGTGTGCGATGCATGCAGCGAGGGGCCGGCTCCACACGACAACCAGGCCCTGCGCTCCGCCAGCCCGACCCAGCCAGCCAACCCTCCCAATCCAAGCCAACGCATGAATGCAGATGAAATTTGAAATATGAAAATATACAATAATTTATGGAAGTTGTCAGGAATGCAGAGACCAAGCTGCCACTATAGGAGGTTGAGGGAGAGCAGAGGGGGAGGGAGGAAGGAGGAAGAGGAGGGAGAAGAGAGAGACGAGGGAGAGGAGGGAGAGGAGGGAGAGAGAAGGGGGGGCTGATCTAAAATAAGCTTGTATTCTACTCCGCAACAATGTCATGAAATATTGATTGGTAATTGTCTTAGAAGAGATGTGCTGTTGACAAGTCTGCAGCGCTTTTTTTCTTTTTTGTTTCCATAGCAAATGTTAAAACTGCACCATGTAACTTTCCTGGCGGTGCTTGTCTCTATGGAGATGTTATTGCGTCGCCTGGAATGCTTCACAGTATGGCATTAAGCATGTCTAACACACATTTATTAAAGAGGGGGTATTATGGAAAATTTACTTTGGAGCTGTGTACCATGTTATAACGTTGTTCCCTCATCAAAGACATGCCTGAAGAGGTTTTAGATGTTATCCATGCATGTTTGAGTAATATAGTGATCTCTCCTGGGCACTATTTGAACCCTGGATCCTATCTGAAGCTCATCCCACAAGCCTACATCACTTATGCTCCCGCAATTTTTCATAAATATACAAAAGTATGATACAAAACAATACATTACAACTTAACCAAACTAATGTGATGTGCAGTACTTCAATTAGCAGGATACATGCTAATTGTAATGTGATGGCGCTCTGAAGAGGGAGTGCCTTAGCATAAGGAGCAAGTGGAGGGGGGACTCAGAGCATCATGAAAGCATGAAACAAATGACACATTATAATACATTGTTTTTAGTGAAAATTGCATTTTCAGAATAATAAAAGGTAACATGGTGATTTAAATATGTTATGTGTTAGCAGTTAATACACCATAGAAGTATAATATCCCCCTCCTTAAAATACAAGAGTTTAATGCTCAAAAAAAGCATTCATTCTAACTCGGGGTGGGATCACCTCTCGATAGATCTGACTTCTAATTGGTCCTTGCATCACCTGCATATATCCATGAAGATAGCTTAATGCCATACTGTGGAACATGCTTGACAATGCAATACCATGTAGTAAAAACAAAACACACATAGGTTTAAAACAGTGTTATAAATATTATTGTGGTATTGCCTCCCTTCATCATAAGCCTTACTTCAACCCAACCCAACAATAAGTGTAAACCATAGAAATCGACTTAAACTGGATGTAATTGTGGGAAATTCATGTCACAAATTGAGTTATATCTAAATGACTGGAAACATGGGCCGTTATTGATGCCACAATGAAATAAATGATGTGGTGACTGCACTATAACTGATCACACATTTGTATACACTGCAAGATGCTGCCAATGGAATATGCCATGCCTCTATTGACAGTTCTGTATACAAGGGCCGATGATGGTATTAGATCAGTGTTGGCACGGTGTCCAAAAAGTGACCATAGAAATCAATGCCATTTTTGGAGCAGTAGCTTACAAGCCAATGTAAGTCTACTGTGATTTTGTCCAGCTTTTAATGTTATGTCTTGGCATCGTGGTTTAAAATAGTGTTTGTCATTTCTGTTAAAGACATGGACTGAGTTCCTATTGTACACAGACACAGACAAGACACTGTGATGCCAAGACTCACTCCATGTAAAAAACACAGCATTTATGGCAGAGAATTGTTTAGCACATGGGTAGCTGTTGGAATTATGCAGTTGGTATTATGCTAAATCAACTTCTATGACCTTTTAATGTGGTTCCCTCATTGTTAACTTACCCAGAGTTGTATTTTGATTGATTGATTGACTGATGGATATATGAGTAATCCTGTATACTCACATGTCTGTTTTAACCTACCTTCTATGTCCACTCACTGCTTTATACTAGTGATTACTAAAAATAATTAAAACTCCAGTCTAATCTATTCGATACTAAAGAACAGGCTCGATACTCAATACTGATTCCGATACCATGATGATAATAAAAAAAAAAAAACAAAAAAACCCTCTTTATTTAGACAATAGAATGTAATCTGAACATTATATAATAGTAATTTCTTTTAAATTACTGTGAACTATATGAATGTGTAATCCCTCAGTCGTCCAGGTAGGTTCCATAGTGTTCCATGGGTGTATACTAGTTTATGTGTCTTATACTTGTTCTGATACAGATCATTCTAAAGCTATTCAGAAAAGGTTTTGTTTCTGTCTTGTGAATGTGACTTTTTTAGTACTTTGAATACTCGTTCAAATTAATATCTAGTGTCAATACTGGTATTAGTTTTGATTAGTATCAGTCAGTCATACACATAGAATAAAAAAATATTAAGCAGTTACTTTTCAGAAATAAAAATACATAAACGTAACATGTAACCCAATATTGTTTTTTACAAAATGGAAAATACTTATTTATGTGTTTTTAGTTTATGTCACCAGTGTATTGCCCCAACTTCAGATGTGTGTGATCCACAGGTCGATCAAACAATATGGCCTCACCTTCATGAAAATGAACAATGGCCATGCTAAAATACACATAACCAGAACACCTTCAGTTATAATCAGTCTTTATTATTTTTATTATTATTGTTACTATTTTTATTATTATCATTATACCCAGCATGGCAGAAATTGTGTACCGCTGGGTTTACAGCTGTATTGGAAACACTGAGGAGATTCAAGATGGACGCTCGCTCCCACACTCTCCAACATATTATTGCTCATTAGACCCTGCCTCGCACCACTGCACGTCAGACCTGATCCTTTTTCATCTGCACAAATTTGCCTGGAATTTTTCTTATTTAGCCCAACCTCCATTATCGAAGCTGGAAATCCGATTAGCCGATGATTATTCTGCGGTACAGTTGCCAACATTTCCCCATGTGGCCAGCGCCGGTGGCTTGGATTGGGCCTGGCCTTTTGTTAACCTCTGCCCACTGACAATGCACACAACAACAGGCCCAGATGAGATAATTCCCGTAATGGGCCATGCAGCAGCCTCAGCCCGGACTGATTCAATTTGTCAATTCTGCACATACAAGATGTTTGCCGGGTCAGTGGAACGGCTACCGCTAGCACTAGCACACCAGCTCCTTCTGTTTGTTACTGTATACAGGCGACCCACAACTAACTGGTTTTCATGGGTTAAATCGAGACACATATTTTCAAAGTGTAAATGTAACCTTGAAATGACTTTGTTAATGCGGCTATGGTTGGAATTAAAGGAACAGTAAGATTCTGACTGTAAAGAACAAAAACATTGGATTTCATGACCAACTTCTGGTTTGGTGCTTCTTCTCTTCTTCTAGCATTTTGGTTGCCAGGTTCAATCCTGAAATCCATTTGGGTTAAACTTAAAATCACTCTCTCTGATCTGAATCCTCACTACCTAAACCAAATGATATAATAATTTCATTTGAATTGCATAATTGCTATAACAACAGAAGAATAAAACCCCTATTTCAAAAGGCCCAGGACATTTTCTGTGCAAAGTAGTAGTATTCATTACATCATCAGCAGTTACCTACATAGTACCTCATATTAGAACCATAATTATCTGCTGAGGCTGTCTATATATACAACAATTAGCAGTATTAAACTTTAACGTGCATAGATCATTATTCATTGTGAACCAGTTTTATTATTATTATTGATCTAACAACCCAGGTCCATTGACTTCCTGATCAAAATTGCAGTGGCATTTCATTGTAGCAAGCAGCAGATTTATATTTACATAGATACACAATAATCACAAATAAGTATAGAATTATTCACCTTATCCCGGACGCTGCCGTGGGCGCCACCATCATCATTGGGGTTGCATTATTTTACATGAGGTTGCCGATCTTGACAATAAATTCTCGGGCACTACAGAGCCATTTTAAATCCTCCTGGAGAGTCGGTGCATTGTTAACTTGTTGGTGCAGATAAAAGCATTTTATGCAAATCGACCTACTTCATATCATATTTTTGAGGTGAGAGAAAGCACGATTTGGAGCATTTTGTGGAAAAAGTGGGTGGAGTGGAATAAGATCAATAAGCGGAGATAGGGGGTATGAGAAAACTGACATTTTCTGAGTATTCCAACCTTGAATAATACAATACATGATAACTCAAACATACATGAATCAATCACAATACAACTTTGAGTAAGATAACCATGAGCTAACACTGTTATAACATGATCAAGAGCCCATAAAAGTCAATCCCCCATTAAATATTACGATCATTTTCATATCATGTTAAAGCCGCAGTGAACAGGTGCCTTGCTTTCCCATAGCTAAATAATCCTCCAATTAGCCAATTAAAACACAAGACAGAATCCAGTTATGGAGACCCCACGAATAGGTGTACGTACTAATATCAAATCGACCCAGACGTAGCTGTTGTTAACCACTTTTCTTTTAGCTGCTCACACATTTACCTGCTTCTAATCGTGTTTAAAGCAATAACATGTACTGTGTTGTTACATGGACAATTTTAGTTTCATTAGCAAATAGTGCAAGTCATTGATTACAATAATGAACTTGATTTCAGAATTAGCACACTGTAAGCTTGTTTATCAGGAAATACGCCATTCAATGCCATTGCAATATAAACATTACATTGCAGGTATGTGCGTGTATGTAATCATTTTAGGCCCTGAAATGAACTTTGGTGGAAGAAATGCTCAAGAAAAAGTAAGTTTCACATGAAAAAATCTATGTAAGTAAAAGTATTAAAGCACCATTAAAAAGAGTAAAAAAATACTTAAAGAGACTTAAAAAAAATAAATGTATTTCACACAGATTTTGAGGTCTTATAAGGTTTCAAATGTAATGATTTTGATAAAGATTCATGCAGAATTTTGTTCAGTAGAAACAACTGAATCAATCTTTTTGTGGTGGCTGTTTTTCTTTGTATATTTTGTTTGTTTAAGTTGTTAAAAATGAGCCCCTTCAGCCAAGTCTTGAAGTCTCAGTCCTGTTCAAAATGTAGTGGAGTAGAACACACAGACACAGACTCTCAGATATCATAATTTTTTTTTACTTAAGTATAGTATTTTACTACCTTTACTTCGTTACGTTCCCCCACTGTCAAACTCTCACTAAAATTAATTTCAAGGACACATTGTTTCAAGAAGTTTATTTTAAAAAGCACTTTTGCCACATATATTTTAACATACATTTAAAATTTACAACTCAAACATTACTTGACTCTTACTTGCTGTTTAATGTACACGAATATATTACAGATCATTAGTGCAGTTTGCAGGGTCTCCAGGTAGTGCATTAGAATGTCAAAATATGTGTGTAAATTGAGAACAGATATGTTTTTCAGATATCTATCTATCTATCTATCTATATATATATATATATATATATATATATATATATATATATATATATATATATATATATATATATATATATATATATATATATATACATATTTATATATATTTTTTTTTTTTTTTTTTTTGTTTTATTGTTTTGAAATATGACATGATTTATGACTGCACAAAGCTCCATACATTTTAGATTATTTGTACAATACCAGGGACTTTAGTATAGTCAGTAAAACATAATAATAATTGCACCTTAATTGTCCTTAATAAAGCATGAACAAAGACTTAATCACTGCTTAATTGGTAACAATCTAACACTCCTAACACTAACCTCTTGATTAAAGCCACAAAATGTAACCTTTTAGCCAAAAACTTTTTTTTTTTTTTTTTTTTAAATCACTGAAACAAAAGTAATTTTTTATTGTGCTGAAAAACTTTTCTTTTCTTTTTTCTTTTTTTTTTTTTTTTTTGTACATTTTTTTTTTTTTTGTAAATTTTTTTGTTTTTTTGTGTTTTTTTTTTTACTCTATCCAGGTTTGCATCTCCATAAACCTGACTCGTATTTGGACTGGAGGAGGGCCTGTTTCTGCTTTTTCTTCTTTTGACTATAATCTTCCAAAGTATGACATAAAATATTTATCTTCATGGAGAATGATCAGAAGTATGGTTTATATTGGCTTGACATTTGGTAGGTGGCGTGATATCTCCAGAAAGTTGCTGTACCTTTAATTACTAAGGCTGAATCCTTCTTAAAAATCTATTTGTTCATTATGAATTAGGCCTTTCTTCATGCTTTATTAAGGCTGTAAATAGTTCATATAAAGTGATAACATATAGCCATTAAATATTAGGTTATACTCATAGACTGCATAAAGAAGTGGACTAAGGGAGTGTGGCTCCAGTCAAATAAAGCTCATCGAGACTAGCAGTTATAGGGACACATTTGGAGCAAAGTTCCATATTTGGAATTCCAACCACAAGTATCATAGCAACCAAAGAGCCAATCTAGATCAAGGCTGTTGAAGGTAATGCCCCTTCTCGCCTGCACCACTGGTTTAGCAGGGGGCTGTCAATCAATGGTGCTAATGCTAGCGGGAGCACCCTCAGGGAAAGAAGGCGCGTGATTTGTCTGTTATTAATGTTCAAATTTTGATTTATAGACACAATAGCAAAATAAAAATACCAGAACTTTGTAGAGCAGGTAATTACAAACATTTTAAGACCAAAATGATGAGGGCAGCAGTTACAGAGAGAAGGGCAACAGTTTTTCATTAGAAAGTGAATTGGAGCCAGAGTCAATGGTGTGCCCATGCTCACTTCTTATTTGAAGTATGGCAGATAGCAGGTTAGCTATGTTCATTTATGCATATATATATATTCAGTCTATGGTTACACTGTGAACTGGGAGAAAAGTTGTTATACCATATGCATTTGACCTGATTGTCCAAGTGCTATTCTTATAAAACTCTTATAGAAACTGCAATTCATACTACCATTTTGCTTGTCTTGGTGTATTTGAAGCGCCTCCTCTCTGCTTCCCTGTCACATATCGGCAGACAGTGGCTGCAGGACACTTGTCATGGGTAGGCCTCCTCATGTGTGCCCATGCAGCTGCAGCACAGTGGAGCCTAATTGTGCTTTTGAGGGCCGCAGTGGGCAGAGGGCCACGGACAGGAGGGACCCAGCAGTGGAAGGGCCTCTGAAGGAATCCAGCCAGGACCGGATCTATTGACAAACGAGGGCATGGCTGTGAGAAGGAGAGAGAGAGAGAGAGAGAGAGAGAGAGAGGAGGGGGGAGAGGATGACCACCACTGGAGAGGTCAACAGTGCCGGGGTCAAACATTTCACAGACTGTCAAACGCTGCTTTAGTTTTAGTTGCATTATTGTTTTGTTTTTCTTGATCAAAAACACTTAGAATGCTGCTATTTCAATGGGAAATCAGCTGTTATACTATTCAGTGCTATGCTGGATGACGGTGATGTAGTTGGAAGAGGTATGCCCTCTAACCAGAAAGTATCTGGCTCAAATCTTGCATCAAAGTGTATTGGACAAATAATGCATGCATATTACATATTGTAGACCTGTAGTAATATGGCTAGTTGTGACCGAAACGACATCTGGTGTAAAAATGGCAAATGAGCATGCAGTGGAAATTTTAAAATAAGGAACATTTATCATCTGATGTCTTATCCTTTGGAACTGGAACAAATATTACATAAAGAAAAAAGTTAGCACCAAAATATGCTAATAACACTACTTTAAATTTACATGTTTGTTTTGTGCAAATATATAAAGCCAATATCATATCATTAAATCAAGTTAATTCAAGAGTTCAAGAGTTATATGGCATATTTTGCTACCACTCCACCATTCCTGCTTCCATTTTTCCCCTTTCCCTATTATATGATGATCCATCTCCCCTCATACGCTCCACCTAACCCCTCCGGTCCTGCAACCAACCCAGCCCTGCACCAACCGATCCCTGCTATATTTCCACCACACCACACACGCACCACTACCCCACCTCCCTGCTCTTATGCAGCCTCCGATGTCTGCCTTGGATAACCGGATTACCCTGTCTCCTCTCTCTCTCTCTCTCCTCTTGTAGTGCGGGGGTCCTTGGAGGCGTGGGGGTCCTATTGAGCTCTCCAGTAGCCCAGTCTCTTTATTGAAGGCGTCTATGGGGCTTTATGCTGGCGGTGCTCGGACCTTGCCCCCGCCATCATCAATCATCCCGGGCTGCCATGAGCGCGCCCAGACAACCAGCCAATCCTAGCCAATCGCAGCCTGACCAGGAAGTGCGGTCTGTGGGAGAAGAAGAGGCAGAGAGTGAGGGTGGGTGATTGACAGCTCAGTGAAGGTTTTGACACATATTGGTCTATGTGAGGGAGTTTATTGGGATATGAATTGGGGAGTCATGAAAGCAGACATAACCTTGTTAAAAGTCACAGTAATAACAAACGTGATGGACGTGGAGGGAGCAATAACAGTGAGGTGTTGTGATTGGTAGATTTCAGCCTTGGGATTTTGATATAGAATTGTGATGTAAAAATAAATAAATAGCAAAACAAATACTGTGAGTGGTCTGTCTATAAAAATTACTTTGGTCCTCTGGCATAAGTGTGGTTTTATTATAGCTGTCATTTTATTAATTATTTATTTACAAAAAACAGAATATTCTAACATAGTGATTTTTACCACTGGCTAATTCCCATCTGTTGTCTTAGAACAGGCTGCAAAAAGTCACACTTAACATAAAACATAACCAGGAACAACAATAATTTCACAATGGAATCACAAATAAGACAGCAAGACAGCAGACTGAACACAGGACAGGAGCAGGACAGGAGCAAACAGGACCATCACAGACTCGGGACGTCAAAGAAAGTGCAATTCACATTCATTCGTTTTTTTTTTTTTATGTGTGCTACCGATATTGACTATATTCCTCCCCGCCCACTTTTGCCATAAATGGGACTAAACTCCGCTTTCTTTGTGAGGGCACTTCTGGGTAAGAGGGAATCCCATTTCAATGGAAAATTTGGGAAAAGACTTGGCACTAAAATGTGATATAAAGTAGGTTGATTTATCTAAAACGTTCTATGTTCATGTGCACCAACAAGTCAACACTGCACCGATTCTCTGGGAAGCTTTAAACACCTTTGCAGTCCCTATAGAAAGTGTTTGCTGTCAAGATTGGTAGCCCCGTGCAAAATAATACAACCCGAATGACTGTGGCGGTGTCCACGGCTACTTCTGGAATAAGGTGAATACTGCACATACCCTTAAGTGCTCTATTTAATACTCGTGCACTAACAGTACCCTAAAAGACGCATCCTGCAAATGTATTGCATGTACTCTAGAATCATGTTTCAGTTTTATGCTGCTAAAATATGAAACAGTCTTCCTGAAGATGTGAGACAGGCCTCTACTTTGACAATGTTTAAATCAAGGCTCAAAACGTTTCTGTTTAGCTGTGCATATGACTGAAAGGTTTTTATTCTGCATTCTTTGCTTTTAATGTTAATTTTATGATGATTATTTATCTTTTAATTTTAAAATCTTTTAAAAAAGACCTGTAAAGAATTTTAAATGTCCTTCTCATTCTGTAAAGGACTTTGAATTACTTAAGTATGAAAATCTATACAAATAAACTTGCCTTGCCTAAATGTATTGCATGTACCCTAAACTGCCATATGTATTGTTGTTACCTTCTCAAAAACATACCCAGAGTTGTGTTTTGCTTCATTCACACATGTTTGAGTAACACTTTAATATTAATCTGTGTAGAGCGTGTACTGTGTTCCACATTGTGATGTCATGAAGATGGAGTATTCGTGTTAACATCTCCGTTTGCCTTGAGTTCAGTAGAGATTGGCAACTCCAGGGCTGAAATTATCTAAATTATCCAAGTGAAGATGTATGGAGTTTTAAAACACATTGCAGCACTCCCTGCATTGCCACATGACATCACAAGGTGGAACTGAGTGTTTTGCGTTGGAGAGAACAACTCAGCCTAAATATGCAGGGTTTGTGTGTTAAGCATGTGTGAATGAAACAAAACACAGCTCTAAATCTGTTTGTGACAAGGAAACAACATTATAACATAGATCAGAAAACAGCGTAATACGGGCCCTTTAAGGAGTCTATGTCAAAACCAAAATAGTCAGTCTGATAAACTAAACCTATAGCTCTAAAGAATCCAGCATATTGTATAGTTTTCCCCAGGTGACATATGCAATATTTCATCTTCGATCTTTCTTTTCTTTTTATTTATACTTCTAGCTGGTATTCCAGACTGCATATCCCACTGGACTGCACTGTTATATCCAAAATCACACGTAACATAATAACATACAAGTTGCCATAGAAACCCATTACAGCGCAAGGCGGGCCAGGAGCTGATAAACCCATGCGCGCTTTTTCATCAAACCTCAACACTATGTCGAATTTCTACTGCGGGCCTAACTTTTTTAATAACGATTTCTTCTTCCCTCTTGTCTTCTTCCCCCCTGTCTCTCATACGCAGCCCAGAGCTCTCATGCAGCTCCAGGAGGAATAGGCCAAATCAGATTACAGGCCTATTTTACAGCAGACGGCCGGGCGCAATAAAGGGAGAGAGCACGGAAACGCCATTCGGACCATCAATTAGGTGTCTATTAGCAGCTCACCTCAGGAAATGCCCGGGCCCTGAAATTAAACAATTCTTCAAGACGACAGACAAGCCACTCCACTCCAGCTATATGTACCGGGGTTGTCTAAAAGTGCACATGACAGGTTTTCATGTTTTTGTAATTATTACTGGGTTTGGTTGGATAGAATCTATAGTAAACATTTATCATAGTTTTATATCAGTTAAGAAAAGTTCAAAAGTACAGGAAGTAGCGGTACGTATATCATTAACATGGAATATTCATCAGAAATGTAAGGACTATTTACATGCATTTTCTGACAATTTAAACCTTCATTTCACAAGATATAAGATATAAGATGTTGTATTTTTTTATTTGTATAACCATAGCTATTGTGCAATGTAGACATAAAAAGCGCATAAAAAGTACCTATTTATTTTTCTAGATTTTTCAGAAGAATAACATTGGAGATAGTTGCTGAAATCAGTGTTGCTCTGCAAATAGAAGAAAGCCAGCGTCTTGAGAAAATGGAGGTATCTCCAGTTGAAGCAAAGGATGCTCAACCACCAACATCACAAAATATTGTCCAATGCTTGCCGTAGCTCTTTTATAAACACTCAAATAAAGATTGAAGACCCCTGTCTTAGAGGAACCTGTCTCTGCACCACTAGTACCTAAAAAGGAGAATCAAACACCTTCAGCAAAAGACCCCAGTAAAGTGGGGGTTCCTCCAAATGACCATGAAGCAACAATGCACAAAGTCAAGAGAACGCAGAGACTACAGTTGTAAATAAAGAGGGACCTCACTCACCAGAGCACCCAGATGATGTCCAAGATGATTTCAACTATGAGTTATGCCAGCCCAAAATGATCTGGCCAACACGTTCAAAGCTGGTAAGAAAAACGCAAAGAAATGCATGTGACAACAAAAAAAGAAGACCTATGAAAAACTTAGTATAGAAACAGAAGTCACAGAAAAAGAGGCTGAGGTAATGTGCACTGAAACAGATGAGTCTAACACTAAACAGGGAGACAAGCAGAAGGACAAGATCGATAAAAAGACTAAGGAACCTTCAGTCAGAGTCCGGTCTCAGTCACTAAAGTCTAGAAATAATGTCCAATATAAGTCTTCCCACACTATTTCTGCAGAGGAGACAAACCGTCTAAGAAGACACAGGTCAAACCCAACCTCTCTGGCAACACACAAACTAACAAGCCGATGGTGATTCTGATGCTTTTTTGGATAAATGTTTTCTAAATGTCAACAGTTATTAATCGTCCTAATTGTACATAACACATAGATAGCTTCAAGGAGGCCCAAAAAGACCTGTAAAGAAATCCCCATCACCAAAAGATCAAAACCTAACTTAACCAAATGGACCTCGTTGGACTATCAAAACCTAACACTTGACAATAAATAGCAAGATGATATTCAACCAACAGCATTAAAAGATCTTCAGGATTACGAGCCTGAAGAGACTTAAGGAACCCTGGAGATGGATGCTCAGGGAGAGAAAACAAGCTAATTACACCAGTTGGAGGATCTTGGATTGTGGTGCTTTCTCCCAAATGTCACAGTAGATGTCAAATAAAGATTTAATTAGCAAATAACTGTTCTCGTTGCCGGTTACATTTTTCAACATGAATTATTGGCACATTCCTGTTTGTTTTTTTGTCTTTCTGTCATTTTGGCCCTTGTCAACAGCATGATTGCCAGCTAACGTCACATATACATCATGCCTGCTGCTTGTGTTCAACCAGGAAGTACAATTATAAACTTCACCAAAAGGCAAGATTTTTAGTAAATTACAATTAATATAATGTATTATGCTAAATTTTCTCTGCTTTCTACCATGTTACAACATTGTCCCCTCATCATAAATATGCCTGAAGAGATTTTAGATGTTATCCATGTATGTTTGAGTATTTCAGCGATCTCGCTCAGACCCTATTCAAACCTTCCTTATGGTTAGATTCCATACAATGTTCAGCCCACAAGCCAACACCAACCAAGGTCCCACACTAGAATTCTCCATAAATATACAAAAGCACAATACAAAACTGTACACAAGCAGAATGCATACTGATTGTGTTGTGATAACATTCTGAAGGGCGAGTTACTTAAGTTGCTCCTTTAAAACACCTTTTCGGTATATATAGCTTTTTCTAAACAATAAAAGGTAGCATTATGATTCAAATATGTCATGTGTTGGCAGCTAATACACCATACAGGTAAAATAGCCCCACTTTAACTCTGTTTTAGTGTAAGGAGTATTGTAGTAGTGTAAAGTGTCATATGGACTTTCTTAAATGTGACATTATTATATGGCCTATTGACAATACAAATATTTGAATGACCTATAGGGATGCAAAAGAGTCCTTCACAAAGAATATTGATGTTTTGACAGATGTCTACTTTAAGGTCACATAATTGTATTAGCATTGAATGTACTGATATAAAGACTGTGGTGCAGATCCAATAAAAGTGTTGAGTGGATATACATGGAATGAATGTGGTTTACTTGTTTTATTGAATCATCATTGTTTAGAAACTCAAATTCACATTTTACAAGGCTGAAGGTTGAAATGCTTCTCAGTGCAAGACTACTTCATATTCACTATCCACAATGCCTTGGGACAGACTGACCGAGGCATTGTTGTCATTCTGTAGCACAAGCCTCTCACATTGTCTTGCCCAAAGACACACTATGAAATCATACTGTCATACTGTTTATGTCTACCTTACCCACTTAAGGTACTGTTGTTCACATTAGTCTGATAAGCAAGTTCACAATTAGACTAGAATTGACAAAACATTGTTAATGCTAATCAAATGTTAACTTTACTGCTGCTTCTCTCAAATTCCAATGGATTTATCGTAGTTGATCTTGCATCTTTCAACATTTACAGATGATGGTTATGAAATGTATAAATGTTAATTAATTTTTGGATTGCTAGTTTTCTTTTCTTTGGTGAACTCTTTAACCCTTTTTGATATATTTTCAAATGTGTGTAGGCCTATAAGCAACACACAATCATAAACACATTTGGACTACATGTCAATCCCAAATATATGCAATACAGACGTGTGCTTAAGGTATCTTGCCCTATGCTTCCTCTGTCACCATAAATCAGGCAGAATTGGCCTATGACGGGAGGCGGAACCACATGTCAATAATGGATAATTATCCTTAGCATTAGTGCCCTTTACAAAGACACCTTCAAAGTCATATGCTTTTTCACTTGGAATTCAAAAGTGTTGGATTATTATTATGAAAACACCACATTTATAGAACATCATTACATAAGCAATTACACCCAAAAGCACTTAAATGTAATATAATTATTTGGTTAAATATAATATGGTTATAATACAATTTTATAACAACTACTTAATAAGGCTTAACGTATGATGATAGTGAATACTAAATTAAGGGGTCAAGAGTTATTAAGCAGGTATAAAGTAATTAATAAGCCTTAATAAATCATTTATTCATTATGAAATAAGTCTTTGTTCATGCTTTGTCCATGTTACTCAGGTTAGTACTTCCATATTGTATTATTCAGTTGAAGATGAGGGAGTTTAAAGTATTTTCATATGGGTACAAGTGAACTGTTTTACTGTGGCAGGGAACCAAGAGACCTTATAAGACTAGGTTTATTTTGATTGGTTTGTATAAGGTCACAAACGATCACACACTGACTAAATGAAAAACAGTGTCTGGTCAATGTAATATTTCCAGAAGTTCGTCCTCTCGCCGCCTGCGCCTAACGCGGACTGATCTTTATGGCTGTGATGTGGTTTGCACCTGCACTAACCCGGTAAAGGGCAGCGTTACCGAATCACAAGTTCACCGCAGCATCTCCATCTGTCACTCACGCACGCGTCTTCCTCTTATCACGGGATATGAGCAAAGTGAGACACTGCTGAGGTACATAATGTGAGTTACATAATCTTTTCCAATAAATAGGCTCAGATCTATACGGCCTTAATAAAGTTACTGGCATGTCCACTCTGGATGTGCTGCCTCATGGCTTTCTCAGATTGTGGGAAGTGGAGTTAAGTGCAGTAGCGATTCATTGGATCAGACGTACTTGGTTCTCACTACCATGGCACGTATTTCTCTATTTGCTCAATCAAAGGATGGCCATTTATCATCGAGAAGGACAGCTTCGTATTTTCTACCTTGCCTGTTCGGTTCCACGACCAAATTCTGCATTTTTATGGAAAACTGCAGTCATTTTGATTGATGAAATCCAAAGATGTCCAAAACAACCCGGGGGATCCCCAACTGTGGCGCACCGGCGGGGTGCTCCACTGTTGTCATTGTTCCCCGTGAAGAAAGGAGCGCGTCCGGAGAACACCAGGGGAAAAAGTGGCGATTTCAGTTCAAAAGGCGCAGAAAAACAGCGTTTCTTTACAGGCAGTGGGAAAGTGCAGCAGAATCCTTTCCACTTGCACTCCGAGACAATGCGCGCTTGGCTTTTCCTGCTCGTGCATTCAGTGCGTAAAGGCATGGTTTGATGGAAACAGGCCACAATAATGAAGTGATTATTTTACTGTGATGTTTCTCAATAGCTGGTCCTTGTTCTCGTCCATTTTTCGTGCACAGATTGTCACCAAAAACTAAATCTTTCTGTTTTACAGAAGCGTTATTTACCCACGCTTGTCTTGTTTGCGGTGATTCATAACGCCAGTAGAAATGTCACCTGTCTGCCCTAATTGGCACCTCGCGTTATTAATACCACCAGTGTGACTCCTGTTTGCTCCCGAGAAAATAAGCCAATATTACGTACTTAATACCGCGTACCCAAAGGGAGATTCAATAAATCTGCCCTTAACGGCTTCCCCTCCAAACTCCTCGGGGCAGTGGCTGGTGCGCGCGGCGCAAAGGGGCACCAGCTGCTCCCCGGACAGACACGGTCTTGTCAATTAGACAGTGACAAGCGGCTCATGGAGAGGCCGCGGGCGCCACACCAACCCTCCAGTGTACAGTCCCCGCAATTAGTATCCATTTGTGTCCAGACCTCCGAGAGCGCGCGCACACTGGCCGCCTAAGTGGCCAAACATTGTCCGAATAACACCGGGAGCTGTACGGATGACAGCGCGTAATGGGGCCGTGTTAACCGCAGTGCACTGACTGTAAGAGATACCCAAGCATCTGTACACAACACGAGACCAGAGACTGACTTATGAATGAAACTCACATAACACAAACAATTCAGAATCACCTCATCTCGGTCTAAATACAGTGGGTACCTCACCAGCAACCTCTTCATCATCAAGTTCTGAAGTGGAACAGCGAACAGTGATGGTTCTGTGTAGGTCATAATAGAGTTTAAAATATCAAAACACGTGGCTTATCCATTATAAACAAACTGTTAAATATGATGAATACAATGACATAGAATACCTTTGTCTGTGCAGTCCCTCAGTCATCCAGAGACCAGGTGTTTTATATCTAGACAAGGTGTTTCAGCTGAAGACAACATGACACCTTTCAAAGAGGTTTACGTTTGATTAAAAGTTGTTTTTCCTGAACTAAAACATTGTAAGGACAGATGGTAATTATGAAATGCAAGGGACAAAGAGTGGGAAGAGACATTCAGCAAACCATCAAAGCATAAAGCTGTTTGTGTAAACCCTCAGATTTAAACTTCATCTTTTGATCCATAGCAAAAGATAAAGTTGAAATCTGTCTGGACAAATCAAACTATATCACCACACTACACCACTATTATGCTGCACTGCACACACACATTGAGCTCTGAATTTATTGCATTTAGTTTCAAGATCCTATTGCTTGGCTTTTGTATTTGCAAAAATAGTACTTAAAGAGCTATATTATGCCAACCTGTAAAATACTCAAATGAAAGACACATTAGTAATCATTAATTTATCCACAATGTCACAGTATGTTGTAACCTGTGGATGCCATGTGAGTAAATAAACGCCAGCACACACTGTCACAACACTGACAGCCCCATGAGGGTGTCTATATGGGCTCTTTGTGGTCAGTGTCAGTGCCAGCAGCTGGTGGTGGATTCCCACTGCCCTTTAACCCCTGAGGGTTGGACTCTGGACAGGGCGGTCCAGGCATCCCCACCGCAGCCACGATAGCCCAGGTCAGGGAGGCCAAGTTTCCTGCAGGACAACTAGAGCCAGAGAACAAAAAGGCCAAAGCACGGCAGGCCTGTGGGATCATTAGTAGCTGCGTTTGTTTAACTAATTATCGCACTGGGCAGTCAGAGGGAGCCATGTAGGGAGCAAGAGACAGGCAGATGTGGGGTGGGTATCAGTTATCATTGGGTCAGCATCAGTTATCTGGCAGTTGAAGTTAGAATAGAGATATAGAACTGGAAAAGCCAAGCAATATCAAATTTTAGTTATTTCATTTTGTTTTTTGGGACATACATGTAAATATGTGTAATGCCTTTTCAATTCTATAGCTCTGTATAGGTCTGAGAAATAAATGTATTGAGCCCCTGCCATTCGGAAACAATAGGCTTTTTAATAGACAGCCACCACCAACCACAACTGTTCCCTCATTCAAAAAAGCTGGAAGACAATATGTGCCACCCAGAAGCTCACTTCACAACTGCACTTGCGAGTTATTCTTTTCAACATGTGTCCTGAATGTATTTATTTATTATTTATTTATTTCTGTATTATTTTAATTTTGTTTAGTCTACATTATTTGTAGCCACTATTGGACTGATTATTGGACTTAATATACCACGTATGTTGTTGAATTACTGCGGACTATGGGTCTCGGCTTGGTACTCTTTCTTGCCTTTGAGCCTCTGGTGATAGTGACCTACATTTATCCCACAAGATTTAGTTCAAAGATAAAATTATTACAAATGCGCTATGGTCTGGCATGGGAAACTGTGGTGCCAAAATGTTTCCTGGTTTGTGTCTCCAGACCACAGTGAACAATCGGTGACTTTGTAAAGATGGCTCCACTGGGTTTAGAGTATAGCGCAGAGACAGGGCTGAACTGAAGTTCAAGAACAGTGCAAACAGCACATGCCAACAAAAGGGCCCAAAGAGCGCAGAGTTGCGGCCGCGCAAAACGAGTGGGAGGGCTCCCGCGTTAAATATGGGAAAGTTTGGGGAACGGGGTCAACAGGTCAAGAAAAGTCAACAACAGTGCAGTCTTGATGACAGAAGGAATTTAATATCAAAAATACATAAATCTTCAAGTGAGGGCAGGCGCATAATGGGCACAATGGAGGCGAGTGTTCGAGTCAACACACATTTGTTGTTGTCGATTAAATGGATCGGGCCAAGTTGTTAACATTTAACACAAAACCTTGGCACTAGAATAGAGACGAGGATAATGGACGGGGCTTTCCCGTGTGGTGTGGGGCCGCCATGACAGCCGCAGTGTGGAGAAATGCGGCGATAAACGCGATCATTCCACGTGTTATTTATCATCAGCCTTTACGCACGGATACACGACGTCTGGATCATTTGTGATAATCTGAAGAGTCAACTCTCTGCGGTTGGGCAAGTGCGTAGACAAGCACCTCCCCCTCGTTCCTCTCATACATAAGCAACTTTGGTTTGATTTAATTTTGTAACATAACTTTATGACTGTAACTGCGTTTCTGTATGGTGCATATTTTAATTCAATAATTATTAGGTAGGATCATTCATTGAAATAGTTGACCCAAATATCACTGCCTTTAGTACAATAAAAACCCAACTCTAACTAAACTGTAAATTGTTCTTATGAACAGTGAACTATTTAGATTTGCAAACGCAACGCAAATAAATGCATTTCACTTGGCAATGTGTCATTTTTGGTGAATCCAGAACATTTCAACTGTATCCACTGTAAACATAACGCAAGCTAATTGTGAAAACAAAACCATCAAGAAAAGTGGTGGAGTGGTCTGAGGTGACGCGTTATAAGAAGACATTATTGCTTTATCCAACACAATTCAACCATGAATTAATCACAGGGGCTCGTTTTGCATGGGCATTGTTTGTGCGTAATGGATGGCTTTAAATTTTGACGTTATTATTTCCCGTCATTTCTGGAAACAAATTGAACATTTATTGCATATATATTAAAAATTATACAGTGGCATGAGAGGGGCTGATGTCTCTTTTATTGAGGCGCACGGAGAGGTGAGGTCTCCCCGGATCAATTTGCCTGTCTTGTTACTCCCGCTTGAGGATGTTGGGAAAATGCCTGCACCGCTAAATTGATTCAGAGACGAATTCATAACTTGGGGGGTTTAAGTCATTTTGAGGCAGCCTGATATATTCCTTTCTTTTGTTTTATTTTTGATTGCCTTAAGATTCAAACAAGCACTTTGCTCCGCGGGCAAAGCACTACCGTCTGTCTACTCATATCTCAGGCTTTGCGCAGAGACGCATTTAGGTTTTGGGTGGCTTCACAAACATAGCCATTAAGCAGTCACAATGCTTTTATTGTGCACTTGATCTGAAAATAGAGACTGGTCTGACGGCAGAATCCAGACGAACCTATGGAAAAAGGCGCGTTATTGTCTGCGCGCGCGGAGATGAATGGCCCATGTCAAACAGATGATTAGTTTGCACTATTAAATTGTCAAAAAGGAAGGATTTCTGTCCCTAATAGTGGCTTTTTGGGGGCAGAAGAAATATGGAATTCAAGAGTTGTTGGCGACTGCTGAGAAACTGTGAGGGCCCAGGGCGAAGGTCACGGAGAGTTCTCAGCGCAGAGCAGGGTCCAGTCTCCAGACACAAGACTCAGCCTATTCCGGCCCAACACAAGCGCTTCTCTATATCCTCCAATTATGTCCACGCTGCGATATGTCATATTTGAGTGGCAGGTGCTCCCGCTAAATAAAAGCAATTTGTAAAGTAGGATGTGGTACGTGTTGGGTATGGGTCGTTTGGGTATGGCTCCCATGAGACATTTTGAATGGTTTGATGCGTAATGATGCGTAATGATGCGTAAAGGCTTGCTATAGGTTTATTCAACAATATGTGGGAACACTATGCTATGTTATGTTAAGACAGTATGCTATGTCCTCATCATTCTTAACAAGTTATGTTTAAAAATAGTGTTAATAGTTTACAACCTCAAAAGGATAAATGAGACGAAAAGGAAAAGGGAAGAATGACCATGAAGCTGTCACTGAGATAGCTGTCATGTCTAAGCGAAGCAGTATGTTTGGATAGCATCCAAATATTGACTAAATTAAATGTGGGAACTATACAAAAAATAGTCTTTTATACCTCAGACCCACAGTCGCTTATGTTTATGTTGTGCCATTGTATAGCCTTCTTCTTTGGTCACCTCACTGTTGGTTTTGCTCCATCCACAAATCCAGGTTTATGGATTAACTGTAGGCATAAAATATGACAATACCTTTAATTTTATAAGAACAAACGTGAAGGCAAAACGGCTCAAGAATATTGCAGCTATACATTGTTCTATTTTCAAGTAGATACTTTAGCATAGAGACAATCACAGGCGTCTTACTGTTGAATTCACATCAGCAACAATAAAAATACCACATTCAAGAACAGAAATTGTCTATTCTTGTCTGATTTCTTCTGCTCCTTTTCTGAACACATGTAAATTTGATATGCATTAGTTTAGAGCTCTTTCTCATGTTAAGTCTAAGCAAAGGTCACTAGAACTGGTGGATGCAGTGCACAAACGAAAATACCATTACTGCTACGGTGTATTCTGTGCAGCCAGGTATGGGGCCAGGGGTCTCAACATTACTGTAGACCATGACACAAAGTGCATTAAGTTGGCTGATCGCGCTCTCTCTCCAACCATTTGATTAATTCGCTCCCATTCAAGGCCCTGTGAGGAGCAAAGAGTGGAGGGACGTGACCAATGACATAATAGCCTGTGTCACCGTGGCCCGCACAACGCCCAGACCATTTGTGGTGACAATCCTGATGCCATCACTGCCATTATAAGCTCTCCTATTCAAGGCACAAACAAACATGGCCCCGCTCCACCAAAACATCCAAGTCAGCTTTTTGTGCCTTTTGGATCAGTATGAAGCCTCAGGGATCACCTAGGAACCACTCACCTTCACCAAACAAAAAAGCTTATACTGCTTTTTTTTGTTTTGTTTTCTTTTCTTTTTTCCTTTTGTTTTTTGGTGTTTTATTTAGGCCTATATATTTATTTATTTATTATCATTAGCCTATTTTTTTTCTTTCTTTTTTCTTTTTTTTTTTTTTTTTTTTACATATATATATATATATAAAGGTAGCCTACTATATCAAACAACACATTTCCAAAATAAAATAATTATATATGTGGCTTAAATTGAATTAAGGCCAATAATTTTTTTTTTTTTTTTTTTTTTTTTTTTTTACACAAACGTGCATGTAAGACTATTATAAATTAAGTTAATTTGTAATTCGGTTTAGACATGCTCACAATTGTGTAGATATTGTGGGTATTTTCTATTCGAAATTAATCATTTAAACTATCCTATATAGTCATATGATCCCCGTTGTACGCAAATGAAGAAAGCACAACTGTTATTATGTATTTTTTAAATCTATTTTTGTTTTAATACTTATTCTATTGAAGAAGAAATGTCTTCTTTTACTTAAATCCATTGTTACATTCAAACACGGGAGAAATAAATGGCCGTTGAATCCACTGTAAACCAAAGAGAAGGGTCTGATATTGTGGTAGAGATCACACTCTGAACGCCTCCGAACATCCATCTACAAAGACATGAAAGACGCGGGGCCTGTAGAGAACCGGCTCCTTTGTCTCCGAGACGATTCTCAGGAAAATCCAGCGTGTCCTTCCGTTCGTCCCCAAAGCTCGCTCTTCTTTTCTCTCGTTTTCCGCGCTTGTCGTGATTCTCCACACCTGTTTGTTTAGGCCCAAAAGCGCTCTAAACCAGGACAGAGCCATTACCAGCGCATTCCTCAAAGTGCTCTCTGGCTTTTACGCGTTCACTTTTGTTCACTTGGCTTTCTTTCACCTCTTTTTTTGTCTTTTTTTTCTGAGAGACTTTTGGTGCGATGGTTTCGTTAAAAAGCGAAGTAAATGAGTGCACGGTGGTTTGGCTGAAACTGATGTGTGTGAACGGATCCACAGAGAAGAGCCATTTATTTTAGACCTGTTGGTAACGGGCAGACGGCTGTGCGTAAAAGCGCACTGATGCTGATATGGACCGCATGGCACAGACAAAGTACTTACACTTTATTAAGTATTATTAGCTAAATAATAATGATAGAAACTTACATTGACTCAGTAGAATATTTCAATTGTTCGTGCAAAAGTAACCTACACATAATGGGAACTGGTGTTTGTTGACAGATGACAAATCTACAAAATGATAATAATAATAATAATAATAATAATAATAATAATAATAATAATAATAATAATAATAATAATAATAATAATAATAATAATAATAATAATGTTTGTTCCTTTTAGCATTGTGCGTAAATGTTGCCGGTTTTGTCCATTATCCTTGCACTGAAAATGTGCCTACTTTAGCGACATTTATGACATGTGCAAGGTCTCTTTTTTGCATTTGAAAAACGAGCTCTTTGAATGTGCAAAGTGATGCGGCACTGGGACTGTGATCGTCGCCAGGCTGACTGCTCCTAACATCACATGCTTACTTGTTCCATGCGCAGTATTGCACATTGTTTTTCTTGATTGGGCTGTTGTTCATCGAACAGATCTGTGCTTACAAAGCCAATTTAAACTCTCACTTTGGACTCTCTAGTGACTAACTGTCCGAGTGGAGCTGACGCCTAAAAATCATCAAGCCCCACTCTCCCATATCGAGATGCACTCCTCTCGGTCAACAACAGTCCCGTACGATAACACTGGCTACACATAAACCACAGAGAATACTTCTAATGAGCAGGCAATATATCGTTAGAAAATGTATGCAGGACGCAGCAGCCAACTTACTCTGTGCCGGACGACTCCACGCTTTATTTTCGAGCCTAATCTCCGGATGCACTTCGTGTCAAAAAGCAGCGACTATTTCTCAGAGATTCCCTTTAACAAGTGAAAACTTAGTGTCCTCCTGCACCATTTTATACATGATGAGCCGTCAGTAATGGGATTATTAAACAAAAACGTTTCAGGCGCTGGCGTTAACCTTTTTTAATGCCTAATTAGGTTTTGCAAAGAAATAATTAGATTCTACAGTGCTTACACTGCCTATATTTTCAAATGGCATCTGCGGCAAACACATCACTCTTGCCAATATTGTGCGGATATGTGCATCATACTGGCTCAAGATGTAACATTTTAAAACATGTTTGGACCAAATAAGGTGCACTTTAAGCTAAAAGAATTATCTCACGCGGCCAAAGGGCTGATGGATGGGTCTCGTGCGCCCTCTGGTGGCCAATTTTTAAATCACATCATCGGAAAACAGTGAAAGACAAAACTCGCACGTTGTAGGTCTAATAGTAATGTTTGTTAGTTGATATAGCATAGAAAGCTTCCCTATTTTTAAATTACGATACAAATGACCAACCGTACAAGATTCAGGTACAGCAGTAAGGCACAGCAATAGTAAAAGTCCCAAGACCAAAAGATCACATTAAGGGCTGTGTGGCGGGTATAGGCCTACCCTCCACGCATTACCTCAGTTAATTATTTTAGCCAACAGAAGCAAAATGAACGATTAATCATTTTGTAAAATAAATAAAAAATACACAAACGAAAAAACGCCGCTTCGTCTTGATGTATTTCAGATTAAATTACAAAATCGCAGGATTTCCTATAGTTATATTTCTTGCCTGGTTTCGCGACAGTAATCATTATAAGGAAAATTTTCTTCCGCTTATCCGGGGCCTGGTCGCGGGGGCACACCTCCGTAGGAGCAGCGGCTCTAGTCCGAGCTCCTTCCCATGTGACTGAGCTCCTCACCCTATCCCCGCCCCCCTGTGGAGGAAACTCATTTCGGCCGCTTGTATCCGCGATCTTGTCCTTTCGGTCATTACCCTGAGCTCATGACCATAGGTGAGGGTAGGAACGAAGATTGACCAGTAAATCGAGAGCTCCTCGATTTACTCAGTTCCTTCTTTACCACCACAGACCAATACAGCGACCGCATCACTGCAGACGCTGCACCGGTCCGCCTGTCAGTTTCACGTTCCATCCTTCCCTCACTCGTGAGCAAGACCCCGAGATACTTGAACTCCTCCACTTGAGGCAGAGACTCTCCAACCACCCGGACAGGGCAAACCACTTTTTTTTCCTGTCGAGAACCATGGCCTCGGATTTGGAGGAGCTGATTCTCATCCCAACCGCTTCACACTCGGCTGCAAACCACCCCAGTGCCTGCTGCAGGTCCTGGCTCGATGAAACCATCAGGACAACATCATCTGCAAGTAGCAGAAATGAGATCCTGTGGTTCCCGAACCGAAATAGTGGGCAAGAGCACTATAACTGACCACTAGAGGGAGTACTTTTGCAGATCTGAGGCTGTGCTCCCAACTCTCGCGAGATTAATCTCACATCCCTTTGCTCAGGAGAAGGTCAGCTGATCATATACTCGTCCGTGTGGGAACAGCTGCCTGTCACTTTCTATCTGCCGTATACGGAGTTCAGCCTTATTATCGCGGTATGTTACACGTGTTACTGTTTTACTTACATTATATTCTATGATAACACTCAATTTGTAAGATTATCCGTGCTGTCTGCGCTCTCACAGGCAGGAAATTGTCTCACCCGGCGCCTGCTAAGCTAGCGCGGATGCTAAAGGCTAAGAGTAACGATGGTAACGCAAGAAAATTCTAGAGCCGCGTGCCGCCTTGATGCTTTCTTTTACGATTGTTTTAAGGCTGATTTGGGATATTACCTAATAGTCCGGTTGTCAAAAGTCGTTTGGATACATTTCGTAGTACATTTTAGTATTTTAGACGTTTGATTGCTCACCTCTATTCATTCTGTATTCTCCAAAGCTTCATGGCTAAGCTGCTAGCTAGTGTCTCCTCTCTCTGATATGTTGGGATTTTTGTCAAAATTTTGGACAAATTCGTACAAATATTTGAGTTCACTGGCTCTATGACTTCAGATATTTATTGAGTTATTGTGGTATTGCATTTTAAAGCAGAAAAAAAAAACCAAAAACATTCCGGAAACGTGATTAAAAAAAAAAAACGACACGTCATTTCTCCTCTGTTGATTTAGAATCATATTTGTTTTCTTAGCAGGTTCCCCCAAAACACAAACATGGCAGACACAAACCAACAAGCTTCCCCTCCTCCCTCACTTGGACCTGTGGTGAGTTGTTTACTAGTTAGGACTGTCTTTTTGTTTCCTTGTTTCAGTATTGTTGACAATGAGCACCTAGGCTGTCTGTGCTGTTATAAAAAATCTTGGAATAGAAAGATTTTTTGTCCATTTTTGTTGAAGCAAATTGTTACTGGTAATTGGCGACAATATGTTTCATATTATCTACCAGGGGTATTTGTAAAATGGATCAAGCAAAGGGTGCGGTATTATAGACTAAAATTTAATATATCTTTTTTTCTGGAGTATGCTGATAACAGTTCAGACAGAAATGTGGTAATAAGTCATCCAATGTATTTGAAGAAGGTTTAGTATGTAGTAGTAAGGTGAAATTAACATTTTTTTTTTGCTTCATTTTTGGATTTATTTACAAATTTTCAAAATAAACAATATACTTGATATTCAGATATTACATATATTTTGATTATCTGCCCACCCTGAGTCACAGCTGTCATTTGGTGGTTCATAGCGACAAAAGGCAAAAATGAGCATGGTTACACGGACCGTTTGCTGTTTGTCATCTGACTTTTGATCAGAGACCAACATGTTTTCAAGATTACATTAAGTTGTTTTCCTCTTGGGCTAATGCTGACAGCTGACGACTGTTACATCAAAAGTGAAATCATATGCTTCAGTCTTTTTAGTTCTGTTGAATAAGATGAAACATTTCCATTTTGAATCCAAATCCTAGTAATGTAATATGTAATATGGAAGTTCTCAGGGTATAACTTTTAATTCATTCTCTAACAATGGCTGTCTTTCCCACAGCAATTTTTATTAAGCAACAAGTTGGAAACTGCAATGTGGTTGTCCAGACTCTTCACAGTCTATTGTTCAGTAATGTTTATACTTCCTATTTTGGGGTAAGCAATCATAATTCTTCAGATAAACTGGTCTCAGAGTTAATTGTGAAAATTCATTCATTGTTTCTTTCCTTTCCTTTTATGTTTCAGCCCCTATGCAGCTGCAAATTTCTACCAGAGAGCGTTGTTAGCAAACGCCCTCACCAGTGCCCTGCGTTTGCATCAAAGGCTTCCCCGCTTCCAGTTGAGTCGGGCATTCTTGGCACAGGCTCTGCAAGAGGACAGCTGCCATTATCTGCTCTATTCACTCATTTTGGTCAACTCTTACCCCATCACAAGTATCTTTTCCCATTTGATGGCATTTTCCATGTGTTCTTAGAATATTGCATATGCCGCTTATTTAAAAAAAGTTATACATTGTTTTTTTGCTGTATGTCCTTAACTGTATGATCAGTGAGCATATTTCCAGTCTTCCTATTTTCATTGCTTCATGCAACAACTTACACAAAGAAAGTTCTGGATGTAAGTAACGAAGATTTCATTATAACAATGATATTATTGCTATCCATATTCAAGATTAAAGGAAAAAAAAAAGTATGGTTAATGCAATTTCATTCTGTATAATGACAAGGCATCAGAGCATCCAGTGGTTACATGATTATAGTAATGTGCTTTGTTTGTTACTACTGTTGCAGTCCATGGGACCCAACAGTCTCATGTTTGTCAGGAATCTTCTTGATAAACTGAGTGCAAACCAACAAAATATTTTGAAGTTCATTGCCTGCAATGAGATCTTTCTCATGCCTGCTACTGTTTTCATGCTTTTCAGGTAAGCTGTGGTGATAAAGATGTGTAATAATGCCTGGTTTCCTGTTATTTTAATTCATACATTTAAATTGTCTTTTGCAGTGGCCAAGGAAGTTTACTGCTGCCTTTCATTTACTACCGATTCCTCACTCTCCGCTACACATCCAGAAGAAACCCTTACTGCCGGTATGTTCTAAAACTGCTGCTGTCATATCTTTACAAATAACAAGGTTTTGTATCAATGGCTATTTTTACATGCACACCAAAATCTGATGATTATCTGATTTCTGGATCTTTAAGATTATTTAAATCACATGCAAACTGCAAAATCTGATGTGAGTAATCAGAGGGTGTTTGATCAGAAAGCAATCAGGAGGATTTTGCTGTCATTTTAATAGTTCATGAACAGATCTTTGGGTGCATTTTGAGTGTGCATGTAAATGCAGCCAGTGATTCAGTGTGATTGTTATAGTTCAGTTTTGCATAGAAGACTCTTGCTTTGCATCGTATTTTCTTACACACATATAAATCAGAACAATAATACGTAGATTCCTTATTACCAGAAATAAAGTTTGATTTTGGTTTGTCTTGAGTGGTAAGTTTGTTTTTGTGTCCCAGCACCTTGTTCACAGAGTTGCGGATCCTGCTGGAGCATTTTGCCATGAAGCCTGCCTGCCCTGTCTTCTTCAGACGCATGTGCCTCAGCAGTATCGCCTTCATCAGCCGTTTAGCGCCCACAGGGGTTTAAGCTCCTCCCATCACTTCTTTAGTTCCAACAGGACTCTACTACTATGGAAGCCAACAGTACTCCAAAGAGAAGGAACTGTTTCTGAATGTCAACTTTGTACTTCAGCCGTACAGAATAGTCCAGGTCAAGACCAGCCAGTTATGCACTGAGTTTCCATGTTATGCCTATTGTTCTTTTTGTGACCTGGTCCGAGGAGCGAACATCCTTCTGTCTGTCCATGGATGAGATGAAGCGTTTTGTATGTTCGTAGTTTTCCATGTTATTATTTATTCATAATGTCTTATCATTTAGAAGATGACCTACTTAAAATAATAACTTAAACATTTATACATTTTTTTTTTTTTAATCACAAGCTGCTTGAATTGATGAAGAGCGGAATTTATGTGGAGTTCTATCCAGTCTGTTTTTTTATTTCTGATTTTCCACATTGCCTACCCTGATTTTGTTTTCTATCAATGCCATTAATGTGTTATGTAACATTTGTTAAATTTAGAGAAGGTCTGCTGTATTTTATAGAATATTTTAATGTAACATATTTTGCTGTAGAATACATTTTCAGATGTTACTGCACAATGCATGTTACCATGCAATAATTCTTAACACACTGCTTCTCAGTGCATTCAGAACGTGTGCCCAGTTTAAAAAACAATCCCTTTTTGCTGTTGTAGTTTCCTGGCATACTGCATGCTTAAATTTTGCCATGTTAATTATTTGCCTATTGTCAATCCTAGTTTAATGATAAGATAAAAGTTTAATCTTGATTGAACTAATAAAATATTAAAACAATATTAATGCTAGAGTTTGGCTTTAGTATTTGGTTGTTGTATGCTTGTAATACTAGAGACAGTATTTAATTATAGATAAGTGGAATTATTAATTTTATTTCATTTTCAACCAACATACCATACATACATTGAAAGAACTAACCAAATACTAATAATAGTTACAACATGTGTATTATCATAAGTCTGCCTTCTGTTTGCTCACCATAGTAACCATAGTAACCAATCATTGCACAGCTTGAGCTCCTCCTCCAGATCTCTCCACCAATCCTCTTCCAGATTGTTAGTTAGACCGCGTTGCTATTGACAACGACTCTTTGGTTTTTCTAAAGGCATTTCACGAGTTGGCTTCGTTTAGCTTCAGTGCGTCTTTGACAGTGGCCTTTGGTGAGAGTTGTGCTTTCTATGTGTAAATGAGTTTTTTTCATTGGTTTGTAGCAGATGATAACACAATGCGCAGGTCTGTACGCGATCACTCTTACCAAGAAATCGTTTTAACCAATTAGCCAGCTAGCTAACATTAGCTCGTGTAGCTAATCTTCTTGCCTCAGATAATCCCATTCTCTTTTTGCCATCATCATCTTGTGATTCACGTACAATTTAACGTAGGACACATGTACATAAGCCTTTGAACACAGTTTTCTTCAAGAGAGCAGAATGGAGCTCCATCTAAACCGCGTGGATTACACACAGGTACCAATGCTTTTTATTTTATTTTATATTTTTGTTTATCCGGAGCATTTGGGGTTCTTACTATTTGATAATTCTATATTCGTTCTATTTTTTGCATGTAATAGGTTGGGGTAACGTCCCAGAAAACTATGAGGTTGCTCCCTCCTCTGAGTAAAAAAGCCACTCAGAAGGTACTTCAGCCACACTCAGAACTATAAACTCCCATTAGATTTACATATTTTGACATATTTTGTCAGGTTGCTATTGCTGACCATGATGGAGTACTCACATGTTTTGGGATGAAGAAGGGAGAGGCAGTAGTAAGTCTTGAACCTATCCCAAATAAACCCTGGTTACTTTTACTAGGCAATTAATTAACAGTGTCACCTTGTTTTTTGCACCCCAGCCGGTCTTCAAAACACTCCCAGGACCAAAGATCGCTAGAATGGATCTTGGAGGAGCTGTTGGAACACCACGGGAGAAAATCTTTGTATGTTCTGGGTCTCAAGTCCGCGGGTTTACCAAGAAAGGCAAACAGTTTCTGACCTTCGAAGCCAACCTTACAGAAAATATAAATGCCATGTAAGTTCTAATTTATGAATTAATAAGATTACTTTATTTTTGGAGTTTTGTTTAGAGAATTATTTTCACAGTTTTAGATATCAAAACAACCATATAGAAAAGTATAAGACCACATAGACTAGTTAGTATAGGTTCAGTACCTGGACAACTGAGGGATTACACAGAAGTAAGTAGTAAAGGTAATCATTTTATTTTTTTTTTTTTATCATTGTGGTATCAGAATCAGTATTGAGTATATTTGTGAGTATTGAAGTTTTTAGTTAGAAATTTCAGAATTGTCACAACAAGGTTTACTTTTCTTGTCTTCGAGTTGATTATCTTTAACAATTTATTATATTTTGTTGTTAATTTTTTGTACATTTGTGACTTGTTAATACAGCTAATATATTTTCTTCAGGCACGTCTCTGGGGCTGATCTCTTTGTGTGTGCGAGTTACATCTACAACCATTACCTTGACTGCAAAGATCAAGACTACTTTCTATCAGGAGACAAAATAAATGATGTCCTTTATTTATCATCTGAAAACCTGACCCGCCCTTTCCCCATTCTAGCGTGCCAAGATAGAGTTCTTAGAGTCTTGCAGGTCAGGTTACGTAGCTATACTTAAGTTCTTAAAAAGGTTGGTGATAATTAATATAATTTTTTATAACTTTTCACGTAGGGATCTGAGCTTGCATATGGAATTGAAGTTCCTGGCCCTCCTTCTGTTTTGGAGTTGTACAACAAAGATGGAGGCATGTATTCTTTATATCTAATTCACGTAATGTACATTAAAGGTGCTCTGTGTAACTTTTATGGTTGAGGATCTGCCATCTGCCTGTCCCTATGGAGATGCTATTGCCTTATTATTTTAACCATATCTATCTCTATTGAAACAAGCAAATAATGTCACCAGGCCAAGTTACAAGTCAGTTCTGTGGAGAGAAATGCAAGATAGATAGGTTTAATGTCATACCATGGAACAAGCCAGGCAAAGAAATAATATCTCCATGGCGACAAGCAGGTGCTGGACCCAACCACCATCAAAGTCCCCTACTGCACCTTTTAAGCAGGCAATAATGAATGTCTAATTATTACATATCTTTTATTTGTAGGAGATGAAATCCTTTATGGAACCACTGATGGTAAAATAGGATTAGTCCAGATTGGTGACCAGTCTGCTTCAATCAAATGGGAAATAGACAATGACAAAAAGAAAGGAGGTATGTCTAATGTATCTTGTAACAATTTATTAGCAATATAAAAAAAATTCACACGTATTACCATTGCATTACTTTTTATTGAAGGAATTCTTTGTGTGGACACCTACGATATCATTGGGGATGGTGTGAGCGACATCTTGGTGGGCAGAGATGATGGGACAGTGGAGGTGTATGGTTTTGACAGTTCTGGTGACCCCACATTACGCTTTGAGCATGTAAGTTGACAATATACAATAAGAAGGCAATACGGCAAGAAATAATTATGATTAGAATTCACATTTCACTGTAACTGGTTAAATCCATCTGTCACTCACTAGTGATGTGACGTTGGCGAATGAGTTCTTTTGAATGGTTCCTTTACAGAAATGATTGGAACTGGATTAAATTTTTTTAAGCAACTGAATTTTTTTCTTTCCAATTTTGATGCCTTTTTAAACTGATTAATGCTGAACCAACACAAGAATCAGCGCAGAAGCAGATCAGGCAACACAAGTAATACTGCAATGTAATGTTTTATTTAAATGATTCATAATTTCAAAGGGTAAACACACTCTCAGCTTGAACAATTTAAAACAAATCTTGGCACTGATTAAATCTCTCTGAGATTAGTTTGTTGTTAAAATGACTTCTCACAGTGGCTTCTGTCATATACATAAATACTAAAAGAGCCAGTCTTTTGAACGTCTCTTTGAAATGAACGTATTCAAAAGATTAAGATTCCATAAAGAAGCCAAATGTCCCATCACTATCGCTCACTCAGAGCCATGTAAAGACTGACCAATAGAAGGAGTGAATAAGGGAGAGTATTGACATATCACCCAGCCCACAATGCATTTATGTTATTGTTTGGGACTAATCATTTAAACCTTTTCACATTTTAGGTGTTATCTGAAAGTGTGACGTCAATTCAAGGTGGCTGTGTTGGAAAAGAATCCTATGATGAAGTTGTAACAGCTACTTATACAGGTTTGACACTAAAACTGATTATAAAGAGAGTTTGTCTATTTTGTATACCTTTTGAAAAAAAAAAAAAACATTTTAAATTGTAATTCTAGGATGGGTGAGTGGTTTGACCACTGAACCTCAAAGAGCTGAAGTTGGTCCCGGTGATGAAGTGAAGATGAGCAAAGAGATGCAGTCTAAAGTGGATGCACTGAGGTGAGTAGTAGAGACTACCTTTAGCTTTAAATGATCAAATCAGTCATAATTAATACATTTTTTGATGTAGCTGAATATTGACTCTTTATTTACTTAATCATCATTTTCAAATTTAAATCTGTAAGCTCTGTAAGGGATTGACAGACTGCAGAGTATTTAGAGGCACTTCTAACCTTTGTTGATTTGGGCTTTGCAGTTAATAAAATGTAAAATTTGTGATTTCAATTATTAAACTATTCCATTGCAAAAATTGTGTCATCAAAAATTCAATTCATTACCTTTTGTTCAGAGTGTGCTTGTTCTGAGCAGTCCCTTTTGTAACGTATGCTTTTAAAAATTAGCCCTATATTTTCTCTATGTGTGAATTTTGACAGTGTAGAAGTAACTGTTTAAATTGAGAGTCAAATAATTGTGCTTATAATTTTTGTCTTAATGAAGCAGTACTAGCAGAAGGTGAGTGGAGTACTGTTACTTTAAATTATGTTACATATTTAGATTAAATTTATAACAACTGATCAAAAGGTAAAGCACAACACATTTTTTTAATTTCAATGTTATTATCATTGCATTTATTAACATTGAATTGTGCTGTTGCTTTATAATTCATATTCTGTTTTTGTTTGTTTCTCTGCCTGGGTCTCATAGTTTCTCTTACCTCCCTTTCATGGCAGGGCTGAGTTAGAGCAGCTGCAGGTAAAGGTGCTGCAGGGCCGTGAGCAGTACCACCAAACGTCTCAGTCCAGTACGGCCGTCTCCGCTGTGCCTGTCTTTAGCATCAACGACAAGTTCACTCTGTGCCAGGACGACGCCAGCTATAGCCTCACTCTGGAGGTGCAAACGGCCATCGACAACCTACTGCTCCAGGTACGCACTGGAAAGAAAAGACAAAAGAAATTCTATGGTAAAGGATTTACTCTTGTGCATGATGTAAAGGTGTGGAGGGGGAGGAGACGCAATTTCTGCAAGACAAGAGAGGAGATTGGTACCACATATTTTCAGTTTCATTTGTTTGTTTCCTTATTTATTCATGCTGTAATTGTAGAAACAGCTTCATAAGAGGTGTAAATATAAAGGCATGAAACTAAAATATAATATAATAAATATTTTTCCACTTTTGTCCACGATTTTGGGGCAATTTTATCTTGTGTGATCTTGTGGCACAATCTTGGATAAGGATATGTGTTGTTAAAATCTTCTATCACTATATCCATTAGTGTATATAACAACAGTTTTTTTTTTTTTCCATGTATATCATGTTCTGTTCTGTTTATATTATTCTCTTATTGAAAAGTCAGGCATTAAGGCCACAAGTGCATGTTTAAAGTTTAAAGTCCTATAACAGTACTATAACTAGGGGGTGCTACCAGAAATAACACCTGCTTGTCTTCATGGAGATGTTACAGCTTTGCCTGGAATGCTCCACAGTATGGCATGAAACTTGTATATGTCCTGCATTTATTCTGTTACAAATGTGTTTAGTGCTTTACAAACACCTTGAAAGAAAAGCATTATTGCTTTGAGCTGGGTCGCCTCTCCACAGGTCTGACCTGTGATAGTTCTTCTTGTCTGAATAGTGATTTTAAGTTTAGCAAGTAACCGTGCTGTGGCATATTTCAGGCAAAACAACATCTCCAGGGAGCTTTGGAGAGCTTATCTTGCCATTTAGCAGATTTGAATTTCCAAGCATTACCAACACACAACTGTTACTGTTAGAGAAAAAAAATACACTTTCAGTATCAGCTCAGAATTCATTATTTGTGAGAATTAAAAGTTGGCAGTGGCACACAATGCAGCTCTCCTAACACAGCTTTACACTTTTACTCATTATAAGTTGGCATACCATTGTGTAACACAATAACTCTTGGTATAATGGGCAGCTGTCCCTTTCTAATAGACATCTACTATGCAAGATCGAGTGACTGAAATGTGAATAGTAACACAAGCCCAGTTGGGGCTTAGACATTTTTGTAGTATAAAAATGTAATGGTGCCATTGCCAAGATAATAAACATTTCTCTTTCTATAGAGCGATGTGCCTATAGACCTACTAGATGTGGATAAGAATTCTGCTGTGGTCAGTTTCAGTGAATGTGACTCGGAGGTGAGTTATTACTGCACACATTTCATAATATTTAAGTGTTTTTCAAATACATGACTTGTGCATTCTGTCAGCAGCACAATGGGAACTTTCTCCTGGCTACTTACAGATGTCAAGCCAACACCACTAGACTTGAACTGAAGGTAATCTGGGTTTACTGTCTTGAGTTAAGTAATTTATATATTTTTTGAATCATTGTATTTGAGTATCTTTCAGTACTCTTCAGTACTCTTTTTTTTTTTTTTTTTTTTGCTGTAATGTGCTTAGACATAGCCCATGACAAAAGCTTTAAAGTTGGTTGGCTAAGCATGTTTTTTTCCCACAAAATACCATATTACATACATATACATATTTTATCCACTACTTGATTACTTAAAGCCTCATTTGGGGTACACAATAGCCATATTTACTCGGCACATAGACACTGTTTAACCTTCACACTCACTAATAACTGTTGTTAGTTGTTGGCTAGTTTTCTGCAGAACTGATTTACCACTCTGACATTGCATGCAATCTTGTTACAAAACATTTTCATTCAAGCGTGTTTTACCTTTCCACTAGGTGAGGTCCATTGAAGGGCAGTATGGCACTCTGCAGGCCTACATTACCCCAAGACTGCAACCCAAGACGTGCCAAGTTCGTCAATACCAAATCAAGCCTCTGTCCCTTCACCAGAGGATCCACAGCATTGACCAGGACAGGTTACTACCACACTGTTGTCTTGCATTAAATATAATTCTGATCATAGTATATTCAGTACAATTCAAATGTATGTGATTTTTTTTTTCTATATATGTTGTTGACAGGCCCATGAACCGTCTGAGTCTGGTGGGACAGTTCAGTTTCGCTGAAATCCACTCCTGGGTGGTGTTTTGTTTGCCAGAGGTTCCAGAGAAAACCCCAGCGGGAGAGAGCATCACCTTCTATTTCCACAACACTTTTCTTGGCACTCAGCTTGAGGCAACCTACTGGTAAATAGACAAGAAGCCATATCTTGCCCTCGGTCTTAGCGAGCGAGAGGGAGCGAGAATCCAACCTGGTTATGCCCCTTCATTAACGCTACTAGTTCATTAAGACCGAGGGCAAGATACACCCCAAGAAGTTCTACTGCAACATCTACCAAAATGC
Source organism: Periophthalmus modestus (assembly GCA_019594935.1). Taxonomy (NCBI): domain Eukaryota; kingdom Metazoa; phylum Chordata; class Actinopteri; order Gobiiformes; family Gobiidae; genus Periophthalmus; species Periophthalmus modestus. Next base: position 7,005,792 of record JAIEZT010001368.1, on the reverse strand, counting down.
CAAGAGATTATGAATGAATTGTTGTCGTTGAGCTAGATGGATAATACATTTACTACTTTAAATTTCAAAAATTAGTTTATCAAAGAAATGCAATTTTTTTAATAAAGGCAAAAAACAGAGATAGAGAGAAGCAGATCTGATTAAAGAAAAATACACTTGCACAGGAGTCTTGAAAAAGGTATGAAATGATATTTTTGCATTTTGTGGTTAATTTTACTTTCCACTCACTCTCATTTATGTAATACTAGAACTAAACAAAGTCATTTTTGGTCACATTTCTGCTTTATTTTAGTTATTTAGTTTATTTAGTTTTTTAGTATCATAATTTTATTGTTACTGGAATACTGGAATCTCCAAAAGTATCCAGATTTTACATTTTTGTTCATATCACTAACTTCTAATTTTAGCTGCTCCATTCAGGATCCTATAGTAAGCCCAATATTTACTGATTTATTTTTAACCTAAATTTGCTCTTTTCATTTTAGCAAAGGGGAGGGACACTTCAAGTCAGACAACATCTCTACTATTTCCATACTCAGTGACGTGCTTTCTAAAGAAGCAACTAAAAGAAAAATTAATCTGAACATATCATATGGTAAGTTCTTGTCAAAAGTCTTGCAATGTCATGGCTGATTTTGATACACAGTTATGATTTAACAGTTAAGGTTCATAAATACACCTTTTGTATGTTTTTAATTCTTTTTAGAGATAAATGATGAATCAGTAAGTCACACTTTACGTATGATCCACCCAAAGCTGGAATACCAATTACTTCTGGCAAGGAAAGTCCAGCTTATTGATGCACTTAAAGTAAGATTTCAGTTTAGCTTACCAGATTTGTACATATATCTTTTTCTACCACTCATCTTTTTCTTCTGCTTTGTAGGAGCTCCAGGTTCATGAGGGAAATGCTGACTTTCTCATCCCAGAGTATCGCAGCATTTTGGATGAGTCTGCTAATCTCCTGGAAGAGTATAAGAAGCAGCCAGCACACCTTGAGAGGCTTTATGGTAGGGCAGCAGATTGTGCATTTTATATTTTATTGGCTGCTGGTTGTGCAGAATTAAAATTAAAATTTGTTTCCCAGGTATGATCACAGACCTCTTCATCGACAAATTCAAGTTTAAAGGACAGAATGTGAAAACCAAGGTGTCATCATTGTTGGAGATACTTGATAATTATGATTTGAATTCTCTGTTGGACTTTTTTAATGAAGTATAAGTATAACATTTTTTTACAGAGAGTACACCTGTTTAATGTCAAGTCTTGTAATATTTATTTATCTAACATTTATACTAAATAAATAATTTATCTGGTTAGCAAAGCTGATGAAGCCAAACAAGAGTGATTGTAGTTGCTTGATTTGTAAGTGATCGAGGTTGTATGTCATTTCTACTTAAATTATTTTAAGACTGTTTGTAATGTGTGTGTTTGTATATTTATACAGAAGTATATTGGAAATAAATGATAACATATCTATTATGTTCATTTTAATAATAATATAATTAATGTAGTATATAGTGCTCTAAATACGATATATGTGAATAAAAATACATTTTATAGAAAGAGTTAGTAATTTCAGTTCTGTTTTTTTTTTCAGTAGAAATAGAAAAGATTCACAAAGCATAGTTGTAGAGCCTTTATAATTACCTTGAATAAACGAGAATCTATACAGCGGAAATTACACTTGTAAGTGCTCATTGCTGAATTATCATTATTATTATTATTATTATTATTGTTCCGTGGTTTGTTGTCATAATGTATAAACAGAAAACAAACCGGTTTAAAATTTGCAATCAGATGAACATTGTCCGTGCAGGGCCACCGTCCGTGTGACGCGTCAGTACCGAGGTGCGCTGTGATTGGTCGTTTCAAGCCTCGCGGGCTACTTGAACTGAGAGAAAGCGACTCTACTATAAGTTCCGCTATATGTTCCTGCAGATGGACTGATGCTGGCTGCCTTGTCTGCAGGTTTGGAAATGATTCTTTATTCTCTGAGTATGGAAACTTTCGACTGACCGTCCATTTAATGCTGAACTGTGTGTCTTTCTTTCTCTTTGTTGTCTATGCTTTTACCACAGGAGTTCCTAGTATCGTTGCCATCTCAACTGCTTAGTTTTGATTGGGCGATTCTTAAAACTTTCAAGACAAGGTAGCACATTTTTCCCACGCTCAGTCTCAAGCTTTGTGAACTAGCTAAATAGATTTCTGAACTAAGAGAGCACACTAGTTTTAGCTTAGCAGGAATCGGCTAATCTCCTGCAGCACAGCAACAATGTCTGTAGCTAACCGAGGACAGGGAAGCGCGGCAGCTGACTTTCACAACCAGGAGAACATGCTCTCACGACTGAGGGGCAAAGCTGCTCCTGCAGAGGACCAGGAGAACATCCCGCCCAAACCAACCAACAGAACCGTCCTGGGAGCCCTCCAGAACAACCAGAGAACAAAGACCAACAACCAGCGCGGCATAAAACAGGTTTGTTTGGGCTTCTGCTGCTCTGCTCATCCAGTAGGAGATGCTACATGCTAAACGTGCTTTCATTGTACTTTTTGGAGGCAAACTCTACGTTATACCTCCCATCAAAACGACATGACTCATTTATTAACAAATTTACACAACGACCCTTGCATTAACATCAATATTTTGTATACCTTTTTATTAAAGTTGACTTAAAATTTACACCAGTCCGCCATTTTTTTTTTTTTTAAACCTACTCTAATTTAAATTGTTCACCATAGATGCTACTAACTGTATGCATGTAATGTTTGGATTGAGTTTAGATTTGCAGCTTATTTACTCACTGACTCGCATTTCTAGGAGCACTTGTCTTGTAAAAATGAGGACTTCAGCAAAAGCTGCTTTGAGAGGTCCTCAAAACAGCCTGCTTTCCAGGTTCATGTAGATGAACCTGATGGTACCTGCACTAAGAAGCCATTGCCAGCAGCTGAGACTCTCAAAGCTAAGTCAGTAGCTGAGGACTCCCCTCTAGTAATCAACAATGCAGTGGCACAACTCCGGCAACCACTGGCCACCATTGACTTTCCAGCTGCAATGGACGTCAGCCTTCTTGGTAAATTCCTAGTTAAAATTTGCATGTCAATGATTTGCAGCATACCCCCTGGTAACGACTCGAAATGTCTTTGATCAGACTCTCCCATGGACATGTCTGTTATTGAGGGTGAGGAGAAGACTGTGAATGCAAATGAAGTCCCAGAGTATGCTGCTGAAATCCACACGTATCTGCGGGAAATGGAGGCAAGTGTGAAATAAACTGTATTCTCTTGTCAGCCGTCATTTGACTTGATATTTACGAGTGGCTTTTTGTTTAGGTAAAAACCAGGCCAAAGGCTGGCTACATGAAGAAGCAGCCAGACATCACCAATAGCATGAGGTCCATCTTGGTAGACTGGCTTGTTGAGGTTGGAGAAGAGTACAAACTTCAGAATGAAACACTATACCTTGCTGTAAATTACATCGACCGCTTCCTGTCCTCAATGTCTGTGCTGAGAGGAAAGCTTCAGCTTGTGGGAACTGCTGCCATGTTGCTGGCCTCGTAAGTTGCTGATGTGTACTTTTGACTACACTATAATGGCATGTATTAAAAATGTCTTTGTTTCAGAAAATTTGAAGAAATCTACCCTCCAGAGGTGGCGGAGTTTGTCTACATCACAGATGACACCTACACCAGGAAGCAAGTGTTGAGAATGGAACATCTGGTGCTGAAGGTACTCTCGTTTGACCTGGCTGCCCCAACAATTAACCAGTTCCTCACCCAATACATTCTCAACCAGTCGGTCAGCAAACAAGTGGAGAGTTTGGCAATGGTGAGCCTTAAACATTTGGCCAATGTACGACCATATTTAGTCCCCTGATATTTGGCCTAAAGTGTTTTTTTTCCCCTCTTCACAGTACCTCAGTGAACTCAGTCTAATAGATTCAGAGCCTTGTCTGAAATACCTACCATCACAAACTGCTGCGGCGGCTTACATTCTGGCAAACCACACAGTCACCGGAGGCTCCTGGGTATGTGTAATTTGACTATTAGAATGATTTTTTTTTTTTTTTTTTTTAAACAAAAAAATTTGAATGGTAATGAACCTTTCTTTTTCCTTCAGCCAAAGTCGTTGACGGACATGAGTGGCTACAGTCTAGAAGATCTGATGCCATGTGTTGAGGATCTCCATAAAATCTACCTCAATGCTCCTCAGCACGCACAGCAGTCCATAAGGGAAAAGTACAAGACTCAGAAGTAGGCATTTAAAAAAAAAAAAAAATCAGCATGTCACTAAAATGGTCACACGTTAATGTATTGTTTATTGCGCAGGTACCATGAAGTTTCCCTCATCAACGCTCCAGCAGAATTGCTCCTGAAGTGATTTAACCCCTATCCCCTTGTAGATTTTGCCCATATTTTTTTAAGTGACTGCTACGTTTTCCATGACAAAGACCTGCTCTTTTTGGAGTCAGGCATAATGTTGAAGAGTTTTTAAATATTTTTATATATTGATGCTAAATCCTGAGTCTTGTTAAATGTTAATCAAGCTGTTTTACTGGTATCAGACAACTGGATATATGCCAATTTTCTTTTTTTGCTGCAGCCAAACGATGGACTTGTGATTTTTCTCCCTGAATGTTTGAGTTCTAAACAGTTGCAGATTAAAGCTTTGGCGTTTCATCCAACAGGCTGCATTAAATGCAATTAAACTTCACTGTCTGTCCAAGTAATCTGTCATCACATTCATGTCTTCCCCAAGACACTACTGCACTGTAAAAATGGCTCTTGTAAATAAATTTCATTTAATAAGACTAATCTGCATTGTCTATTTTGGGCGCTAGAGGGCAGCAGAGGATGGGAAACGACTGGGTTCAGATGGCTGAAGTGTTTTTGTTTTTTTTGTGTGTTTTTTCCTCAAATGTTATGGGACAAGTGTTCTAAAATGTAAACTTATTTTTAAATCCTAATGAGAAATTGCTGACTTTGTAAAGGTATTCAAAATAGGTCCTGTGTGATCAGTTTCTCCCCCCCCCCCCCCCCCCTTTAAGTAGGAAACCAATGGTGTTTGAGGCATCTTCTGCTCCTCCTCTTATAAACCAGGAGGAAGGCGTTGTGTGTGTGTGGAGAGGGGGTGCACAACAGCTGCAGACCTCTCCTCTCTGCATCATGGACAGCTTTCTCATCAGACCCACACCTTCAACAGGTTTTCTGGCTCTTTCTGAACTCCATGGATGTTACTATGGAAACAAATGGGAATTCTTCTGCACTGTCAATTACTGGGATACTTGTTCAAACCATGGCTCTGGTTCTTACGATGCAGCATCTGTTAAACCTCTGAACAGTGCTGAGATGTGGAAGTGCGTTTGAATTGGGGAATATAGGGACAGTGGCTTTGCTCTTTATGACCCATGCCTGCCCCCAGGAAATTTCTTGTGGAGTCCACCACTCTGCCCGTGGCTCTGGGCTGGGGCTGGAACATTAGCCTGTATTTGGGCATGCTCTTTGGACTACTGAGCCTGATGATTTTGCTTCTGTGGATGCTCATGAAACAGCTGAGGAACTCTGTGTCGAAAACCATCCTGCAGCCAGTGCGCTCTTTCAGACAGCCCTGCTTGGAGCACAGATTTCAGCATGTGTTGTGAAAAATGGGACTATTTGACCCAAGCACTGCCAGGACTTGCGTAGATTCATGTAAGATAGCTGTTTTTGTATGGACATGTGTTTATATCCCATTGCAACATAATAAAATATGTTTGTTCTTATTTTCACATCACATATCTGGTCTTTTTACAATTTATTTCAACCAGGGGTAACAATTAAAGGTCCTATATTACGCAAAATTGACTCTTGTGCCATGTTATAATGTTTCCTCATTATAACTTGTGTTGTGTGTTGCTTCATTCACCCATGTTTGAGTAATCCTTTATTGTTAGTCTATCTGCATCTCCAAAAATGCTCTGTTCCACCTAGTGATGTCATGAAGTAGTAATTTTCAACAGTTGCTTTTTACCCTTTATTTAGTAGAGATGGAAATCCAGGTCTGAAATTATCCAAATGATTCTAATGAAGATGCATGGAATTTAAAAAGAGAGTGGAGTACTTTCTGTATTACCACTTGACATCACAAGGTGGTACAGAGTGTTTTCTATCTAAGGGAAGAACTCAGCCTAGATATGCAGGGTTTGTGTGTTAAACATGTGTAAATGGAACAAAACACAACTCTAGGTATGTTTTTGATGAGGAAACAACATCACAAGATACACGAGGAAACAGTGAAATATGGGCCCTTTAAACCATTCTAAAGATGGGAACACTGTTAACGGCATTGTAAAGCTTTATTCCTCTGCGCAGCCGGGCAGAAAAAACATGTTTAATTGCCTTGTAAAAGCTAAAGCCAGGATCAAAATCTGCATCTTGATTCATGCTGATTAAAGCAGTGTATTCATTGTAGCAATTTGCACTCTTCTCTCATCTCATCGCAGAATTAGCTGAAGCAACAGTGAGCATATGCCACCAATCATAAAAGGAGCTATGTGCCACTTGGTTTTCCATTTCAAGTGTTTGTATCAAAGGGCAAACAAACAAGACCAACATCACTAATCTGCCTGATGCTGTTCACAGACTCTGAAGAATTAATTTCCTGTTTATTTCAATCCGTTATTATAATTGACATTTTTTTCACACACATTGAGTTTAGAAGTGGCATGCTATACCTTTGACTGAATGATGTTAGAAGAATCAATATCCTCTTAGCCCTCTGGGAACAATATTAATTACAGCTAGCCAGGCTCTCATACAGACTCACAATAACAGATTCTCCTATGCCAGGGACGGACTGCTCTCATGTGATGCCACATTTGTTAACATTACTCATTGGTTGTAAACACAGCCATGTGCCCAGTGGGGATGGAGTCAATAGCCATAATGAAAGAAAATTAGCATACAGGACTGATTGTGTTCACCAGTTCCAGGTGGCTATTTTGCATATCTATTAGGTTTTAAAATATATTCAAATATTATAAAAATAGTAAGAATAATCATAATGTAAACTTAACTTTTTCTGTTATTAAAAGGCCTATTTTTGTCATGTATAAGAAAAAAAGGAGATTATATTATAAGATATAAATTTTACCTAGCACTTTCTCATGCAATGACTAATCTTGAATATCCGACAGACCAATCAGCCACATTGTTACTAAGAATTATGGGAACAGCCTGACACTATCACAGACTCTTGATTCTCTGTCATGGTGCAATGAGGAGCTAAGACCTCCTGGGACCCAAAGAAAAAAAGTGTATTGCAAAACATATATTTGTGATTTTTTTTTTCTATTTAAAGGTAAATAAACACCTTAACATTTAGATTTTGTTCATTTTATTTGTATTTATAATCTTATAACATGCCCTCTGTAATGGTCGGCAGGGACATTTTGGTGTTAAATCCATATGAAGGTAACAATCTAACAATAACAACTGTTTTGATGAGCCCCTGTTGTCGCTTCAGAATATTTTCAGATTCCCTTTTAATTACTTCAAATTTTTATCATAGTGCAGCCATAAACTAACTCCTATTGTGTTCATTTTTGATCCCGGACATAACAGAACCCTATGATCCCCCAGAGGCACCTAGTCCACCTAGTTTTGATATTTGTCTGTAAAATAACAGATAAATATAAATATTTGTCTCTTCAAATAAGCAAATATGAAAGAATAAAAAATATGTTAAGACTTTATATCTTGGAGTAGGATGTAAAAAAAAGTTCCAAAGCAGTGACCCTATACAGTTACTACCTGTGCAAAACTGTGAAGTACTTAGTTATCTCTGCACATCTGAACAGCACAGTCACTGCAGCACTTTAAATCTCTACTAAAGATGCACCTTTTCTCACTGGCATCTGACAAGAGTTAGAGAGAGTGGCATCTTGGTTTTATATTTTATATTGTACTGTGTTTTCACTGTGTTTTTATTTATTTTGAATACCTCTATTGCTGTATTATTGTTGCTGTTCAGCACTTTGGTAAGCTTTGTCTGTTTTAAATATGCTTTATAAATAAACGTGATTTGATTTGAAACTGCCAGGCTACTGAAAAGGAAAGTGCAAAAAGTTCCTACAGTACGATCATCGGTGTCAACAGTGTAAAGCTGCAGCGAGTGATGTTTGTCCTTCTGATTCTACCATCTGCACATGGCTCTAATGAGCTCATGGCTCTGATTAGCTCAGTCACCACTGGACTCCAGCTCGACTCTCTGTCTAAGGCCATTCTTCTCCAGTGACTCACTTTGGTTGGAAAACCTTTTACTAGATACTTGTGTAATTGAGAAATCGTAGATTATTTTGATATTAATTAAATTTTTATATTATTTTATTATTATTTTATATATTCATATTTAAATTTCTAAATTAGACTAATCAGAGCTGAATTTTATCTATAAAAATGAAGATAATGAGATTTACTGTGCATCTTTGTCATCACAATAATTGAAAGGGTTCTGAATACTTTCTGAAGTCTAAATCACAGGCTGGTGCGCATCCTCATCTTTCTCATCAGTGGCGAACTTCTGTTTCAGTTCTGTCAGCTACAAAAAGAAAATCCATCACACGCAACACCAGCGTCCATTATAATCACATAAAAAATATTAAAATGATTGCTAAATGTAATTAAGAAATACAAATACATGTGAAAAATATAGTTTAAAATTAAATGATTTTTGATTTCTCTATCTTTGTATCATAACATACCATTTTGAATATCGGCCACTTCGGATTGAAGGGAAAAGGCGGTTCCAAAAGTCCCACCCAAACAAATGATACATCAACAGAAAGCCCTGCATGTGCTCTACAATGTGCATCAGGGATTAAGAGACTATCTCAAAACACTTAAAAACAGAAAGGACAAAGTGTGGTGGGCTAAAAATTCAATCTAAAGCATATACCTGACTCATTGTTTGAAATCAAACATGTCCCTTTATCACATCCCAATATCATACAGCGTTCTCCTTTGTAGTTCGAATTGCCTGTAATTCTCCCACTCTGCTACTTGCAATGAAAATAGATTTAAAATACAGTAGCCCTACACAAGACACCACAGATTAAACAAAAGGAATCATGTGAATATGTGGGTCCAAAGCATGAAAAGAAAAGAGCACAGTCAGAGTAGAACTTCTCTGCTGGGAATTCATGGAGCAATCTGCATTGGAAATAGACCTATAGCCTTAACAATGCCCTGGCTACCCGTTACAAACTGTTGCTGGTGTAGGTACAATTGTAATAATCAATACTATTTATAGACCAGGCTCCACTAAATCAGGCACAGGCTATTCTGAGCCGGCAAGTCCTGCAAATCCAACAGTGCCCCATCTGCAAACCGAATACAAAACAATAAATCAGAATTATCTATCAAACTTGACAAGGTATCTATTTTAATGTTTGTTTCCATACACAGACATACCTGAACCAATCAACATGCCTCAGTCAGCCCGTGTAACTGATGATGGCGACTGTAGTACTAGTGTAAGCCACAGACTGTCAAAAATAGCATTGGTTTGAATTAAATAATATCAAGATAAATGAAGCTATCCTTTTATCTCCTCAAGTTTAATGGCAGAAGAAAGGGGCATTCTTATTCAAACTCTCTGGGGTAAATTGCAAACCATTATCTTACAATACTGAGAATAGAACTACTTAATAAGAATCTTTTTATGAAATACTATATCTACATAATGTTTACATGTCATGTGTAGGCACTAGATTGGCTAACTGGCTTAACATAACAGAGAAAAGTTACCGTTACGTGCAGGGCCGGCCCTAGCTTTCAGGAGACCCTAAGCTGACTTTGTCTCTAGGGCCCCCGACAGCGGATGCCTCCAGGCTCAGCTATTGGTGATTTACATTTGACACATTATGACTCTGCTCTCATCACCTTGACCAGTTGTATTTGTGTTTATATGACCAATATCAGACTGAAAACATCCAGAATGTCACAACTACCACAATTTCAAGAACAGTAGACAAACATATAATATTCATTTCTGATGGATTTTTATAGGCTGGGCAGGCCCCTAGAATGCTTGTCCACTGATCCAAAGGTTGGCGATTCGAATCCTGCTCGCAATGTAAACACTGGTTGAGCGGTCAGATCCACTGACCCACAGGTTGGTGGTGCGATTCCAGGTCACACAGATGAATGCTGATGTTGTGCTTTGGGCAAGACACTTAACCCACCTCGCCGCCAGTGTTTGTGTACACTGATGTGTGAATGTGTGTGGGAATGGTGAATGGTGAGTGGTTCCTTGATGTAAAGCTCTTTGTGTGCCTTGATGGTGAAAAAGTATTATATAAAAATGAGACCATTAATACATAGTAAAAGTAATGATTTAGCTGTTATTTGATTTGAGACTTTTATAGCACCGTTAGTTTGATGTCTTTTATGGTAAGTTAATAGATTTAAGCTTAGCCATAACTAAATGTTTAATAGCCACAGGTTGGACGCAACAGTGCATCTATTATTATAACTTCATTTCATGGACAGTAATCAGCTGTTACTTATGATAGCAGATACAGAAATGCATGTAATTACAAATCGATAAACTCTAGTTACATTATTTTTACCACACTGAACGTCAACGCCAACGCCAGATTCACGCCACTCTGACGTAGGACGCCCAAGACACGCGGCCACCGTAGATTTTGCGTGGAAACTGACGCAACTGACGCCCCCGTGTGAACGCGCCATTAGCGTCACTACCTCCTGTCTAATTTAATGAGGTTTTTACCACTCTAAAATCGTTAAGTAATTAAAGATAAGGCAGTGAACAGGGAGCTACGGGTGGATGTCACTGACATGTTGAAAACTACACAGATAAAATCAATACTTCACCGGAGGACACTGTAGACATTTGTGTGTCAATGCTAACGCCAATGCTAATGCTAATTTTGAGGCAGGCAAGTATTAAAACAACGCAAACTGAAGTATTCTACATAAAGAAATATATATATAATTGGGTAGTCTTTATTTTATAATTAGGGCTAATTTTAATAGGCTGTTTATTTTATGTTTTCTGATTTGAATTGAAAGTGACTGTTAGCTTTGAGACACAGTGCTAGCATGCGGCTGTGCACAGAGCTTATTGGTAGGCTGTCTGAGGCTACTCTTGGTCAGTATCTCATAGTGTGTTATTTGGAGTGATAAAGAAATACAGAACTGCCCAACTCAACTGCTTTGTCATGCATAATTCATCCAAAATGAAGCCTTTATTACAAAAGACCTATTTTTTCACAGGACCCAAGTTACCAGATTTCATTGTCTGATAAAATGTGATTTTATGGATACCCTCTGGAGGTCCAGCTCATATTCACTGGCCTGACCCATAATGCATGAGAAAAGAGCAGCTGCAGTAGATTCAGAGGAGCAAGGCAAATAGGTGAGCCGAGTCTGGTGAGTAATGGTGAGTAATGATGGGCTTATTGGGCTTATTGTCTATTGGTCAGGCCTTAGCAAACAGAGCCGTTCAAATTTTGATATGGTCCCATAGCTCATGAATTAAAAGCACCCCGATTCAGTCTGGAAATTGCCAATGCTGATTGAACACACTGGAGGAGGAAGTCAGCAGTTTTTCCTTCGTCTCCTTGGGGTAACTTTGATAGACATTTTATAGCAAACAACTGACAGCAAATACAGAGAAACAGTGAGGTAAGCCAGAGTCAAGGCCATGGTCTAAGTTGATGGGGGTAAAGTGAAGTATATATCTGAACTAACTTGTATGCTCAGTTAACTCTTACTTGTCCTAAAACAATAAAACCAGTTAAATCAAATAAAATAAATACATAAACATAGCAAGAAAATGCAGTACTCATGCAGTACTAAAGGGCCCATATTACACTGTTTTCTGATCTGTGTTATAATATTGCATATTTAAACTGTGTTCTTGCCTCAAGTAGAAAACACTCTGTTCCACCTTGTGATGTCATGCGGTAATACAGGAAGTGCTCCACTGTGTTTTTTCAGCCCTAGAACTGACAATCTCAAGTGAACTAAAGGTAAAAGGTAGCTGTTAACTTGAAATGTACGGGTGGAACAGAGTATTTTGAGTTTTGGAGATGTAGCCAGAATAATAATAATGGGTTACTCAAACATAAGTGAATGAAACAAAACACAACTCCAGATATGTTTTTGATGAGATAACAACATTATAACATGATCTAAAGCTCACAATTTTGTGTAATAAAGGACCTTCAAAATCCAGATGTCAAGTGATAATTTAATAATTTTTACAGTAGCATAATGTACTATCATAAGATTAAAAAAAACAACACACACACAAAAACACAAAAACATTCTAACAAAACACCTGCTTGTGTCCATGGAAATGTTATTACTTTGCCTGTAATGTTACACAGTACAGCATTAAACATATCTATCTCCATCGAGAGAAGCAGCTGAAGCCACCAGGCGAAGTTACAGGTCAGAACTGTGGAGAGGTGAGCCCACTCACAGTAAGAATGCATTAGATATATATTTTAAACAATAACAATACCTGTAATTGAATAAATGCTGGACATAATGTTTATTTAATGCCATACTGTGGAGCATTCCAGGCAAAGCTATAACATCTCCATGGAGACAGAAATGTTTGAATAATAATGCAAGCCGACTAACACGTAAATTCAACATCTGCTTTCCACATTTTGTTTTGATTATGAAACACACGACCCATAGAGTACTTAATTGTCTGCCTCCCTGATCAGATCTGCGCGTCATTAGTATCTTGTACTTGTTTATATCCATTAAAGGAAATTGGTCCGGTGGCGTCATCCTAAGAGAGATGAAACTGGGAGCGCCCGTAACCGGATAACTTGGGTGCTCGTACTCACCACTCTCTCATCTCCTCACAAGTGCTCGGCTTAATTAAAGTTTCCGAGGAAGATGCCGGTGATGATGATGATGATACGAGAGGGCTGCGTGACGGTATGCTCTGGTGATACCCCCTCATGTACACTATACGGCTACTGGTCTTAATGTAAGTTTAATCTGCAAAAGTGACAGGTCTTTAATTATTAAGTGAGCTGTAGTATCGCTGGGGATGTCCGCCTTGTAAACATAGTTAGGTTACACAGGATGATGTCATGAAATTCTGTGAAAGACACAGTACTCAATATACATTCATTTATTTATTTTCAGGGGGTGGTTTTCGGATTCAAGAATGTGATGATGTCATACTGTTTATATAAAAGTACATCTGAAACTCAGTCATAGTACCAAAAACATTATTTCCCATTTGCCCTTGCATTGTCCTTACGTGTATCTGATTCAGTTCTACACAATTGTTGACTTTCAGAAAACTGCCAAAACAATTTTCAGTTTTTGTCTCCAGCTGAAGAGGTCCCATGCAGTCATATGGACACTGGGCAGTAAATAGTTTGACACATTTTGGTTGAAGAATGAGTTGCGATCAACTTTGGCCAAGTTTTTAGAGTTTTTAGAGTCATAACAAAACAAAACCTGCAGGGTATGACAGGTAATGACTTTCCAAACTAGTTATTTTGTCCCCCAACTGAGCATCCTAGTACACCCAATGCCCCTATGAGACTAATTAACAATAATAATGGAAAAATAATAAGTTCAAGTTCAAATAAGTTCAAATTGGAGCTTTTAACTGTAATAACTTAAATGCATTACAGGTTAGTGTGATCATGATACTAAAATTTCAGATTCAGTTTCAATACTAAGGAATAGACATAGACTGTATTTTTAAATGGACATAGCTAACCTGCTAAGTGCCACGTTCTAAATAGGAACTGCTCCTGGGTGCACTTCAGGCTCCATCGACTGGCTCCAGTTCACTTTACATTGAAAAATTGTCACCCCTCTCTCTCTAACTGCTGCAATGAGCCCTGCCATTTTGGTCTTAAAATGTGCGTATTAACCCGGTGTATATGATACTTTTTAATTTGCTATTGTGTCTGTAAATCAAGATATGAACATTAATAATGAACAAATCAGGCATCTTCTTTTCCTGAGGTTGCTCTTGCTAGTGTTACCAACAGGTTTGATTGACAGTGTTGCTAAGTGCCCGCTCCCTGCTAAACCAGCGGAGCGGGCAGGAAGGTGCGTTACCTTCAACAGCCTTGCTCTGGATTGGCTCTTTAGTTGCTATGATACTCATGGTTTCTAATATGCAACTTGGCTCTATGTTCACCGCCATAACTGCTATCCTAACACTATGGGCGTCTTAGTCAACTTCGTTATACAGTCTATGCTTATACTCAATACTGATTTTAATACCATGATGATATTAAAAACATTCTCTCTGTAGACAATAGAATGTGATTTTCAACATTAAATAATAGTAATTTCTTTTATATTACCATGTTGTTGTTTTTTTATCTGTCTCAGTTGTTCCTCAGTTGTCCAGGTAGGTTCTTGCTCTGTATTTCATCATCACCGCATTCTCTGTTGCGTCTTAAGCCTAGTCAAACATGATTATGCAATCAGATTTGTTTTTTTCAGTGACGCATGTGTGTTGTCGATTAGCATTAAACAGCCTAATAATTGAGCAGAGAGAGAGTAGCTTGAAGAGAAAATATCCCAAATGCTTTTTGCTAAAGACTTTTAATTTGCTTAACATTTATTGACTGCTTAGAAATGTTGATTGTAGAAAATAAAATCACAAACTAAAGTGAAATCAATGTTTTTAATTGTTCATTGCGTTGATGCCTTTCGCAAACATCTCCAGAGACTATTTTTGATTGTATAAGTGAAAAGTAAATCAAATGGCCCGATATTACAGAGTTAAGGTGATCTATATCTACATACTATACTTTAAATTCACACCCGTGGAAGGTAAGGGTCACTCATGTTTAATCAGATTACTTTTAAGATAAGTTGTTGTTTATGATTTAAAAAAAAAAAAAAAAAAAAGAAACTCCAAAAACGACCATTCATTACCATTAATTTGAAAGTGCCAACATGGCATCCCTGTCAGATTTAGTCATGTGAGTTCTCAGTCCCAGGTAAAGCAGGTTCATAGTGGTCCATGGGTTTATAGTAGCCTATGTGGTCTTATACTTGTTCTGAAAGGTTATTTTCTGTCCTGCAAATGTGACTTTTTCAGTATTGATACTTGCTCAAATGAGTATCTAGATTTGTTGCTAGTTTTACTAATGATTAGTATCTGATTTTCAGTAGTAGTTAACACGATTATGTATTAAGCTAATAATGAAAATTGTCTTCCAGGTTTTTTTTTTTTTGTTTTTTTTTTTTTTTTTTTTTTTTTTATGAAGTTATTGATTTTACTTCCTGGTTGGACATGCACAGAAGATATGACATATGTAGAGGTAATTCCATTCCAGTTGTTACCTAGCAACCATACTATTAACCAAAACATGCTGTCCTTGTGTATAAATTGTCCAGGCGTTTAGTCAGAGATAACAGAGACATGCACCTCAAGTCACTGTACACGGTCTTATTTTTAAATATATATTAATTTTATTGCAAAAAACACAGAGACAGAATTGGACAGAAAGTAGAGATGCTAACACTGAGGTTGCCAGGCGATGTTGTCACCAAACCAAGTAATAATTAGAAAAACATGAAAGCCTGTCATATAAACTTAACCTCCTGAGACCCTGCGACCTCACACGAGGACATTACATTTTTGCCAGACAAAAGCTCGGGTCTCAGCAATGCCTATTATAATAATGCAGCAATAAGTGTCTACAAAGCAGTTCATTTGAGACCGCTCCAAATTTTGCAAAAAGAAAATGCTTTGCTGTAAGGAAAAGTGAACAGTGTGTTGCTTGATTTCTGCTCTTTAGTCCCACTTACTCGCTATTATGAGCAAGCCTCTAGTGTTAAATGAGTGAGACATGGAGAAAAACACTGACACGTCTTTAAATAAAGGGAGCTGACAGTTCGCCTAAGAGCTTTTGTTGCTCTGACATCTGCAACAAACTACTGACGATCTTTTAGTTTATTGTGAGAATGCTTTTTGTGCTATTCAGACATCAAAAATAGACACTGACTTAAGCTTGGTAATAGGGCTGGGTGATATGGCAAAAATAGAAAAGAAATCACAATCTCCATTTTGGGTTAAATTTTTTTATTTTTTTATTTTCAAAAACAACAAAAAAAATTGCTTTTTTTCTTCAAAGTAATATTCTAAACTCTGCTCCAAATCACATGTTTTTATTGAAAGAGGATTGGCTCTTCAACAATGAAAACTCTCCAAGTTTATCATTGTCGAAGGTTAATCACAATTGAATCAAAAATAACAAAGGCTACCATTTTCACATTCAATTTTACATTTCCACCACAAACAACATATTCTGTCTTATTCTGCATAAAAACCACTAACCCTGTAGTTTAAATCTGTACAAACATGTTCTGAAATGTGATTCTTGTATTAGTTTGTGAGTTCATTTTTCAGTCTTTTGGTCAGTTCTTCTGGACATTGTTTGAAATGTGAGAACTTTGGCCCTTTTATTAAAATAGCAATCGCAAATCTAATCGCATTTAGATATTTTTTCCAAATCATTCAGCCCATAGACTGTATTAAGTTCAGCTCCAGTTAATAAATAAAGTTCGTCAAGGCTAGCAATTATAGGGGTAAATTTGGAGCTGAGGTCGCTCAAAAAAGAGCCTGATTTGTCTGTTATTAATGTTTATATCTTGATTTACGGACAAAATAGCAAAATAAAAATACCAGAATCATGTAGAGTGGGTTAATATGAACATTTTAAGACCAAAGTGACGAGTCTGACAGCAGCAGTTACGGAGACAGGGGCGACAGTTTTTCAATAGAAAGTGAATGGAAGTGAGTTGATGGAGCCGGAGGCGCGCTCAGGCTCACTTCCTCTTGAAATTAATACAAATTTAAATTTGATTAGTTGCCCGGACCTGCTTGGTCATATTTTGAACAATAACCAGCTTTAAACATGTTTCAATTTTGCAATCTGCCTTTTAAATTATATAAATTATTTTAAAACTATTGATTTCCAACTGATGGAAACAATATACTGGAAAAGCCATTGAGTGTCTGAAGCTGAGAAGCGTTTAAACCCTCGTCTTTTCTGCTGGTGTGACAAAGCGTGGCGGAGCGCGTGAGCCTGTGACTGACGCTGGCTGTAAGGTGACACTGTGTTCTCTACGGGGAAGTCCATCTCTCTACCTGTCCCCAGAGACACCCTAGCCTCCACAAGAGCCAAGAAGAGCCATACAAGACAGCAGTTAGACAGAGCATCCCAGAGGAGAGAGCAGCCACACTTCTGTCGGTGAGTAATTAACTGTGTGCATATAAAGAGAAGCGGCTGCTCTTGACACGTCTGATCATCATATTGTGTTTTTTGTTTTTGCAGGCATTCATTTGGAAGAAAATGGTGAGTTTTGTTTGGGAAAATTGTGGGGGAATTTGCTTCATCTGTTGCAGAGTTTCTGATGATCACAATATTTGTTAGGCCAATAACATTAAATACAGATGGGGGGCAGCTAAAATGAATATTGTTAAAATGCTGATTTCTGTTGTAATACAGTGAGTTCTTGGATCTCGTCACTAACAGAATCTTACTTTGTGGCATAAAGTAGTTTCAATACTATCGTTTATCGGATTTTCTCTGTAGTGACATATCGTGCTTCAAAATTTATTATCGTGACAGACCTGTGTCACTATATTGAGGTCCAAGGATTTGCACTGTGGTCTTAAGTGAGTGGTATTTTCTTCATAAGCATGGAGCATAGATGTTTGACTGTGCTTCAATAAATAGCCTTTCGATAAACAGTGACAGAAATATATGTTTTTTAACAAGCCTCAACCTTTAAAGTGCCACAGTGTAACTTTTTAGCTAAAAAATAGACAAAAAAGCATGCATTTTCATTTTCAGTGGTTTTATTGCACGGAAAAACTTGCGTCCTTACTGAGAGCAGGCTTGCATGTCCGCAGACCTGATGGCCTCCTACTGCTTGTCCCCAAGAAAATGTTGTTCCTTTGACTATAATATTCCACATAGCATAAAAAGTATCCATCTCCATAACATACCACATCCAGAAAGGGGCAGATGGCTACAAGTCTCTGCCAGTTTGTAATGTAGTAATGCAGTCACTTTTCCACAAATATACTTTGTTGGATGTTTCTTGTTCTTATAACAAGCTATGCTAATCCGGCCATGCCACCTGTTGCAATCCTGCCAGTGTGGGACCAAATCCTGATTGTTTAATGAAGTGTACAATTAAGCTGAAAAGGTCAGTGCTTCTACAAGCTTCAACCACATCTGTGCAGATCATACATGACTACTTTTAGACAATTACAAGCTCGTGTGTCTTACATTTGCATACAAGAATCAACATCTGTCCATATATTTAGATATGCTCTCAACACATCATCCATTCTTTTGTTTTTTGTCAGTGCCTTTGTGCCTGCTGTGAAG
Organism: Periophthalmus modestus; assembly: GCA_019594935.1. Lineage (NCBI taxonomy): Eukaryota > Metazoa > Chordata > Actinopteri > Gobiiformes > Gobiidae > Periophthalmus > Periophthalmus modestus. The sequence continues at coordinate 6,987,377 of JAIEZT010001368.1, read as the reverse complement.
GGCTGCAGTGACTCACCCAGGGCACTTCGTCGAAAATGTTTTCACTCATTAGAAAAACATTAGTGCCGCGCGTGTAGTATTCACACTGGCACCAAAAGGAGACAGCGCCACTTCATTTGATATCATTGATTTGATTTGGTCTTCAGACTGTCTGATGAGGAGATGTGGATTTCTGTCTTACTCCGTTTCATGGTAACAGAGGTCTAATTTGAACCCTATTATATTACGTGTTCGGAAACTGCAGATATGGGAGCCAGTTGTCACCTCAAACGGTTACACTTTCATGCCCATGAGGAGTTTAATGAGAAAATACTGCCAGGAGACACTTGCAATACTATAAAAACAGTAATGGCATTTCCTTAAAAAGCGTTTGTGAGAACCTGGATAATATTAACACCTTTTCCGGGATCAGACATATTAAGACCTTGCATAATTGCACACAGTCCCAAACCCTGAGTCCAATTAAATGTGTTAAAATAAGTGTTAGGTGTGCACACACATTAGAGCAGTCTAACTTTAGGACAAATGCTAATTTTATATTTCACCATTTACTGTGATGTAGTTTTTTGGGTTATTATTGGATAACATTTCTTGAAATAATTTTTCATTAAGCTCACTTTGCTGTCTAATTTGGAGGTTCCTGATGTGACCTTTTTTGCAGTACTATATCATCTACGTCAGACAGATCAAATCCACTTCTTTCTCCTATATAAAGTTATGTACATTCAATATTTTGTTTTTGCCAACCAAGACTGGTTCAGAGACAGTGGCCCACAGGTGTACACTAAATATTTTATGTGTCTATCAACAAGATCTCTGCCCATAATAAAAAGCCTTATTCTTAGCGGACCATTTTCTGTACACCCACACTTCACATGCCCCCACATATCCCCACAAAGCATGTGAATGCTTTGTGGGGATATTGACTTCCATTCATTTTCTGGAGACTGATCAAAACCATAATTACTACTTTACATATTACTACTTCCTGACAGAGCTTTAAACCAGGACAAGCGGGCTTTTATACTCTCACACACCTGGGATACTGTCCTGAAGAAGTCGGACTGCACTGTCTTTCTGCCTTCACCTATAGGAAGACAGTGCCAAAACCTGTTTAATTCAACTGATTGGACACGTCACAGCAACATCACATGACCACTCTGAGCAAGACTGCTAGTGAATAGTCGAAACTGTATGAAAACAGGTATGAAAACAAACTAAACCTTGATCTGGAAAAAGAATCTATTAAAAAAAAAACTGACATTTGTCCAGAATATGTGATGAATGCCTGCCTACACACACACACACACACACACACATATATTTATCAGTTATTTAAAACAAAAAAAAAATGTATGTATTTTTATATCAATTGTAAACATGTAATATTTAATAAATGAAAAAAATAAAACATCTGAATTTATTTCATATTTCATTATTAATTTTAGAAAGTGTGGCAACAAAAATTAAAATGACCTGAAAATTAGCTACCATTCTTTTAAATGCCAGAACTGCTAACATATAACACAACATGACCCTAAAAAACTTTCTCTATTCCAATTCATTTAATAACTAGTATAAAACTTTAACTTGGCACCTGACTGACACTGCATTCCCGCCATCACACCGGGGGTTGGGAAATTGTGGATGAGTAAACAGACCCATCTCAATCTAACAGAAAACAATACAAAACCCAGAAAGTACTCTGTCCCCTACTAGCTCAGCCTTATTACTTTCACTTGAGCACATTTTACCTGGAGAACAATTCCAGCTGCTTCCTGTCCCACTTGTTTAAATTGCCTGTGACAACGACAGTGGCTAGACTTGATTTAGTATAGTCTTGGAAGTACCCACACACAGTCAGGGCAGACCCTAATGTCCTCGTTTAATATTTCTAAAACTGCAGCAACCATTTCAAACAGCAATATTCCATATGCAGATTTTTTTTATGAGAGGGAATTATAACTGTATATCTGTTTTATTCTTTTGTGGAAATTGTAGTTGGTAGTATATTGGCTGTACCTTTCATTTGATTAGAGCAAAAGAAAAGGTAATATTTTACTAGTTCGAAGTTCTACAATCCTTTGTCTTATTTCCTATGCTAAAACTCAGATCAGAGCGGACTTTTGCCATCACGATAATGCTAATACCATCTAGCATGGTAACGTGCACTTCCTGATTATCGGACAATAACAGTCTATAATTACATACAGACAGTAGACAGTGGACTTATTTTGTCATCAAAAGTTGCTTATACAAATTAGCTGTACTGGGGCAAGACACATCCTCAGACCTAGTAAATGCTCTATACTCTTATATAATGCTTTTCCACCTTCAAGGCACTGAAAGCACTTTAATAAACAAACCACTCATCCATTCACACACCTGTGTACGCAGACACTAGGGGCGAGGGGGGTTACGAGTCTTGCCCAAGGACACAACGGCAGCCCTCATCTATGGGAGCAAGAATCGCACCACCAGCCTGTGGGTCAGTGACTCTGACCGCTCAACCAATGATGCTTATGTTGAGAGCCGGATTCGAACTGGCAATCTTTGGATCACCTTTTCTGATACAAGCTTATTTCACAGCTACACACATTTACACACACCCAGTTACTATTTATAAGATCTTAGATTCAGGGCTTGACAGTGTTATATTGTACAATTAAAAATCAATGCAAAACTAATGGTGTGATATTGCTTTGTCCCTGCAGGCTTACCGAGGCAGCGTGAAACCGTACGTCAACTTCAACGCCAAGCATGACGCTGAAATCCTGAAAAAAGCCATGAAAGGAATTGGTCAGTGAGCCATGATGACCTTTGCCCACTCAACAAAATGAATGACTATACCTATAAAATCATAATTTAAACTGTAGGCATCTTCTAGAATATTTACCCATATCCTTTTTGTCTTGTTTTTCACTTTTTTTTATTTAGTCTGACTAACACACAATCCTTTAGGAAAGCTTTTTGACATGCTGGGGAAATCACTTGGCATTTCCTGCAGCCTAATTAAAACAAAACATCCACTAACATTTGATTCTAAAGTGTCAGAAGAAAACTGTCTACTAGTCCTGAAGCCTTATATACTTGTAATGTATAATGTAACGTCATTTTGCTGTAAGCTACCTTTTATTTAATGTGTTTTTGAACAGAACTCGTAACAAATTTTGTAAAATAGAGTCAGCGGATAGGTGCTTTGAGCAAAAACATAACTTTAATCTCCTAACATTTGACACTCTACATTATTTATGTGTTTGTTTAGGAAGACTTTTGCCACTTTGAGAACAACCCATATAAATACTTAATCTCCTGTCTACTTTCTCCACAGCAAATGGAAAAAAAACAAAACTACTTATATTTGACTAGATATTTCAAATTAGCTTCTACTAATTATTGCTAATCTCTGTCTTGTATGGCATATCCTTTGGCAGCACAATTATAAATTTTGTCATGTCCTGGACAAAAGGAGGGCTTGTTCTAGATTGTGAGTTCATGGGAGAATGGTGTAAACTGTATACAGATAGAGGTCAACCTGCTGTGCGAAACTCGAGCAGACAGTTCATTACCATAATGCTACACTGACGTGTATTCTTAGCCTTTGCTCTAGCTTAAATGCAACCCAAATCCTCAAAAACAAGACTGAAATTAGGACTGGCTCTTTAAAACACTTGTGTTAACTGCACAGCATCAAAAGTAAAGTGGATTTAGTGTCAGTATTTAACAATGATAACGATAATTTGGCAGTAACTTAGCAAGTAGTGAAGATGTCTAAAGCCTGCTAATTGCGATGAAAACAAAACAATTTTGACCATATTTATTTTATTTCTTTCAATAGTATTGCACAGTTTCTTGAATGTCTTTTCCAACTTTACCCCCATTATGGCTACAATATGAATCGAAATTTTTTAAAGTACCCTTTGTCTCAATTCCTAAGCTAAAAATCAGCTCAGAGCAGAGTTTTCCATCACTGTAATGCTAACAACAACCAGCCTGTTAACATACACTTTCTGATTTTCGAACAATAAAACAGACAGTACACAATGGACTTATTTTGACATTAAGAGCTGCTTATACAATATATTTGTACGGGGGCAAGATGCTAAAAATCAGATCTGCGCTGTTTTGCCATCACGATAATGCTAATAACTAACATTCTTATTTAGACTTCCTGATTATTGGACAATAAAACATGTAGACAGTACATAGTGTGCTTGTTTTGACATCAAGAGCTGCTTATACAATATATCTGCACTGGGACAAGACCTAGTAAAAGCTGTAGACACCAACCTTGGTAAATGGTCACATTTTTACATAGCATTTTTCCACCTTCAAGGCACTCAAAGTGTTTTACTCAAGGAACCACTCACCCATTCACGTACATATTCATACTTATATTATTGTATCAGCATAAAACTGTTAACCCTATTCTTAGATGTTTACAAACATGTTCTGAAATACACTCAATGTTCATGTTCATATTTCTTTTTGTCAGTTCTTCTGGATGGGTTTAAAATGTGAACTTTGAACAGAATTCTATTATTAAAACATAAGTTATGGATCTGATCGCAATCTCAATGCTTGTTGGATAATTCGATATTTTTCCCAAGTTGTTGAACCAACATTCAATCAACACTGCTTGCAATCCTGACTAATGAAGCAGGTTAAAAAAAAAGTGTTCAACATGCCTTAAACAGACTAACAATCTTCTTGAATTAGGAACAATTTGTCCCCTCACCCCATGCAGCTCAAATTAGCAGCATAACTGGAGCTGACCATTCACTATGAAAAATCATATTCATAGTCCTGTATTTTTGCACATTTTAGTATTTAGATAAATCTTGCAAATGGCCAGTTTCCCATTGTCTGGAAAAATAAAACATAACAAGAAAAAACAGGAATAAACACATTAAAATTCATGAAGCAAAATGAACAGATGCAGGGAATACTGAAGGCAGTAAAAGGCGTAGTAAAAATTATAGATCACATATACTATAGCATTGTCTGTTACTGCATGACTGTACATCAGCTGTCCAAGCATCCTCTATAATCATGGATGCTAATTTGCATTTCCACATCGCTCTTTTTTATTTCTATTAAAGCCATTCTCTATTGAAGTTTAGCCGACTCAAACTCATTGATTTTTAGCTTATTGGCTCCAAGTCCATTACAAAGCCTCATCTTTGGCTTAAGGGGTTGACATTTCATTAAAGCGAGCGGATAATTTATTGGCCAGCGGCCCTTTCGATTTCTCCAGCTTCTGTACAGGGTGTGTTAGCCTGCGCGGGCTGTAATACTAACATATGGTGGTGCTTTGTGCTTGTTTGAATTCAGGCACAGATGAAGATGCCATCCTGATGCTGCTGACAGCACGCAGTAATGATCAGCGCCAGCAAATTAAGGCGGCCTACAAAAAGGCATATGGAAAGGTAAGCACATCCCCCGGGAGTGTGGAAGAATTGTCATGATTAAGCCAACCATGTCTGCCTCTGACATAGACTGTATAAAGAAGTGGACTAAGGGAGTGTGACGTCATAGCGTTTGGCTCCAGTCAAAAAAAGCTCGATCGAAAGCTATCAGTTATAGGAGTGAATTTGGGCCGAGTTCCATATTTAGAAATCAGTGCTTACCAACACTGTCAATCAAACCTGTTGCTAATGCTAGCAGGAGTGACTTCAGGGAAAGGGATATCCACAAGCAGAGAGGGCTTTCTCCTCGTGTTGCTCCTCCTTCACTTTTCCCTCTGTGTGGGCACCACTTGAGCTCTGTGTTGTCGAGTATGGATAACTCAGAGTTTATGCAGCAGTGGATGGTGTGAATCAAACAGCAGGTATTGGTCAGTGTGTGTGGGCTTCCTGAAGACTTCTACCTGGAGTCCCCAGTCCTCTCCTATAGTCACTGCACAATCTAAGAAGGCTAGTTTGTTCTCCTTGGCTTCTTGTGAAGCCAAGGTGAATTTGATGTTTGGATCCACCGTTTTTCCTTACACAGCGAGTGTGTCTGAAAATTTTCAAAAAATCTAAAAAAGTTTGGCATTCCGGTCTATTTCAAACCTACAAACACTTTAAGACAAAAACTAGTTCACCCAAAGGACAAAACCCCGACCCATAAACAAAGTAATGTGGTCTATACCATTCAGTGTGGTGAAGAGTGCAGTGAGTGGTACATTGGAGAAACTAAACTGCCAGTCCATAAGACTATGTACCAACACCTTTGCGAGAGCTCCTTTGGACCCCAGTCTGCTGTACATCTCCATCTCAAAGCTACTAACCACTGCTTTGAAGATAGTGAGGTACAGATCTTAGACTGATCTGTACCTCACTATCTTAAGATATCTTAAGATAGTTTCCAACTGGTCTTACCCATAGGACTTGCCAATTCCAATTCAAAAGGTGCTAAAGACATTGAAGTATTTTTTTGTTTTGTTTTATGTATTTAAAAATTGTGTTTTTAATTGTGAAAAAAAATGCATATTTAGGAACATAGAATGAATTAATGATTGCACTACAAAAATGTATAATATAATATATTTTTAAAGCCAGCTAAACTAAGTGGAGGTTGGTAATTAAATTATTTATTTTATTTATCTTTATTTATTAAGGGGAACCCAATGAGAGCACTTGAGCTCTCTTTTTCATGGGTGCCCTGTTTAAATTACAATACAAGCAGAAAAACAAAAAAAAAAACAAAAACAAAACAAGTATACAAGTCCATATAAAACAGTAAAAACTGTTTTCTTCTAACAGACAGTGATGGCCAACCCACGTTTTCATAAAGAAAAAGTGATGGGTTTCAAATACATCACCTGCAATAAAATGAAGGGCAGAGTGAAAGAGTGAATACAACGGTTTCAAAGTAGAGGCTGAAGTCTGCGTGTACACCACATCCCCATAATCCAGGACGGAGAGGAAGGTTGCTTGCACTATTACCTTTCTGTAATTTATTGGGATACAATATTTATATCTGTATAATAATTTAGATTTGAAACTGTTACATAATTCTGAGATATCTTTTTTAAAGGATAAGTTTTTATCAAGCCAATATTCAAGATAGTATTGGCTTAAGATAAGTGTGGACTCTTCCAATGGATGTACCATTTAGAGTATAAAGATTTATAGCTTGCACTTTAGTTAAATGTTTTATAGAAAAACTCATATATACAAATAAAATATACAGTAATGTGATTTCCTGGTTTGAATGGGCTTACCCAGTGCTCATATTTCAAACCGTGATTGGTTCAACTTGCATTTTGAATCAGAACTTTGTATAATGTAAATATGTCATCGCATTCAGTAATTTTAATTTTCTCTGAATGAATATTTGTGTGGATAGTGAGCTTCTTCCCTGCCCTCGCTCATCCCTTCTGTCAGTTTATTTTATGACCACCTGTGGATTGAAAGCACCAAGTTAATTTGCTCTCTGCCGAGGTTATTGAAAAGCGCTGGGCCAAACGTAATTGTCGCCAGAAGAATAAATAGATGAGGTGGCATGAGGGGAGAAAGGACATCAGAGAATCACAAAGCAGAAATCCAGAAATATCTTTGAATAATACAGGAGTTCGAGGAACATAACATAACACAATATATATGTATATTGTTTTATACCAGGATACATTTTTAAAACTAGTGCAGAAGATTTAACGAAAATGTCAGTCTAAAGGATAAAATTAAGTGTAGTATTTTAATGCATTCAATTTTAAAAAGCTGTAAAGCATTTGTTGTTTGTAACCTTTTAGCCAAAATAGACTAAAATTAAAGTTTTTTTTTTTTTTCATAAGGGTTGTTATTGCACTGAAAAGTGTGCGTCCTTACTCTGAGCGGCCTTGAATCTCCCCCTGCTTTTTTCTATGGAGATATTGTTCCTTTGCTATAATCTTTCACATTATTGCATAAGACATATCTATCTCCATGGAACATGTTCTGTAGTATGGTTTTAACTTTCTATTTCCAGGCAGCAGTACATTGGCCATGCTGTTTGCAGTGGTCCAAAGTTATTCCTTACATTATGCATTACGAGCATCCTATTCACCAAGATGAGTTTATAAGCACTTTTCACAACTCTAACTGCTAACACACACTTCCTGATCATCAAAAAATAAAATGCTTTATCATTAGATGCAGTCAGGTTTATTTTAACCTCAAAAGCTGGTTATACAATATATCTGCATGAGAGCAAGACAAGTTTTGCTCAAACAAATGATAAAAAATGGGTACAGCAACTTTAAACCAGTGCTCAATTCTAATGTGATGTACTGTCATTTACGTTGTGACTGCAGGACCTTGTGAGTGCTCTCAAATCTGAACTGGGAGGTCTCTTTGAGGATCTTATAGTGGCATTGATGACGCCACCCACCCTCTACGATGCCACCCTGCTCCATAAGGCAATCAAGGTAAAAAAAATTAAAAATAAAAAAGACTTTCGGGCAATGTTTGGTGACAGCTCCAACAATGTAAACTCAAATCTTTTCAGAGTAGACAAATAATCTGAACTGTAAGTGCCCTTTCCAATTTGACTGTGTCTCTCTGACTATTCATGCAGAACCAGACATGGCCGTTCATTTGATTCACAAAGTTCAATTGTTTGTTCTGTTACAGATGTGTTCAGGGCTGTTGTTATGACAGCAGTTACAAAAACCTTTGGCTGGAAGTCCCGTAAATGTTTAGTGGAAATTAGATTTTTTTCTAGGTACAAGATTGACTGTAGCTTTTAATAGGTCTGCAACATTAATCACAGCCAAATCGAAAACAATTTGAATGGACGAGATAAAAAAAAAAATGTTTCCTTCACAAACAACAAAGTATCCTGTGTTATTCTATATAAACACAGCTAACCCTGTAATTTAGATCTGTACCATACACTGTATAAAGAAGTGGACTGCATAAAGCGTGACGTAACTTCTAGTGTTTGGCTCCAGTCAAATCAAACTCATTGAGGCTAGCAGTATCATGACAATCAAAGAGCCATTCCGGAGCAAGGCTGTTGAACTTTGAACAGAATCCTATTATTAAAACATAAATCACGAATCTAATCACAATTCTCATCCCTTGTCAGTATGAATGAATGGCAGAATTTTCTTGCATAATATGAATCATTGGCACTTTCCTACAAGGCTAATTACTTCAGTTGAATGAAAGAAACTTGCATGCACAGTTGGACCTTACTTGTGTGGTATCCTTCAATACATTCTGAATTACTTCGTTCTAATAAAGAGGAGAATATGGACATGGAAAGAGATTGTTGTGAGACCACATTCACCTGGATATTGTGTTTGTTTTCTCAGGGCGCTGGAACTAATGACGATGTGCTGATCGAAATCCTGGCCTCCAGAACTGGAGACGAAATCAAAGATATAATCAAAGTGTACAAGAAAGGTAACTTAGTAGAATGAGAAAAACAGATAAATAGTATGCTTGTGCTTTTCTACTGGCTGTTTATTGAACGGCTGGTTAATAGGCCTGTCACAATTTTGAAAAGCAATATATTGCTGAAGAAAATATAGATGATAAACGATAATACTGAAAACAAATTTATACTACAGATATAACAACCCTAAAGCACGATTATCCCAAAAACACTATTCTAAATGTACAATATTGTTTAAAGAGGGGGTACTGTACATAAATATAATATATGAATACACAAAAACATGATACAAAACTGTACTTGGCAGCTTCACAAACCTTAAGGTTAAGGTAAGGTTAAGGTACACTTTATTGTCCCTGTAGGGAAATTTGTCCTCTACATTTCACCTATTCTTCCATGCCACTGGGGCACCTCATCAAAGGCAGTGGGGGCCACAGTGCCATGGCCGAGGAGCCATCTCTGTGATCTTCCACTCAATTCAATTCAATTTATTATTGTAAAACCCAAAATAACAACAGTAGCTGCCTCTTAGGGCTTAACAAGATCATTGATTTAACCAACAGAAAGTTAGAAAATCAACAGTGAAATCACCTGTCCTTAGACCCTCCTTCTTGGCAAGAAAAAACAAGAACAAACAAAAAAAAAAGAATGGGAAAAAGGAAAAACCTCGAGGAAAAACCTCAGTGAAGGAGAGAGCCACTCCCATGGATGGGCTATAGATGTGTCCAGGACTAACTAATGCACATTCATTTGCAGATAAAAATAAGATCTTGTTGCTGGCTTGGTCAGGACTATCACTGCTGACTACCTCAGAGCTAATTAGCACAATGCATGCTGATTGCATTGTAATAACACTCTGAAGTCCTTTTACGGGCAGCAAAAGGAGGAGAGACTCAGCATGAAAAAATAAAATGAAACTTATAAAACATGTTAATATGTTGATTTCTGTGAGTATGTCATTTTAAAAACAATAAAAGGTAACATGGTGATCTAAGTATGTTATGTGTTAGCACTAAGTATCCCATAGAAGTAAAATATCTCCTCATAAAGGTCTTTTAGCCATGTTATAATTAGGGCTGGGTATCACCAAGAAGCTGCCGATACGATACGTATCTCGATACACAGTCCACGATACGATGCGTATCTCGATACAGTGCCATTTCGATACGATACAATTCGATACAATATATTTCAAATTGATACGATACGATCCAGAAAAAAATAAAGGCCTTCAACCTTACTTACATGGTCAACCCAATTTTCACAAAAAAAACCAAACATTAAATGGTGCATTTATCTTCCATTTATTGAAGATTAAAAAACACAATGAAGTGCTTTTTGATTAATGCATGTTTCTAACTAGACGGAGGAAGGCAGTTGAAAGATTTTTTCGGACATTTTCGTTTCTCTTGCTTCTCGCTTCTCTTCACCTGTAAAGAGTAACGTCTGGGGGGAATATCGATATCGATACTAGGAAACAAAGAATCGATACCGTATCGATTTTAATAATATCGATATATATCGGTGTATCGATATTTTAGCACACCCCCCCCTAGTTATAATGTTGTTACCTCATCAAAAACATACAGTTTTATTTTGTTTCAGTCACACACGCCTGAGAAATCCTGCGTTATTAGTCTGTAGACAGACTAATAACCTCGTGCATTGAGAAGCAAAAACATTTCAAAGAGGCTAATAGAATAACTTCAGCTTCAAATTTAGGTATGTCCAGGGCTGAAATTATTATATGATGATTCGTGAAGTTGTATGGCGTTTACACAGTGAAGCGCTTCCTGTGTTACTACTTGATGACATCAAAAGGTGGAACAGTGCTTTCAGTTTTAGAGAAGAATACATGTGTTAAATATTTGTGAATCGAACAAAACACACCTCCTGGACAACTGCAAGTATATATTCCATGACGATACAACCTTATAACAAAGATCAAAAACTATTGTAATATAGGTCCTTATAGTCATAGTACAGAATGTTATCAAAACGTTCCCCACTAGGGAAAAAAAAAAAAGTACAAAGGGTATAAATATTTACTTCCAAAGTTGATTGTTTCATCTGTCCCTTGTAGGACAATAAGTCAATAGAGTAATTACCGTGACAGGCCTGGTGGTTAACAACTGTCATGTATAAATATTGCAACCCCTTCCTCCAGCAATGGCATAGTTAATATGATCTAGGTCTATGTGGAAATTACTGACTTGGAAGCATATTCCATTGCAGCATTGGACTTTTTTTTACATGCACTTCAGCCACAACATGGTCTACTTGGATTTCCGGTCTGGTGTTCATTTTACAGAAGGTTGTGACTTTCAATAATGTCAGGGATCGCCTTCAGAATATTTTAGTGGTCTGCCATACAAGTGACAAGAAGTTGTACATCATGGATCTAGTGGGCTGTTGTGACATGTATTGGCACCGCATTGGAGGGTTCTACATGCATGTATATGGCGGAATGTGAAGCAGTTACCATAGTGACACAATGCACTCATTAGCAAACACTGAAAAAAGTTTTTACACAGTCTGAAAGCTCCAGAAAAAAATACAAAATGGATTTAAATAACACAGTTTAGGAGTTTGTGATCATTAACAGCATGTATGGCCCAATTATGCTAGCTAGCTTGTATCTGTAATGTTACGTGAGAGGGACTTGTATGGCAGCACAAATCAGCTCTCCTGTTGTAGTTTCAGTTAACCTAGGTCAGTTGTTTATGTCAGATTGTTTTAAAACATTAAAGTAACTTGAGTAACAGACCTTCAGACAGAGCAGTGCCTACAGTTAGCATCACGCTAGGGATTGTTGATGACACCTGCCACAAAGTGTCAAACATGAGAGTCTTCAATTAAACTGCACTTAAAAGATGCGCTATTCTAATGGAGCATTCACCACCTGCTTGTCTCCATGGAGAAGTTGTCTGGAATGTTCCACAGCATGGCAGGTACATGCAGGGATTGTTACAAAGCAGTTGGAGAGGTGACCTTGCTTACAGTAAGAATGGATGTTTTTGTTAGCAAGAAAAACTTCATCAATTGTATAAAGATTGCAATAAATCTAATGCCATATTCTGGAACATTCCAAGCAAAGTGATAACAACTCCATGGAGACAAGCAGGTATCAGTAGAAAAGTTAGAACAGCTATACAGTGACATTTTGAGCCTTAGTCATTCATTTTTGCAATTAATTACTTGCTATAGTGTAAATGTGCAAATTTTTTCCATCTTTGATGTAAAAAAACCCCAAAAAAAAAAAAAAAAAACATATTACTCCTTTATTTTTACTGAGAAATAAAATTTGTAAAATTTTTAAAGTGGCCCATGCAACTAGATACTCAGTATTGATACTGAAAGAAAATCATATACAGTAAACTGGATAAAATTTGATCTTTTAAAATCATCTTGAGCTTTATCAGATCTTCAGTCGCTTATTTTCAAGATGCCATATTGCCGATCACCACCACCAGCATACTTTTCTTAATCGGTGATACGTGTAGGATTCAGCAGCAGTCATTTTGGTACAAATGACTGCTTCTTGCTAGTGTGATGTGCAGCTGTCCATTGGAGGAGGTGCCGACTCTTGGTTGTGATAATGTTTACTATGACGTCTGCTCCCATTGGGACCCGCAGTTTTCTAACACAGAAGTCAGCTGACTTGTTTCTTTTATTAAGTCTTTTTTAGATGAATATTAAGATTTAAAATGTACAAATTATAACATAATGATCTTTGGGTTTCGTAGATTATAACTATATAGCAGGCAATGTGTTCTTTAAGTATCAAAATTGAGTTTGACATTTTAGTATTGGGACAACAGTGGTCCCAAATATTGTATGGCTTTGTTTCTCATGTGTACCTAGCTTTATAGTGCTATACATACACTTATTACACCTCTGTATGTCTCATGTGACCTGTGGCACGAGTTTTATTGCGGGAATCTCTCTAACGTGTCAGCTCTAAATTGAACCACTTCACAATGAAAGACTGGGGGCAAAGTAGCACATTTATTTAATCTCCCCCAAAGAGAAGGCCGCTCTGTCCTTTAGCTCACTAATCAAATCTTTCCTGACAAAGACCTTACAGCTAAAACAATACATGCACATTAGCGCTCTCTCTACACATAATAAGCACCAAGTGTAAACAACCATGTGATGCTCCTCTTCTCTTTCTGTTCCCCCAGAGTTCAGTAACAAACTGGAGAAAGATATCTGCGGTGACACATCGGGACACTACCAGAAGCTCCTGGTGATCCTGCTGCAGGTAGACGGGGGACTTATGTTTCCCTTTCCAGATAATGAGAGCCCAGGTGAATCCATTACGAAGTCATGAGAGGGTTAGGTGTTTGCTGGGGCCATTGAAGCGACCACAATCTTTCACGTAGTCCGTAAAGAAATATAATCACGCTGATGTATTCTTCAGGGGTGAAAGAGTTAAGCGTCCTCTGAGTTCACAGTTTCCATCCACACTAACCTACTTTTGCTCTGTTTGTCCTCCTGTCTGTGCCTGCCTCACTGCCTGACACCTCATTTGTGTGGGACTGTAGGGGAGCAGGGAGGAGGATGTGGATGAAGGAAAGATTGAGAAAGATGCTAAGGTAAGTCAAAACGGTAACCCAGTTAAAACAGTACTACCACAGCATACAGTGTTGAGCATAAACATGCGCTTTTCAGTGCAAAAATAATTATATATTGCATCTATCGTAACACTACCAAGCCTTTGACAAATGCTTAGATGTTCCTGCTTATTTACTTTCTATATGAGAAATTCAAGATCAAATAATATGACTTCCCTTGTCCTGTGAAAAAAAAAATCAATCCTTCTTGGAAGAGAAATGGTGGGTTACAGGAACAATTTGCTTGCTGTTTACAGCAGTATCCCCTACTTAGGTCAAGTGAAAGATCAAGCCAATCAAACTCTGCGGTGAAGGTGAGTCAGGCAATCCTCAATACGGGTAGAATAACCCATAATGAGGTTCACATGTAAACAAAAGCTGGCAGTTTCAAATTAAAACTCCTCCCTTTGGGGTTTGGACTTATATTTACTCAGTGTCGTTTAACGTCTGTCTCAAACTAGTACCATCAAATTGAAAATGACCTCTGGATGGGGTCAAAATGTCTTGACTACCTCTGAAACCTTTTTCTTTTTTTTTTTTTATTTTCTACCTCTCCTGGACAAATTACTCTGACTACTTAAATGAAGGTTCTTCGTGACACATCTTTCACCCATTATCTGTTTGGAATATTTTTTGGCAGCAATTGGCTGGCCTGCAGCCAGTTCACTATTACTTAAAGAGCAAATCATCACCTCCAAATCTTCAACCAGTTGCTTTTCTAGAAAAGAACAGAAGGTGGAAGAAAGAGTTCTCATGTGGAGCAGATCAAAACACTTTACTTTTAAAGTGGCCATAAGCAATACTAGTGACTTATGTGTGTGTGTTTTTCAGCTTTTGTCAAGAACAACCAGTGATACCAAAAATAGAATCACAGATAGAATTTATATATATAGTGTTTTACAAACGTCGTACTCACTTACCAAGGCCATTAGTCAGTCACTCACTCCTCAGACATCCTGCAGTGGTAAGATACTTCAAAAGCCACAGCTGCCCACACATTGAAGCGGGCAAGGTTAGAGGATTAATGTCTCCTGCAACTGAGCTACTGCCACTGAGTGATTAAAACCCAATTCTACCTGCTGTGGTCTATTTTAAAGTATGGAAAAATAAACTGCTAGTCATTTATTGACTTCCTATACCATGCATTGCAGCATCAACACTGTTTTAATGAAATAAGAGAGCCCTCAAGCTAGCTCAATGATCAATAAGGATTACATCAGATAATCTAATATCACCAAATGCCAAGAATGTTATGACTGTACGATTTGTTTTTGCCTAAATTAAAATAAAGGTCACAAAAATCAATAGGAATGTTTGATGAATGAACCCCCACAAATAATTCCCAATGTGATCTAATAATGAATCAGCCCAGCAATATTTTGTCAATTCAAAATCAGTAGAATCCTAATTTTTCTGACTTTTCTCTGGCCTTATAGAGACAAAAAAGTGGGAAAAACAAAAGTTCCTGTGCTTTGCTCTGTACACGCTCTTACATCACCACTGTCAGTGTTTGCTCCCAATAAGCCCTGTGTGCTAGTGTATGTGCACAGCTGCTCCACTGTCTCTCTGCCATTATAGGACTTGTACGCTGCCGGTGAGGGGAAGTTTGGCACAGATGAGGAAAAATTCATCAACATCCTTGGCAACCGCAGCACTGAGCATCTGCTAAAAGGTAACATGTCCTCTGCCACGATTTAACTTATAATTCCACCTAGCGCAGACGGGCTAATCCATGCATTATTGAGCAAAACAGATTAGTTTCAAGTACCTAGAACTGCCAAGCAAGAGGTGGGAAGTAATTTGGTGACTACTGGCAGAGTGATGGGGTCAACATGTTGCACCTGCTCTTTCCTGGGGGGTAGAAACGCGGCTGGATCTTAATGGCTGCCAAGCTGGAAGGTCTGGGTTCATACTGTGGTTGTCATGTCGATGGATGGCATAGATTTGAGACACGAGATCAAACCAATGACATTCTGAAAGCATAGTGTTGAGAAAGCTCACCTGCCTTCATGGGACTCTCGGGTCAGACATGTTATGTATGTTGATACAGGTTGTCATGGGAACAATTCACAAGGGCCATAACCTGGCTAGACACTATATTGTTTTGATACACTACAGAAGAATCTAGCTAGTTGCAGTTTGTTTTATTTTGTGCCTGGATGGGCACATATAAAACTATTTGGATCAGACGACGGAACCAATACAATTATGAAAGGGAAAAAATGCATAGAGGATTACTAAACACAGTAAAACAGCAACCCTATTTAAAGCCTCTTGTTCGGATTATCTGCGTCAAAAATACTAAAATACTGTATTTCTGTAGTTTTTTTCTAGTCTAGTCTTTTTTCTAGTGAAGAGTCCACCACTTCTCCATATACATGTCATTGCTTTTCCTGGATTGTTCTCCATGGAGACAAGCATGTGACACCACCAGGCCAAGTCACAGGCAGGATTTATAGACAGGCAACCCCACTGTCAGTAAAAATGCATTATAAAGGTAGTATTTATGTAAAACATATTGAATAAGGGCAGGGGTGTACCACCGAATTTTGGGGTCTGGGTACAAATCATCTTGGTGGGCCCACACTACATGTTGTCTTGTGAAAATGCCCATTGCAGAGTTTGTAAAGAGCCCCTCTCCGCACTGGGTTCTGGGTAAACAGTACCCTTTACCCTCCCAGTCCGACACCCCTGGGTAAAGGCAATGGAGATAGGTTTAATCCCAGACCAGCAGGTGGCGGACTCTCTTTGTGCAGTGTTTAAGTTTATACTAAAATACTTGCTGTATGTACTAGCCACTAATTCTAATCCAGTAACAAATGACCTTGTTAGAAGATTAAAATGTGCAAAAACATGTATAAAAACATATGGTACAATTGCCAACAGTGCAAGAAATGTATGTTGTTTTTTTTCATATTTAAATGAAAGCGATGTTGAAATATTATTTCTGCGACGAGGATATTTGAGTGACAAAAGAACAAGCGTTTTAGCAGTGCGCTGTTATGTCACCTTGTTGTCATTATATTTGTTTGTGCGTGTATTTCTCTAGTCTTTGCCGCCTACAAGAAGATTGCTGGCTGTGATATTGAGGAGAGCATCGAAGGCGAGACCACAGGGAATTTGGAGAATTTGCTCCTTGCTGTTGGTAAGACTTTCTATTTAAGCACTTATTTCCAAGATGAGAGAAAACACCATTATCTCCCACTGTACAAGCTCTGTATCAGTTCAGCAGAATAGCGTATGTTTTGTGCCAAGTATCTGTGGATAATATCCTCTTTCATCTATTTCCCTTACAGTTAAATGCACCAAAAGTGTTCCAACGTTTTTTGCTGAAACCCTGTACCACTCTATGAGGGTAAGTAAAGTGTTCGTGTTTCAAAGTATTAATTTCAGAAATACAGCTCCCATCTCCCATCTCAACATCCTGCTCCTTCAATTTAATTGCAATAAAACAATGTAATCTGAAGATTTGCAAAGCTTTCCTAATCTAATCATATCTCTAAGGATTTTCACCAGACAGTGAAATACCTGACCATTACTGCTTTGGGGATTTTAAAGATTTTATGACATGACAAATAAGTCTCAACCAGTCTGTGGGATAACTGGTCGATGTTTGGACTCATTCGTCAATGAAAAAGCAATTGGGTGGGACCGGAGCTGAAGACCTAGTGTGTATGGCTCATTTCCTTTAAAATTTACTTTTTAATGTGTATTTTTAGCGTGCAGGAACCGATGATGAAACCTTAATGCGGGTAATGGTGTCTAGAAGTGAAGTGGACATGCTGGACATCAGGGCGGCATTCAAGAAGAAATACGGAGCATCCCTATATACCACTATCCAGGTACGTAGAATACTGTTGTAGTTTAAAGTGATTATGACAGGTCACTGCTCATTTTACTAAAACATTGTTAGCATCATTATATTTAACATTTTACAAAAAAAAATCCTCCCTAGTTTTTTCAAGTTTTTTAATTTTGATAAAATATATGTAATTACTTCCTGGTTGCAGATGGGCAGCACATATGACATACTTAGAGGTAATTCCAGTTCTGTTACCTAGCAACCATAACGTTAACACAGGTCAAAACTTGTCTAAATTATACAATTGTTATGATTAAACAAATAAAAATACACAACATCTTTATTTTGTTAAATCAAAGTTTAATCCGTCAGAAAATTTGTTCCTTGTGTGTAAATTGTTCCTGCATTTTGGATAGAATTTTCAGTGTTGATGAGACAGGTTAAGGTATTCTGTTTTAGTACTCCCGCTACTTCCTATATTTTTGTACTTTTCTTCTCAACTTACCAATAAAACAGAAAAATACATACACAGCAAAACAGCAACCTTATTTAAAGCCTCTGGTTTAGACTGTCTATGCCAAAAAAATAATAAAACATGGTATTTCTGCAGTCACTTTTTTCTAGTGAAGAGTCCACTACTCCGTGTAAATATTTACACAGGTACTATCCCGCCAAACCAAGTAATAGTTAGAAAACCATGAAAACCTGTCATGTGCACTTTAACATGTCAAGTGTGCTAATGGGATAGCACACGTCGCAGTGAGCAGTGATCTTTTACACTCCGTATTTCCAATAATCCAACCATCGACACTCACCTTCCTGGGGTGCTGTGTTGAGCCTGTTTATGCACTATTCATGAAAGTGCAGTGAAGGACTGGAGAATAATGATTTTCTTTAAATGCCTTGTTTATCGTAATGAGGCTGCTTTTCATCGGGGCCCATGTGTCTATTCTCCTGAGGCCAGATGTTCCTACAGTGCAGAAATACATTACCAAGCTTCAATAGCACTTCCCAACAGCCATAATTCAACAGATAAACAAGAGCGATAAAAAGGACACGATTAAATGAACTTGTGTGTGGAAGTTAAATACAGTGACAGCTTATGGAACGTAACTGCACCTGGATGCCTGAAATAAATATTTGCAAAGTTGAAAATAGACATATCTGACAGTAGCTGGTGAAAGGAAAAAATTGCTCTGATGGCACGGTTAATGCCATCTCATGACTGGCAATTGAGAATGCATATTATATATTAGAATATTTTGTATTGTTGTAACATGTATTTTTCTTTTAGTACTTTAGGCAAGGAAATTCCATCACTTCAAACTCGATCACTGTCTAAAAATATTCATTTGTTGAACTGGTCACAATTGATGTATTTGTGCTCATTAAACGACAGGGAGCCGTGGGTTCTGCTGTTTAAATCACATCCTATATCTCTGCTGCCGTCACCATAGCAACGGGTAAACAAATTCTCTTCTGTTCTGACTCTAGAGCGAAGGGACTAGATT
Source organism: Periophthalmus modestus (assembly GCA_019594935.1). Classification (NCBI taxonomy): domain Eukaryota; kingdom Metazoa; phylum Chordata; class Actinopteri; order Gobiiformes; family Gobiidae; genus Periophthalmus; species Periophthalmus modestus. The sequence continues at coordinate 6,968,085 of JAIEZT010001368.1, read as the reverse complement.
TATGTAAAAGAAATTTAAAAAAAAATTGTAGGCATTTACAGACAGGGAACAAGCTTTTTTGGATTTACACATGAGACATTTAAGTTTGTGGCCATGGTATAAGAACATTAAACAACTTGGAGCCGTGCGTTATGCAGTTTGTAGGTAATGTCGTAACTAATGTCGGTTACTATGGCAATAGAATGTTTTGGTGGTGTGATGTCATATAGATTTAGAACTGTGATGTCATAAAGATCTCTCTATGCTTTGAACACTGAGTTAGTACTTGAGTGTGCAGTTTACTCCGTACATCAGATCATAACATATCGAGACTTTGGTCAGTGCACAAGCGAGCTAATAAGTGAGCCGGCAAACGAGCAAGTTAAATAACTTCATCAATATACGTAGAACTTCTACATCTACAGTGCTTTACAGCAAGCAGATGGCCAACAAACTTGAGAAAAACTTTGAGATGAAGGAGCACAATCCTGAGGCCCCTTTGCTGGATCGCAAAGAGCGAAGAAAGCAAAGGAGAGCCCTGCTCCGAGAGGCAGAGGGCCAGACAAATAATGAGGACAGCCTGCAGCAGGTCCTCACTGAGGTCCCTCAGGTTCAGGAACAGGAGGAGAACCAGGCCTCCCGGGAAGAGCTGCTAAAGCAAATAAAAATGCTGAAAGCACAACTAAAACAGGAGCAGGAGGAAAAAGAGGAAACCATCGCTGCCTATCAGGAGCAGTATGACCGCAGTCGTGCCTATGCGGAAAATCTCCAGAAGCAGGCACAACGTCTCAAAAAGGAGAGGGCCGCTGCTTTAAGTAAACGGATGGAGGAAGCCAGGGCGGAGGTGCAGGAGGATATCAAACGCCAGGCCACGGCCAACTCTTTCCTCCGAGGACAGCTCGACCAAGCCAACCGTAAGGCTGAGGAAAAAGTCCAGGATCTCCTGGATACCATCTCCAAGAAGGATCAGCATGAGAACGAACTAAGGGACCAGATCACTGCTCTCACTCAGGACCTGGAAAAGGAAAAGGTTGAGAAGCAGGGCCTGGTGAGTCTTGTGGCAGAACTGCAGTCCTCCCTGAACGAGAAGGAACAGGCCTCTGCAGCAGCTCAGAGCATTCTGGAAACAGAAAAGCAGGAGCTGATGGCAGAAGTGTCTGGGCTGAAACATGCCCTGACACAGGAGAAGAGAGCCGCTACAAAAGCTCTAGGCCAACTGGAGCTGCTGGAGTCTGTCAACAATGTCCTGAAGATGGAGGGGTCCGCTCTACAATCTGCTCTAACGGAGGAGAGGAGCTCTGTCAGAGAGCTCCAGGACAAGTTGAACCTGCTGGAGACAGAGAATCAGCGGTTGACCACAGACATGACCTGCCTAAAATCTGCCCTGACAGAGGAGCAGAAAAAACACAGACAGGCCCAGGCCAAACTTCAAACCCTGCAGGATGAAAAGATGGGCCTGGAGTCTGCTGTGGCAGAGCTTAGATCCGCTCTCATTGAGGAGAAACGCTCTAATGAAGTCCTGCGCTCCAGAGAGAAAGAGCAGGGGCAGGTCATCCGAGAGCAGAAGGCAACGACACAAGCCTTAAACCAGAGTCTCCAAACTGAGAGACTCACATATCAGGCTGTGATCGACAAGTGCCAGGCTGCTTGCGCCTCTGCTCTGGAACAAAGAGACCAGCTGACACAGAAAGTGCAGGACATCAGCCAGAAAGTGGAGAAGCTCAAGGTGCAGCACAGAGATGAGCTGAGTGCTCTACAGCGCAATGAGGAGCACAAGAGGAACGTCCTGCAGGAAAAATTCAGGAGCTTTCAGAGGCTCTGACCTCCTCAGACGAGACTAACTCTGCTCTGACGAGACAGAACCAGGAACTCCAGGAGACCATCGACAGACTGAAGAAGAGGAGGTGGTGGAGGTTCTTCCGTGGTACATAAACCACCTGTAGTATTAAGTGTACCTTACCTTACTGAAAAGGAAGTTCCTCGAGTTAAACTTGGAACCTTCTTGATGTGAGGTTAGAGTGCTAAACCTTTAGCTGATTAATTAGATGGAACAGTTAGCTCAAATATGAATTCAATTGATTTGTATTGGAGCTAATGGCTAAAGGTTTTCCACTGTTATCTTACTATTATTAATGTTTTTTTTTAATACAAAAATATATTAAAAAAAATATTAAGAACACTATGTTGGTGTGACAGCATTGTTATTTGCCTTTCTTGTAAATGCACTTTCAGATAATAATGCAGGAAGAATAAAGGATATCACGAACAACACTTTCAACACTTTTTTTCACAGTCAGAAGATTGGCCATTATAATTTAAGAAAAAATGTTATGCATTTGGAAGTTGGTTAATACAGAAATTTTCTGAGCACTCAAACCTCAAATGAAAGTACACCTTCATTACATGGTTAAAGACTCACAAGTCGATTTGACATAAACCATCTGTGTTATTAAGTGTACCTTACTTAAAAGTAATTCTCCCTGATTGTAAATTACATTTTTACTTTTATATCTTTTAATCAGCTTGCTTACATGTCTCCGTGCTGTAGCATGTCATCATCTGCTACAGCAAGTAAATATGGGATTATACCCTCCATAAATAAATACTGTCTTGTATTGTACAATATTGTGGTTTGGCATGTTTTCATAGCTAACTACTATTAATATGGAAATTAAGTGATTTGTACCATGTAAATTCAAACCTGCGTAACTGTATTTGATCCCATACATAAAACACACGGCAAGCCTCTCTATAATGCAAATATTGCTATTTTCTTATAAACACAATTTAATCCCACAGTATAAAATATCTTTCCCTAATTATGTAAAAGGCCTTACTGATTTTCTGTCATAATCTCACACACTCTATGTCCACACAGCATAAAAAACATGTTTTGTTTTGACTTGCTTCTAGCTACTTTTGATAAATTCTACTTGACAAAATGTTTTAATAATTAAACATCACATTAACTTTGACCCCGTGCTCTTTTAATTTTAAATCATGAGTTAGCCCAAGGACATGCGGAGATTTTTTCACTTTTATTTATTTATTTTGAAACCAATTTGTGTTGATGTTCTTTTGTATTTGCAGGAGGACACGGCGGGCGACTACCAGAAGGCTCTGCTGTACCTGTGCGGGGGCCAGGATTAATGGGCAGCACTGAGCGATGACCCACCCGCTCACTGCTTCCAGACAAAGCTGCTCCCAGATGAGGTTATCGATTTACAGTTGTTGATTCTTTATGACTTTAACATGTTATTGATTGAATTAGTGTGAATTACCATGGCTTCTCATTTTTGACTTATAGCATTATCTTAGCACAGAACAACGGCCCATAAGAGACATCTACGTATTGATTTAAGTTGTACCACTTCTTTTGAATTTTAAGTGTTCATATTGTATTTAATGGAAGCCCAAATCCATAAAAAGTTGGGCTGGAAAGCATTGTTAAAAGGTGCCTAAGTAACTTTTCTGTTTGTCTCCATGGTTATATTATTGGTAGAGTTTTCCACATTATGGCATTAAACTTATCTTTCTCCATGGAGACAAGTGAAGTTACAGATAAGATCTATGGAGAGGTGAGTCTGCTCAGAGTAAGAGCACATGATTTCCGAGCAATTTTTAGCCATAAAATCCTCTCTAATTGAACAAAAGCAAGATAGATACTGTAAGTTTATTGCCATACTGTGGAATATTCTTAGCAAAGCATTACATTTACGCAGAGACAAGCAGATGTTGGACTCCATCAATAAAGTTACATAGTGCACCTTTGAATTATATATACATATATGTGTGTGTGTATATATATATATATATATATATATATATATATATATATATAGATATATATATATATATATATATATATATATATATATATATATATATGAGTGGCATAAGCTCAGGAAAAAGTGTTTATAAAAGAGTCATGTGACCATTTGCGAAAGAGTCATGTGACCATTTGTGAAATTGCCAAGTCGTTCTGTTTTATTAGCATCATAACTTTTTGGAATTGGGCTTTTCCTCACCATCATACGTGCAATGTTAAATGTGTTTACCTGTTAGTGCACTAATCCTTGCATGTGTTAAATCCATCTTAAAGAATACAATCCTCCCAATGAATAATTAAAAGAGACATGCCACCACAACTCGAACTCTCATTAATTCCCAATGACCAAATCCCATGGACTTGTGTGCAAAACGTCTGCCAGTGATCAATAAGTAATGGAACACTAATAGACATCTGTTGACTCATATAAAGACATCTCTTTAATACCTCTTCATGTCAGACGCACTGGCCCTTGAATCAATAGACTGACTTGGAGGTTATTACGAACAGGATGCCCAGAAGGTGGCAGCAGATCTCACAATTTGTTATTTATCTTTATTTATACAGGGAGAGCACAATGAGAGTACTCAGACTTTCTTTTTCATGAGCACCCTATTAAAATACAGGAAATACAAACAAAACATTAATTAGATGTGTCCATTTAAAACATTAAAAACAGGTGCAGTTGTGATAAAATGTAAATGTTTATCGCCAGATTGTTGCATTTTAGTACTAAGTGCATTTGTGGCACCAATGTATCCATTTTTGCATGTCCTTGAAATGCATTCCACTTTGAAAAGCAAAATAACCAATTTCCCATTTCAGTTCTAATGCGGCCAATTTTTAGATGTAGACAATCATGAGATCTTGTATTAAAAGTTCTCGTATCAAAGTTCAGCAAGCAAGTGAAATATTCAGGTAGTTTATGAAATAGTCACTTATAAATACATTTTATGCAGTGTTGTTCTCTTCTGACAGATAGCAATGGCCAACCTACTTTTTCATAGAGTGAACAGTGATGGGGTTTAAATTCATGATCTGTTATGAAACAAAAAGCTGAGTGAAAGAGTGAATCTAAAGGTTTCAAAATAGAGGCTGAAGTCTGCATGTGTAAAATATCTAATCTAGTACAGAAAGAAAGGTTGTTTGAACAGTTTTATTTCCTGTAACTCAATGGGATGAAATATTTGTCTCTATAATAAAAATACAAATTTAGATTTTCTGAGATATGTATTTTAAAGGACAAGTTTTCATTAAACCTAAACCCAAGATATTTATAGGTGGTGACTCTTTCAATCAATGTACCGTTTACTCTATGAAGATTTGTAGCTTTCACGTCACTTAAATATACTTAGTTTTATTTGCATTCAATAATAATTTAACAATTTTTTTTAGGGAATTTTGGAATTCATTAAATTCTTGCTGCAGTTTTAAAATCGCCTGATCAGCAGAGGGAGCCCTTGCATACAAAACAGCATCATCGGCATATAAATGTATGTTTCCCTTAATTGCAACTAATTTAATAAATAAATATAATAAAAGGTCACGGGCCCAAAATTGAGCCTTGGGGAACTCCATTGTTTAAAGTTTAAGAAATTTACTTAAATTTATTTTAATTTATAAGTATTATTTTAGTTAATATGGTATTGGCATTTTTACTTTTTTTTTTCTCTCAAAATTCTTATTATGTCTGTATGAAGAGAGAATTAATTTAAATATCAAGCATATAATTTATAATTTAAAATGCCACAAAAAGAATCAATAAAAAAATCCAAATTATGGTAATGAAAGTGATATTGTCTTATACTTAATCCTCAATTAATACATTTAAAGACACTTTTTTTTAGCACAAGTCTAGATTGTTATCAGGATACACAAAAATATATATCGAGAGATTCTTTTTTGTCAACATCATCACCCTGTGTGTGCTACTTGAGTCACCTCGGCTGTAATATATTGCCTTTACTTGTACTGTATTCCCCATATAGGCTTAGATACTCTACAGTGCGGATTTCAAGCAGCAGACCGATATATGACCCGGGGCTTGAAGCGTCTGGTTGTTGATTTGGGTGGGTGCTGTCTGGGTGCTGGGAGATCAAATGGCTACTGATGCTGCAGGCTTCCATCTCCCATGATCCTCTTGGGCTTCTACTCTGCTGCTTTGTGAACTATGAAACATATGAAGGTTCAAGGTGACTCACGCTCCAACTTTTCCCAAAAAACAAAACATACAACCAAATGTAACAATATTGGTTATCTCATTGTATTGCGCTATTTAAAGAGGATATATTGTGCTTTTGGGGGTATTTAGTATTAAAACATAACTTATGTAGTTCATTATTTTACATTTTGTTCATTGTAAATTGCAATATTGATCTAAAATGGCTTAAAAATAGAAACAGGTACTGAATTCCTGTTCATAACCTCTGAACTGATGTTGTGTTTTAGTGTCACTTTTAACCCTACATATAAGACCTGGAGTTCAAATTTTTTGAATAATCTTAAGTAAGTATAGAGAAGTGGGCGAGGACAGGAGGTAGGTGAAAACAGACAATTTCTTCTCACTTAAACTTCATATGAAAGAAAAAACAGGATTACTCAGACTTGAATGAATCAATCAAAATACAATTTTGAGTAAACTAATGATGAGGGAACAGCATAACAATCTGATTAAAAGCTCAAAAAAGTTCATTCTACATTACTCTTTAACCACTGGCGTCTTTCCACAATATCACAGATACATTCGTACAATGTGCTTGTCCTTGCATATTTATTTCAATACCAGCTCTTGTGCTACAAGAGTTGTAGGTGAGTATGTTTGCAAGCACCAGCATGCATTCTTCACAGCCCACTGCTTCCCCCTCCAACACATTTCACCTCAACTCATGTCAAACATTTATTCAGGAATCCGCAATTGCATTTCTGTCTGCATTTTGTTAGTACATTATGCAATGCACATCTCTTTCACTGCAACTGAACAGCTCTCAATCAGAACAAACTCAAAAGGAGATAAATAAATGTGTTAGGAAGGTAATAACATAGCTTTGGTGCTTAGACATCGGCAGGGGTACAGAGTCAGATATGAGGATTCTTCCCTCAAGGTCTGGATGCTGGGTGTGATCCATAAGAATGTACATACATAGATAATACATAGCTACATACTGCATACATCCATGTCATTAATCCTAAAAACATAAATTATTGTGATTGGATTGTTATTCAAGAAGTAAGAAAAAACACAAACATTTTCTTATAAGTCGCCAAAATACAACAGAAAAAAATTAAATCACTAGCCACTAACAATGGTAAATGATTGCCAGCTATGCTATTTGTATAAGTCTGTTAACTTTTTTGCCAGTAAATAGTGAGAGTAACAGATTTAGTAGTAAATTTGACTTGAAACCATCTTTTGCAAACTTTACAGCTGTTTTTTCTATTGAATTTTTTGGAGAATGAGCCTCAAAACTGTTACACTACTATCCAATTTAAGTATAAATGTAAAGAAAAACTTAAAATATATGCAAAATCAGAATATACACAAGGCCATCTATGTTTAAATGCTATTTATAATTGTGAAGAGAATGGGATAAGGGTTAACCCAATCCTCTCTCCTTTTTTTTATCCTTTAATACATTCCCATACTAAGAGGCTAATAAATATACATAAAATGATGCCGCATGTACCCCTGTACTTACGGCCCATACGACATTTTGTTTTGCTTGTTCTCGTAGAGCACTGCACGAAATAAACACCATGATTCTAAAGATGATATGCCAAATCAGTAATTATTTCAAAGCATTTTTTAATTAAAACAAATGTCATTGGACCAAACAGAATTTTAAGTAGAACCAGCCATTTTTGTACTTTTCTGTAGCTGCCAGTTGACCGTTTCCTTCCTACAAATGAAAGCACAAAACTTTAGACAAATGAATTGAATAGAAATTTCACAGCTAGAAGGTTATTGGTTGGATTCCCATTGCTGGAAAAAGTCACAAAAGCACTAACCCGAACGATTAGCGGACTGTAAAATAAAATTAAACGGTTACAGTTTGAGTTACGGTTAAACAACACTTCTGACACACAAGTTGGTAGTGTAATTCCAGCTCCCACAGTTGAATACTGTCGTTGTGTCCTTGGGCAAGACACTTAACCCACCTTGCTCCCAGTTTCTGCGTACACTGGTGTATGAATGTGGATGTGAATGAGTGAGTGGTTCCTTGATGTAAAGCAATTTGAGTGTCTTAAAGGTGGAAAAAGCACTATATAAAAATGTGAACCTTTCTTTACCATACAGAGGTTTAGGATGAAGAAGCATTTACCCCTGAACTTAATACCTTAACTTACACAATGACATTTTGTTTAGTTTGTTCTTGTATGCACTGCATCCCTCTGACAGATACACCAGTGTTCCAGTGTGTCTACATCACAGGAGGCTAATATAGCTGTTAATCATTACGAGTGACTTAGCATCGATGCGGCCCGCGGCTAGGACTTTAGCCTGCCATAAATCACTGCTGCTGTGTGCTCCGGGAAGACGCTGTGAACAAGCCCCAACTCCCAGCACACATACTAGCATAGCAATGACTCCAGAACTTCACGTTTTTGTCAAGGGAATACCGCTTTGTCAAGTAGTGTTTTTTTGTGTGTTTTCCATGGTACTGAGATTACAAAAATAGAATTTTAGCAGAATTACTTTGAATGTTTTTGAATTACTTTGAATGTCTCCACACCAACACCGATGCCATTTGGTGGTAATCCTCAGTGCTCCTCTGTGTTTTTAAAGTGCCTATTTGCTTAAACAAGTTCATTATATTTAAGATTTTGCTGAAACTTTTTTTCTTCTGTTTGACCATTTTTTAGGTTTACATTTTTTTGGTTGGAAATCATGATATTACACAAGTGAATTCCATAACTGTTGTATACTCCTTTATTTTACACCAAAATTATTATATGAAAAATACAAATATAAGAAAACACCATTATTTTGTTGAAATATCAGGAAATCATTTGTCTCACTTGTAAATTGCACCTAACACATTATTCCTAGCATATCATCAATATGTTTTAGAACTTTTTACTGCCTGTAATTTTTTGACAAATTTTTCTTCACAAATTGCTTCTTGTTTGGTGTTAAACTATCATTTATATAAATAGGTACAGTAGTATTCCATCAAATGAAGTAAAAATGAGAATCATGAAAACCTGCGATACGCACAGTCCGTACACTTTCACCGGACCTATTCTGATATAAAAAAAATGGACTAAGTGAGTGTGACGTCACCTATAGCGTTCGGCTTCAGTCAAATGAAGCCCATCAAGGTAAGTGATTCGGTGTCCCGAATCTTTTTAAATGGGTAGGAGGTGGCTGAAGGTAGGCCCCATGATTGGCCAGGCTGGAAAACAGTCCTCCTATCACATCCAAGGGTTTCAACAGGCATGATTATGGGGAAAGGTAGACAAATTCAGGGACACCCACACGAAACATAGTGTACAAATACAAACAATTAACATAACTTAAGGCTTAGGGCCATAACACTCTCCCCCTTAAGTTACAAACTAGTTTTGCAATTAACTGAAATTATGAATTTATACTAAAATTGGTGGTTAAAGATTAGGTGGTGGAACACATGTCAAAACAATACCAGAGCTGGTTCAGGTGGGCCAGAGACCAGTGCTCTTTCCCTTACCCTCAGGCTCCACTGGGACTGGCCAGGCGCGCTGGGAACCAAGCCCCATCCCTGGAGCTGGAGAACCTGGGAAGCAAGAGGAACTTGAGACAGTGTGGCGTTAATCAGACCATTCACCATCCCCATCTGCTTTTCCCTCAAAAACAGAACCACAGAATTTTATTACAAAAGCCCCTCAAACATCAGCTACAGACAACATACAACAACATTCCACCACTGAGTCTCCAAACACCAGTCCGAATTTTGATAAACAAGCCAATAAAAAATATAGTTACCCAATACAAACCTACAGTGAGGCAAATAAGTATTTGAGCACCCTGTGCACCCTAGTTCTCCCACTTAGAAATCATGGGCAGGTCTGAAATTTTCATCTTAGGTGCGTGTCCACTGTGAGCAACATAATCTAAAAAAAATCTGGAAATTACATTGTATGATTTTTAAAAACATAATTTATTTGTATGTTACTGCTGCAAATAAGTATTTGAACACCTGAAAAAAATCTATGTTAATATTTGGTACAGTAGCTTTTCTTTGCAATTTGCAATTACAGAGGTCAAACATTTCCTGTAGTTTTTCATCAGGTTTGCACACACTGCAGGAGGGATTTTGGCCCACTCCTCCACACAGATCTTCTCTAGATCAGTCAGGTTTCTGGGCTGTCGCTGAATGTTGCCTCACTGTATTACATTATTACTCCTTATTTAAAGGTGGGATAGGGAATTACGATCCCGGCGAGCCCCCAATTGTTAGTTACAGGAGCAAATTTGGACCACGAGTGTCATAGCAACCAAAGAGCCAGTCTGGAGTGAGGCTGGTGAAGGTAACACCCCTTCCCATTTAGCATGAAGCGGGCACTAGCAGGAGCAACTCCAGGATAAGAAGGTGACTGATTTGTCTGTCATGTTCATATCTTGATTTATAGACACAAAAGCAAAATGGAAAAAATACCAAAATATTGTAGAGTGCATTAATACAGATATTTTAAGACCAAAATGACTAGTCTGACAGCAGCAGTTACAGAGAGAGTGCCAATAGTTTTTCAATAGAACGTGAATTGGAGCAAAAGTTGATGGAGCCGGAAGAGTGTCCACTTCCTATTTGCAAAACGGCAGCTAGGAGGTTAGCTATGTCCATTTAAATATACAGTCAATGGATGAATACTGGTATTTGAATGGCCTTCACTACACCTGTTACCAACTTCAATGCAAAGCAGCTATTGTTTTAGCCTGATTCCACCTGCTTCGCTCCTCAGTGTCCTTGTACCCTCTGCTGACAGTTTATAAATGCAATTTTTATGATTGCAGAGGTAGCCTACATTATAAGTTATAAAACATTTTCCACAGTAGATTTGAGAGTAGCCTGAATATCACTTTTAATTGGCTGTTCGTTTTAGATTGTAATTGCGTTTTAAACAATCAAAGAAAATGTAAAACAAAACAACGAAAGTAAATAAAAACACAATTATGGTCAAAGAATTCTGGAAATGTTTAATTAGGTTGAATTATCCAAGGTAGTCCCAAACTTAATTTTGACACCACGTTTGCGCAAAGCAGTATTTTAAGACACAGTTCCTTATGTTCAGCTGCTGTACTTTATCAGACTCTTATAATACAGTAGCTATTTGTGAGTTTGCAATAATCTCATTGTCCCTCCAAACCATAATTCTACAAATCTTCTTAGTGTCACCAGCTACTTTGACTTTTGCCAAGACCCACCTTCCTCTCCTAGCCAATCAGAACCCACGTATAGTCAGACCACCAGTACAAATCTGCTACAGTAACAATAGTGTAGGGAGGAAGTTTACTTTCCTAGTGGGACACAAACGTTGAATTCCCAGAAAATTCTTTGTCATCAGAAGGTTTAAAATTCCAGAAAGGAGGATTAGATCTAAATGGAAACGTTTTTAAGTCTAACAAAAGGTTAGTTTGCTTCGGGAGAAAAAAAACGCCAGAATTTTTTTTTTTTTTCTAGTCTGAAAAAAAATCTATTTGAGTTTCATAAAAAGTGTAATTTGTATTAGAAATTTCAAATGTCTCTTTGCTGGCCTGGGAACGCCTTGGGGTCCCGCTGGAGGAAGTGTCTGGGGTGAAGGAAGTCTGGGAGCTTAGATTCTTGCCTCCACAATCAGGCACTGGATAAGCAGAAGAAAATGTATGTAATTTCAAATGTGTTTAGAAACTTTTAAGTGGTCTACAGCCTTTTTATGTTTAGAGTTACAGATTTTTATTTTTTTTTTAGATTTTTACAGATTTATTTTAAAAGATAAGAAAGCATAATATATATTTACATACTTGAAAAGGCATTTAAACATGTACGTTTAAACAAAAGGAACTCCTCATTTACAAAGCTGTATTTCAACTTGTCATCACAAAATAAGATACACAATACAAAGTTGCGTGTTAGCTATGCCCATTTATGTATACAGTTTATGAGTATGATACACACAAGTACATTAGCGACTCTTTACAAACATTTGAGGAATCAGGTGTTTGCATCAGTCTTACATTACCGTGCCTGCAGTTGCACACACATTGAGAAGCCATGTAGCTTTTAGCGTCTATTATTGAACACATCTAATTCTGTAGGCGAGTAATGGCCGCCCTGTGCAGTTAATAGTGATTGTTACATAAGACTAGATTAAAGCAAATGAATAGAACAAAGTAGTGCAATTTGAAAACATTACCAACAAGAAAGTCTTTGATGGAACGGGTAATGTTATTTCCAGTGAAAAGACTACTCTAAGACTGCTTTAATTACAGGCCCATTCCAGGTTTGAGCAGGTGTTGTGGAGTCGGACATCAGATGAAAACTTCCTGTGTAAGATCGGACAGCAGCTGGTATGTTTTCCTCCTTCCTTAAAATACTTCTTCTATAGTATTCTGTGTAGCATTCCAACCCTACCCTCTAATTTGCTTTCTGTTGCAGCCACAAAGTGTTGACAAACCATTTCTGCCAAAATAGGCAATACCAACTACTACACTAAGGTAGGCACTACATAAGGTAAGTTATTTTTTATATATAATAACTCAAACTAGGTCTGTTAATATCAGTAGGCACATATCTTTTATATTGCCATAAAAATATAAAACTACTCCACTAGTCCTAACCTGAGATATTTGTAATCAGCCTATTCGATATAACGCAATACAAACACATGGCTGCTGAAATTAAGATGTTTGTGTTGAAATGGCAACAAAAGTCTAAAAGTTTGATTTTTGGCTGCTTAGTGATAGGCCTTTCTCCAGTTGTATAATGTAACAAAGTAAAAGTAGTAAAGTACTACACTTAAGTACACATTTTAGGTATCTGTGCTTTACTTAAATTAAAATTTTCTTTTACTTTACTACATTTGAGAGTATGTATCTGTACTTTCTACTCCATCACATTTTGAACAGGACTGAAAAGTAAAAGGATTTTGAGACCAGCTGAAAAGTCTGAGGGATTTATTTTTAAGACGTTCGTAGTTTGAGCAAATAAAAAAAAAAAAAAAAAAACAAATAAAAGCAGCTAGAAAACATGATTGATTCAATGGTTTCTGCTGAACAAAATTCAACACAAATCTTTATCAAACTCACTACATTTGAAACCTCACAAGACCTCAAAATCTCTGCCAAATGCTTTTACTTTTCACTCTTTAAATACATTTTTAAACAAGTGCTATAATTTTTTTTTTTTATTTAAGCAGATTTTTTTCATGCAATACCTTTACTTTTTTGAGTATTTTTTTGCACTGGTGTCCATACTTTTACTTAAGTAACCAAAGTACTTCTTCCACCATTGTCCTTCTCTCTGTTAGGCCACTGTTAAGTTATATGATATACTACTATAGTACACGATTCTACTAGTTTTCTGGGCTGAGCAAACAATAAAACAACTCGATATGATTGTTTTGATATGATGTGGTGTACCAAAACATTATAACACAGAAATGTTATGACTATATATAAGGTCTGATTTTCTTGAGGTTGGCTTGGTTCCAATGAAGATCATGGATTATGTAGTACCATCTGCTTTTCTAACACATTTTTCAACAACAAAGGCCCTGAAGCTTACATAATATTGCATTGCCAATACAGCCCTATATGTGTCTATAGGATTTTCTTGATCTGACCTATTTGAACTGGGTAACATTAATCTTTTACCAAAAGAAATGCTCCATGACATGATAGCATTTATGGGCCCCAAGGATTTGCTATGAAAATGACGTAAACTAAGAATATAAAAAGCCATAATGCATTTTTATTCACTCTTTACTGCGCATGTCTAATCTGCCATTATAATGATGAAAAAATTACTCTTGGGGTTTGTACTTTGAAGATGGGAGGGCTTCATTTCCATGAAAACATGCTGGAGGTAAGGGTAAGTTTTGTGGAGATGCAAGCTCACTCACAGTAGAAACCATAGACTGTATAAAGAGGTGGACTAAGGGAGTTTAACGTCACCCGTAGTGTTCGGTTCCAGTCAAATGAAGCTCACTGAGGCTAAAAGTTACAGGGGTGAATTTGGAGCCAAATTCCATATTAGGAATTCTGACCGTGAGTACCGTAACAACCAAAGAACCAATCCAAGAGCGAAGCTATTGAAGGTAACGCTCTTTCCCACCAGCACCGCTGGTTTAGCGGAGAGCGGGCGCTTTGTGGCACTGTCAATCAAACCTTTTGGTAAAGCTAGTGGGTGCACCCTTGTGAAAAGAAGGTGCCTGATTTGTCACATATTAATGTTCACATCGTGATTCGGAAAATAAAAATACTAGGATCATGTAGAGTGGGTTAATACGAACATTTTAAGACCAAAATTACGAGCCTGAGACCAACAGTTTCAATAGAAGTGTGCCCATACTCACTTCTTACTTGGAACATAGCTAGAAGGTTATCTTTGTCCATTTTCATATACAGTCTATGGTAAGAACACATATTGTTCTACTTTATTTAGCGCAATAAAAACATCCAAAATGAAACTAAAAACATGCATATATTGTTGGGCTAAAAAGTTACGCAGTGGAGCTTTAATAATATGCAATCACACATATATTTCTCCTCATTCCCCAGTATTCGATCGAGCGTCCAGACATAGCACTCAAATATAGCATTAAACTAGCAGATGATTTACTATGACCATGCCTTTGTTCCCGAGATACCATGTTCAGTCCTCAACGCTCTGCCCACTTTTATATGGCACGTAATAACCTATGGAAGGACCCTATAGTTTGTGCATTAGCTCTGTTTTCCACTTCGGTACATGACAAGATAGCACCTTCAAGGACACTTTTTTCAACTTTTCAGCCAACCTTTAGGCTCGTTAAAGTTAAAAGCTCTTGCAGACATATAAATAATTGGTGGGCTTGGCAGTTCTGTTGTGCGTAGCACCGTACATGCTAGAGTGTTGAAGTATTTTTTTTTCCCTCCAGAGGATGGTTTACAGATATGGTAGGTATGTACGGAGAACATGAGAGTCCAATGTTCATGTGTTCAAATGAAAAGTGATAGATGTGTCTATGAAAGATAAGCAGCCTCTTCGCACTTGTGTAAAGAATGTGGTGCTGATAATGTATAACATTCGGGGCATGAAAAAGTAATGTAATAAAAAAAAAGCAACAACTAAAAAGCAGGGATCATACATCTTACATGTCTTTTTATTGCTCAAGAATGCACTGAAAAACATACTTTCTTGGCAAAGCACGGTTGCTTCTCCACAGATCTGACCTGTACTCCGGTCTGGTGCATAATTATATTGCATTTATCCAATTAAAGGTGTTTTAATCGCAAAAAAAATCTTCGATACATACATGCTCTTTCTCACCATGAGCGCTGTCGCCTCTCTACAGATCTGACCTTTAACTTGGCATGGAGACAGGCATACTTCTATGCCCTCTGCCATAAATGTTACAAAGGGTGCCTTTATTTTTCAGATACTTTAAAAGGTCCTATATTATGCAAAACTGACTCTTGTGAGCTCTAACACAAGAGCTCTAACAATGTTGTTACCTCCTCAAAAACATACTTGGAGTTGGGTTTGTTTCATTCAAATGTGTTTAACCCATTATTGTTAGTTTATCCACATTTCCAAAGCTCAAAATGCTCTGTTCCACCTTATAATATCATGAAATGGTAGGTTTTAAGTTAACAGGTTCCTTTTACCTGATGTACATGATTCTAGTGAAGGTGTAAGGAGTTTAAAAACACAGTGGAGCACTTCCTGTATTACCACATGACATCACAAGGTCGAACAGAGTGTTTTCTGTTTGCGAGAAGAACTCAGCCTAAATATGCAGGGTTTGTGTGTTAAGCATGTGTGAACAAAAACAAAACACAACTTGAGGTATGTTAACAGTACTGAAACTGTAGTAAAAGTATTATGTTTGACAAATCGAATACACAACAAGTAGTAAAAAATATAAATTACCTTTTTTATTGTCAGGATACAATAATGTGTTATTATATAGTAAAAAAATGTTGTTCAGACTTATATCGAGGCACATAAAAATCTACAGCGTGTATAATCGTTTAGCTTTGATTTCAAAAGTGGAGCAGAGCATGTGATTGTTTTATGAGAAGAATGCTCCTCTTTAGGGCTATCAGTGCCAAAGTATGCACTTAGAAAACCCGAGTGCCTCTAGTCAAATTACTGTGTCAATACCAAACATGCTCCAGCCGCTGATCTGCTTAAACGCCCTTCGTGATCTGCATCTCACACAGCTGGGCTCTGGGTGGAGGGAGAGTACTATTTATTTAATATCACAACAAGAAAAATAAGCTTGCATTGGTACTCGAGAGCTGTTTTTTTGGGTTTTGGGCCTGTCTTGCCTCAGTTTAGTCTTCAAGTATTTATTTAGTTAAAGTGAAAAGTGGACACAAAGATCCAAGTTGGCATAGTGTGAAAATAGGGTGCGTTCAAACAGTACATTGATGGCTTGTAAGTAGACAAAACTTGGACTAAACCGGCACTAAATGCGGAACAAATACTGGACTAAACCAGGACTAGAACAGGACCAAACCAAGTCTATGTCACTAAACTCACTAAAAAGAGCTCAATTTAAGACCAAATAACAAGTGTGAACTCTGATGTAGACTTGGTTTAGTCCTGTTTTAGTCCTGGTTTAGTCCTGGTCTAGTCCAGGTTTAGTTCTCAGTTTTTGTTGCTTGTGTTGAATGCACCTTTACTTAGCTTTCTACCATGTTATAATGTTATTCCCTTATCAAACACATGCCTCAAGAGGATTTAGATGTCATCCATGCATGTTTGAGTATTTTAGCGATCTCTCCTGGGCCCCATTCGAAGCCTCCTTATGGTTAGTTGTAAGATTCTGTACAATACTCAGCCCACAAGCCAACGTCATCCACGCTCCCACGCGACCATTCTCCATAAATATGCAAAAACATTATACAAAACTGTACACAGCAACTTCACAAACCTGATGCGATCTGCAGTAGTTTCATTAGCAGGATGCACGCTGATAGTGTTATGATAGTGCTCTGAAGGGGGAGTGACTTAACATTGGGAGCAAAGGGAGGGGAGACTCAGAGTGTCAAAAAATGAAAACTGACAAAACATGTTTATACCTTGTTTTTGGCAAATATAGCATTTTCAAAACAAAAGGTAACGCAGTGATCTAAATACATTATGTGTTAGCAGTTAATACCCCTTAGAAGTAAGACACCCCCATCTTCTTAAAAATAAAAACAGCACACTTGAGTTAAATTTAAAATAAACATTTACTTTAAAATTGTATAAAATATTACACAAAATATTAAGATTTTGTTTAACTTGATTTCAGATTTGTTACATTAGTTTAGTCTTGGTGAAAGTGTTGGATTGGCCTAACGATGTTAATTGAATTGATTGGAGACACATTGCTTATACAGGAGCCTACATTCTACATTCTGTCAATGTTATAAGATGAAAAGCATTGGGAGCCTCAAGATATACAAAAATATTGATTCACAAGAGTATCATAAAAATAACAATGGTAAGAGATGTGGGTATTGGTGCATCACTAGATATAAAAAGTCCTGTGTTAAAGGTCCACTATGTAACTTTTCTAGTAGAGACTCCGCCACTTACTTTTCATCATGTCGTTATTGCTTTGCCTTAAATGTTCCACAAAATCTTTCTCCATGGAGACCAGCAAATGACAGTACCGGGCCAATGTACATATCAGATCTGTGAAGAGGCAAGCCTGCTCACTCCTATGTAATTGAACACCCTGGGCAAAGCAATAACATCTCTATGGAGACAAGCATGTGACAAACCGCATTCCGGAAAAGTTCCATGGTACATCTTTAAAAAATCTTTAGCCAGATTTTAAAATGACTTTAAATAAGTGTAACTCTCCCATAGTCCTCATCCGTCAGCAGTCTTGGTCCTTTACCATAGTGAAAAAGAAAGTGCAGAAAGTTGACCAGGCGTGTTTGCAGTATTCCTGTGCTAGCTTCTTGTTAGCCGGCTGACAGGACTTGACAGCTGGGGGTGACGGCTTGGGACCGATACGTGGGTTAGCTTTCGTGTCTGCCCCCCCCAACTTGAAATGAGCATCTCTCGGAGCCCTTCTACACATCCCTGCCTTTATCAACGCAGTGCCATCCAGACACAAATCCCTCTGTTTCCTTAGACTCCGTGCAATTTGCCTCCAGTAGAGTTTGGGATTGCTAGCAAACTGCGGGCACAAATTTGGTCGGGCTATGTAATCACAGCTAATTCTCTTCCCCGCGTTCTTGCAGGTTATGCCCATAGTAAAGACGTCATCGCCCGTAGCGGCCCAAGTGCACTCGGCTTTGTCCTTCGTCACAGTCTTTCCCTTTATGGGCTGCGGGGACCTGGCTTGCCGGGGTGTCCTTGGGGTCCTGCGGGCGTTGGCGAGGAGCTGGTGGGAGACGCAGGCCAGGATCAGCAGGATGGTGGCGTTGGTAAGTAAAGCCATGGAATCTGAGCTAAAACCTGCAAGCGGATAAGGAGGGATTTAGGTTGGTAACCCCAGTAGACCTTTATTCATTCATTTAATTCCTGGACAGCTATAGCACCAACAAAGAAAATTGCATTCTGGTAACTGTCTCTGCTTAGGGTCAAAAGGTCAAACTTTGACTTTATTTTTTTGTAGATAAGGATGTTAATTATACATATATCAATTGGTTATGCAAAAATACATTCTCAAAAAACAGTAAAAAAAAAAATAAAATCAAAGCAACATTTTAAGGACTTTTCACCATTTAAAACATAGAATATTTGTTTTTTAAACTGTTAATTGCTATGACAACAGTCCTCATTTTAAACCCATGGATAGCATTCTTTATTGCATTCTAAACTGTAATAGCTCAGTGGTCTTGAAACTTTACCAAATACCACCTAAGAAAACATTTGGCTTTCCAATACCATCAGATCTGAATCGGGTATGTAATAAAACTATTCCAGGGTTAACATTGCACTACATAATTTCTGCACTAGTTCTAACCAATAAATTACCCAAAAGAGGACCAAAAAGTGGATACAACTGACCAAAAAAAGGCAAATAAATATGCAAAGAACAGTTTGCATAATTATAATTGGCTTTATATTCTAAACTTATTTCTACATTATACATGCTTTACCAGGGTTATGGTTATGATATCTCTAATGATATCTCATTTACGAACTGCAATGAGTTACACCCACACAAATCAACAACAGAGAAAATAGCCGTGGGCTGTTTTCGTACATGTGTCTGAAATATGTTCATTAGAGACCACTGGCTCAAAACCAAACTAAACCAAACAAAATAACGCAGAATAATACATATATATTTGTTACTTTACTTATTCACTTTGTATTTTATAGCACTAAGACACCAAATAAGAACACTTGAACTTTGCATAACTGCATATATGCCAATGTTCACTTCTTCACTTCTACTCCACAGGAAGCAGTACTAATTGCTAACCAATCAGTCACATCTCGCAAGTTTATTTTAACCCACTCATGAAATCCTGGATTTTATGGGCCCATATGGGATTACCATGGAGATTACACTAACAATGCAAACACAGCATGAATACAATATAATACCCGAGAATCCATGCCTTGAAAACATAATGTAATGGTAGTCTTAGTTTGATGTATATATGCAATTTAAAGCAGTGCTCACAAGTGACGAATCTCCATTAGCATACATTATGAATTAGGTCTTGCGGTATTAGCCTTCCTTCTTAGATTAAACACCCCAATGCAAATGAATAAGTGGAAGAAATGAATCACAACTTGCTGTACGTGCATAACTTAAACTTTGCCAGCGACCTTGCACATTTTTAAGTAATAACATTTGCATGTAATCAAGTCTTATCTTAGAATTACCATGTAAGTACTCACCTTTTCTTAGCAGAGGCACGGGGGTAATCTTAAGTGACAGACTGCACTGATTTCTTGAAGAATTCCCACTTGTCTGCAGTAAATTGACTTTTAAAGATTTTTTTTTTTTTTTTGTCATACAGAGATGCAAATGACTGTGAGCCTTCTAGGACTTTCCCCGGACCATCTGGATGTACAGTGTGCCAATGATGAAGTGGCGAGAAAGGGGGAAAAATGTTGGGGAAAAAAAACTCAAGTCTAGGCAGGACAAAATCACTGTAGTTTAGTGTGAGTGACTGGGAGTGTTGTACTAGTGGCACCTGCAGGTTTATTTGGGTACTGCAACAACTGGACTGACTTACAGTACAGAAATAGTTCACTGGAGGGAAGTAGTTGTGAAGAGATCTTTAGGAATGACACTTTTTGATGTGCTCATGACTGTACTAGCTATAATTCATGGATTCCATTTATTCTCCAGATCTCAAAATTATGGCCATAGAAAAAAATACAATACTATAGTAGTAATAGTCCTGGTAGTGGTAGTAGTAGTAGTAGCAGCAATAGTACCGGCAGTAGTAGTAGTAGTGGTAGCAGTGGTAGTAGTAATGGTAGTAGTAGTAGTAGTAGTAGTAGTAGTAGTAGAGAGAAGAGAAGAAGAAGAAAGAAGAGAAGAAGAAGAAGAAGAAGAAGAAAGAAGAAGAAGAAGAAGAAGAAGAAGAAGAAGAAGAAGAAGAAGAAGAAGAAGAAGAAGAAGAAGAAGAAGAAGAAGAAGAAGTGGTAATAGTAATGGTAGCAATAGTAGCAGTAGTAGTAGTAGAAGCAGTGGTAGTAGTAATGGTAGAAGTAGTAGTAGCAGTAGTAATAGTAGTAGTATTAGTGGTAGCAGTGGTAGTTGTAATGGTAGCAGTAGTAGGAGTAGTAGTAGTAGTGGTAGCACTAGTAGTAGTAATAGTAGCAGTGGTAGTTGTAATTGTTATAGTAGTAGTTATAATAGTAGTAGTAGTAGTAGTAGTAGTGGTAGTGGTAGTGGTAGTAGTAGTAGTAGTAGTAGTAGTAGTAGTAGTAATAGTAGTGGTAGTTGTAGCTGTAGTAGTAGTGTTTTGTAGAAGTTAAAGCAATTTCAGTGCAATGCTTTTACTTGTGCATTTTATTTGTACATTTTGGTTTTTAGTGTACTTTTGATTTGGTCCAGAAAATCGTGTGGAAAACTGGTGGCTTGAGCTTTTCAAAGAAATGTTGGTTTTAGAGTGGAACTTGGCAATGAGAGACAATTACATTTTATGACTATGGGTGAACATAATTAATGGGCTCCCAGCTGCTTTTTGAATACATTTTATTGATGGTTTATAAGTGTTTCAATTCACCGGCTCTTCAGTATCAGAGCGGCTATAGCCTTAGTTTCCTCTCAGAGCTCTCAGATCTGCAGATAGCTTCTCCTGCCTGCACCTTAATCCAGGCTCGTGTCTTGTCGAGACCGAGCCTTTTCAGTGATGCCTCTTAAACAGTGGAACATCTTGTCCTTTCATGTCTGTAGAAGAGGTCAAAATGAAGCTAAAAACACCACCAACCTGTTTGCTTTGACTGTTATCTATGGCTATGTTCACATGCACACCAATATCTTATTATTATCTGATTTCTGAACATTTAAGATGATTTATATGGCTTGCAAACTACAACTCCACAAATCAGATAATGGTCTGATTTTTGGCAAGTTAACACTGACATAATTCAATTTATTATACTGTGTTGCTATTCTCAAATATATTGGCAGGCATCAGATGCCATGACCCACAGGTTGGCGGTGCGATTGCAACTTCCACAGATAACTGCTGTTGTTGTATGTTTGGGCAAGACACCTTGATGTAAAGTGCTTTGAGTGACTTGAAGGTGAAAATCTGACCATTTACCAACACATTGACTTTTTCATGATTTTATACCTATTTAAAGTGGGGCTAAACACCTAAACTCCTCTCACATTTCAAATACGGCTGCCAAACTGGACAGTATCTGGAACAATAAAAGGGAAAGTGAGGACGGAGGAGGGCGTGGCCTGGACATATGAGGAACATTGTGATTGGTCTAACAAGTATCAACATTTCAAACCCCGCTCCTGCATCTAGGTTTTTGTAATCAGAAACACCTGGTTGTAATAAGGGCAGTCATCAGTGTTGTTACTGACTAATTGAAAATAAAATAATAAAAATAATTTTATTTTAAAGAATGAAAATAGGCATTTGATAAATAATGCACTTTATATAGCATTAATACCTCTTGTAAACATATCATATCATTCAAGACATTTCATTTATTCATAGTGTCCACGACGATTACACAAGTTATATACAAGTAAACAAATATGGTACAAGATACGTGTCGACTGCTGGCTCTGTTCGCCTCGTTGGTGACAATGCAGTGAGGAGGTCTTCTGTGCGAGTGCTTTGCTTTGTGTGGATAGCTAGTGGATGGTGGTTGCATACTGTGCGTGCTTGGCTGGTTAGAAGAATGGGGAGTCAGACCATTTAGTTTGGAACAGTCCCAGTAATGCTTCGACCCCCCTGAAGAGAGCGCTGTAGTCCTCCCAGCATGTAGAATGACTGTGGAGCTGCATAAGGGAAATTAGTTGCATGTTAAACATACATGCAACTAAGTATACAATTGTTATTGTAATAAATACAAAATAAACAAAATAAAGTTACTTGGGGTCTACAATTACATTTATTCACATGTGCTCAAGTTTATTATAAATATGACACTGCAATATCTCTTGTATGCAACTATTTTTAACAGTATAATTTGTTTTACTTTGACCCAATCTTCTAGTAATTGTTTGAAAAATATATTTTCTAAATGGATAATTAACTGAATTAAAATTTTAATTGATTAGAATAAACGAAAATCATATTTGCAAAAAAACATAATAAAAAAAATTAATATATTTAAATTAAATCAGTAATTAATTTACAATTATTTTTTTTTGCAACACTGGCAATTTTTTTTTTTTCAATTATTTTTGTCTGGCACTACTGAAAAAATTTACAAGTATATCTGAAATTTCATTGTTGGCTGTCTTTTAGCAGTTAATGATGCAACTCCTGTTCACTCACCTGTCTCTTACTCCCTAAAGAGCCCGATGACATAGGCACAGACCCCTTGCATTGACTTCCAACAGTAAAGCCTTGCCATCCTCTTCTTGTGCGTTTCGGGCGTGGGTGCTGCTTCCTTGTGCCCGCTCCTCTGCATCTCTCTTATGGGCCCCCTCTCTGGATACCTGCGCCACGCCGGTCTAGTTGGAACGGGCCTCTGCTGCACCCTTGCCTGACTCACTTCCTTTTGTCTTTCCGGTTGCCGTGGAAACGAAGCCGAGGAGAACACCATCTGCGATTCGTCGGTCGCTTTTCGGCACATATGGGGCTTGATGACCCTCGGAGCTTGGCAGGCGTTGTTGAGCTTTCGCAAACCCCACATCATCTGAACGAAGTAGTGGCGAGGGTTTTTGTTGAAAGAGCCACACAAGTACGGTTTACCGACATACTCGCAC
The DNA here is from genome assembly GCA_019594935.1 of Periophthalmus modestus. Lineage (NCBI taxonomy): Eukaryota > Metazoa > Chordata > Actinopteri > Gobiiformes > Gobiidae > Periophthalmus > Periophthalmus modestus. The sequence continues at coordinate 6,944,738 of JAIEZT010001368.1, read as the reverse complement.
CAATAGGTTCTTTTCGGACCCTGGCAGGACAACTTGAGCTTGGTGTACTCCCCTTGCCCAGTAATTACCATAGTACATTTGTCCTTTGTTTTTGTGTTGAATGTTATCGGGTCGTTCCAGATGTTTTGCCTCCGGTCTTGAGCGTCGGTTGCACAGAAGCAGCAAGCGAAAAGCAGCAGGAGAAGGGAGCTGGCTTGGGTCCACATGTTGTCACTTGGAAGTTGGAGAGTTAGACTGCTCTTGGTAATGATCCTCCCAGCTATTTATTTGCGACAGAATGGAAGATTTGAGGAAAAAAAGCAATGTACAGACAGGAGGAGGACCAAAAACACCACTTATGGCTTTTGGAGGAAGTCAGGGCCACATGTCAAGTCAGCCAACACATTAAAAACCAAAGCTAGATGTTATGTAATAAGTGAATAACACGTGGAGAGTCTTTTCAGCCTGTGGCAAATTGCAAATTACAACCCCAGCCGCAATACCTTTGAATTCTTTTACTAAGTACACCTCAATCAAAACTGCATTGACAGACTTTACAATCATTTACTATATTGAGCAATCAAGTGCTCGCTTGTTCTCACAGGCAGTGAAGTCTCTGTGCCATACAGCCAAAGTCATAATTTAGTACTCAACAAAAAACACTTTTAGACAGCGAAATGAAGAAACGTGAGGGGAGGTTGCTCACACATGGTACTGGAACGTCTGACGCTGGAACATAAAGTTAAAGTACAGACTGCTGCTGAAGAAAGTGTTTATTATGAGTGTATGTAGTGGTGTGGCCCAGAATGGGTCAGATAAGGTTAAAGGTTAAGCGGTTTTGTCTATTATTCACTTCTGGTAAAAAATTTATTAATGCAGTGAGCACCTACTGTGTTGTGTGAAAGGTGTCCCACAGCTGTGCATTGAACTTGTCACATGCACCTGACACGTGCAGTTATTGTGTGTCAGTTGCCACAGTAATACTTGATCCATCAAGGTCAAATATTGAGGCTGCTGTTTTGACAGGGATTGGAGTAATTGTTTGTGGCGCAGAACATTCCTCATAGGAGTTGAACCCAGAACTCCTTTCAACTCCTTGAAAGTCCGGTTTGCCCCATCAACCCAAATCATGTATAATAGATAAAATCCTCCAGCTGTCCCCTATGGGGACAATAAATTGTACCTTAAGCCTAACCTGCTTCTGTCCATTGAGATGTTATTGGCTGAAAACACGCATTCTTACTGTGAGCAAGGTCAGAGCCATAACTTGACCTGATGGCATCAACTGCTTGTATCCATAGTGATAGCCATACTGTTGAAGATTCCTGGAAAAACAACAACAGGTGGTGGACTTTTCACCAGAAAAGTGACATAGTGCACCTTTTAAATCATCTTTTCAGCACATCTTGACACAAACAAAAACAGACACATTTTTGGTAAGCCCATCCAGTCTTATACACATGTCTATTTAGGAGCAGTACCATGCTGGTCAGTGGTTTTGCTGCTATTGCTTATTCACTTGTTAGCTTGTGCCTGTGCAGACCTCAGAGTGGAGCTTATGGGGACGTAATCATCTCTATTAAAAATAGCAGAGCAGTGAGACACCGGTGCTCTGGTCCAGAGCTGGTGCCACAAAGGAATGTTCTGACTCCACAATGAGCCAGTGTGACTACTGTTACATGGCATGTGTTATGTGTTACATATATGGCACCTGAGCCACAGGCCTTTACATAATGTACTGTACTCACAGTCTCTGTGGTACAAACCTCAAATGTTCTCTGATATGACATGATGAAGTATTCTTGCTTCCGTGTATGTAAACAGCAGACAGATGTTCATCTCACCAAGGGGATTTTTTACACACATATAGAATTAACTTTGTAAATTTTTTATGGGTGAGTGATTATCATATTGAGAGAACGAAGATCTACACACTCAATTTGCAGGGAGTGGAGACTCTTATGGGGGCAAAAATCAGGTCCCTGTGACGTAAATCCTTTATCATTAGAACAACCATATGGCTGGTTAAGGTTATGGTTTAGGTTAAAGTTAGGCAAATAGTAACTATGGTTAATGTTCTTGGATCAGTTCTCAAACATAACAGTTGTCTGCGTTTGCTTTGAGCAGGAATCAAACCCTCAACTCTACACAGAGATTAGCCACAATAAAATAACAAAACACACACTGCTGTAGTGAATGAAATGTTTCTTTTTTATTCACAATTTGTACAGTTTTCCTTCCTCCCATACATCTCTTCATCCAGTGCTCTGCTTTGGAGCTGCACTTTTCACTCCATTCACAACAGAATGCCACAAAACACAGTGGCAGTCCTTTAGCATGTGGATACATCCTGTATCTACAGTAAAGCACTTCAAAAAACATTTACATGATGGTCTTGTGACTACTTATGGTACACAGAGAAAACATACCCATAGTTAAAGTTGTGTATCATTAGTTGCTATGAATATAAACAAAAATATCGTACTTGTTTGGGTGATAGTTTAAAAGCACTGTACCCGATTTTGATCTGAACTATGAATGAATTAGTTCATTTTTAACAGTTTGCAATGAGTTTATAAGCATTTTTTTTACAACTTTCAGACCAGAGTGGAATTTTGCCACCACTGTAAAGCTAACCACTTCCTGATTCTCAGACAATAAAACGGTTTATAATTAGATACAGACAGCACGGAGTGGACATATTTTGGCCTCAAGAGCTGCTTATAAAATATATCGGTACTGGGTCTTGCTCAAATAAATCAGGTAAAGGGCCTTTAATATTTCTGAGATAAAATGTGTAAAAAAATAGGTTAACTTGGTTAAGATAAATGGCCATATAATGTAATGAAAATGTATGGCTATGCTTTCTCTGTGTGCAGTGTCATCACATGTGAAGCTAAAGCATATTTTTACAAGCGTTCTCTTTGACTGACAGCTCTAACACGTCCAAAAAATGGATTGTCTACTTTCCCTCTGTAATTACAAATGCATATTGTAAACATGGAGACGACGTGGTCAGGTAGCTGCAGGATTGTTTTTTTTCCAATGCATTACAGATACAATTCAGCATACAAATCCCAGCTAACACGATTGCAGCAGTAGAAAACACAAATAGCTTTGAATAAATTTAGCAGTCCAATAGATTTGTATAAAGCTGCTTCCATAACAAGCACATAATAAGATTGTGAACTAAACACCTGAGACCTCTTGTAAGTCTTAAAAAAATATTTGGAAAATTGGCATGTTACTCTCCAATATCGGTGAAAATTAGTGAAATTAAAATGGCCTCTCAAGCATTTCCTGTTAGTTTTCTACAATTATGTTAATCAAAATATGCTGCAAAGTCTACATCCATTCTAGCTTAATTCAGTGTTTTTCTGCAAAGAAATAAATATTTTTTTGAAAGTCAGCAAGCTTCATAATTTCATAGCAACAAAGCATACTCAAAATACAACAGCAAGATGGACGTTTTATGTTTTTTTCCCTTTTGTCTTTGATAGGATTTGTCTATAAAGGTTGCTTTTTGTGTTCTGTTGGTGTAGTATATAAGAAAACTGCGGAGGATGTTCAATAAGCTTCAACACGTTTGTTAGCTTATAAACAAGATTTAAAGACTAACTAAGCACTAAATCCCCTTTTTATGATGTTTTACTAGCACTACCTACCGTTCCATTCTATTTTTTTTGGCAACTTTAGTGCAAAGTAGGTAAATTTGCAGCTTTCTGGTGAAAAACGCCTAAATCTAAGTGTGTGTTGCCTCCAGTGGCCTCTGCAATTTCTGGTAGTTGGTGACATCACACAAGACTGCCCCGATTACAGCCAGGTGTTTCTGATTACAATCACCTGGCTCCAGGGGCGGCGTTTGAAAAGTGGATACCTGTGGATACCAATCACACTATTCTTATACCCCCAGACCCTGCCCCTCCTTCTCTCTCATTCATTCATTTTAGTCCTCCAGGTACTGCCTAGTTTAGGAGGTCTATGTGAAATGTGGTTGTGGGCGGAGTTTAGGTGTTAAGTCCCACTTTAAGTTGCATTGTTGTTCCAAATAGTATGTTTAGGTAGCTAAATGCTGGGTTTCAGATGACATCACATTTTACAGGTCCATACTATTAATACACATGTGAGGAGATAAATTTAGTATTGTTAAAATGCAGATTTTTGTTGAAATATTTCAAGTTCTAGGGTCAAGTCACTAATAGAAATTATCACGAGAAAAACCTAATTTGAAAACTACAACTTATTCATTATGTTATTTGATTAGCGCCGTATACCCTATCTATTAATATTGAATGCATCTTTGAAGATAGGGTTAGGATAGAAATTCAGTCAATTGTTTGTTAAATATATACTATAACTGTATATATTTTGTTTACTTTGCCAGTCTAGGTTCATACCAATCTACTGACCTCAATACAATTCAGCAGGCGGTCAGACATTATCACATGAGCCCCAAACTAGCTATGTCCAAGCTAACATTGTAAACATCATGTGTTCATCATGTGTTGCTAAATGCACTCAATGCATTTGCACAAGCACGCTATATTCTCTATGAATTCCAGTGTTTACAACAAGTCCATTGACTCCAGAAGTTACTCCTGAAGAATATCCCATTTCCACTATAGGCTTGGATCACATAACTATGAAGTATGTGTAAAGTCTTCTCTTTTGACTTTTGAATCCATCGCCAGTGTAAATGCAGCAGTCTGGCTCAGATTGACAATAAATGAGTTCCAATTATGAAGTAGTGGATGATGGTAGTTATCCAGGTGTTGAGTGATTTGGCGGGGAGGGAGGGCAGGGCATTGTAGAGCATATCTTCCAGTCCCGACTACTATGGTCTCATGTCTTCCCAAGTAAAAAGCTAAAACATAAAAATAAATGCACTGATACTGTGGACAATATAGTAAGAAATATGATATTAAAGATGTGCTATGTAACTTCTCTGGTGAGGGGAGACGTCTGCTCGTCTCCATGAAGATGTCGCTTTGGTTGGGATGTTCCTTCTTCTATTTATTCAATTACAGGTGTTTTTATTGCTCAAAAATAGCTTAAAAAATGTGATATTGTCAGCCAGCTCACCTTTACACAGATCTAACCTGTAACTTAGCCAGCTGCTGCTCTTCACAGAGATAGAATATGCTTAGAGTAATACAGTACTGTGGAACATAGTTATTATAGACAAACCAGCAAACCCCCACCAGAAGTTACATTGTACACCTTTTAAGTTGTTTTGTATAGGCTGACTTACCACTGCGTTGTTAAGTTTCAGTTTTCTGGAGCCCTAAAATACATAACACATTGTAAAATATTGTAAATATAATGCTTACTTATGAAAAAAATTCCATATAGCAATTGCTCCGTCTCCATCGCAGCAGAGAACCCTCAACCTCTTCAGCCTTTCACTCTTTTTCGGTCTTCTTCCTAATGCCAATCCCTTTTCACTTCTTGCTAATTTTGTGAAAGCAGCATAACTTTCCCAGTGTTCCCAGTTCTACAATAATAATTTTGTAAATGGAGTCTAAATAACTACCATATGTGGCTGTTCAATTTTCATAATAGAACGGCCTCATCCATCAGACAATAGTAAACAATAGGAACTGACGGAGTAAGCACGAGCAGTGTCTCTAATGTGCCTCGTCAGCAATAGCAATAATTCATAGATACTACTTGTAATACAATTTTATTTGCAAGTATAAGCCATCACCATGCACAAGGCACTAAAACAAGCTGCAGCAAAACACTGAAAGTCTATTAAAGCAGAAATTTATGGAAGGCGTTAATGTAAAAAATTCACATTCACGCAGAGTTGCTGAAAAGAAAGTTTCTGGAAATAAAAATGGATTATTTGCAGTGTGCAGTACCTGTCTGAAGCACCATTCACCAGTCGATGTGCCTGGGGGGAGCGGAGGCCCGGGGGAACCTGTTCATAGTGTCATAGGAGGGGATGCTACAGCACAAAACACAGGGCACAAGGTTAAACATCACAAACACAATGGGGGTACGGTACTGAGGCGGGGGGGAGCGGGGAGACCGGGCAGAGAGCAGAGAGATGGAACGATGCAATATCCCTGGGATTTGGAAGATATTGCAAAGTGGTTAAGTCTTAAAGGGTTAAATAAATATGGGGGCAGTCAAAAGGTCTATGTGTTGGATTGGTGGTGGGGTGTATGTAGTAGTATACCAGAATAAAGAACCATGTCTCCTATAGAAATGATAGTAGCATTACCGGCATTATCTGTCTACGTCTAAAAGGATCAAAATGCTCTGTTCCACCTTGTGATGTCATGTAGTGGTAGTTTTCGAGTTAACAGCTACTTTTTACCTTTAGTTTAGTAAAGATTGGCAATTCCATGACTGAAATTATTATAGTGTAATATGGGCCCTTTAAGAAATTAAAAGCATTAAATTAAAATTGACAAAGAATTGTGCTTGGAGGAGTGTGTTCTGACTCACTGACCAAAATAATAATTATAACATTATTTTATTTTGTGTACTTTGTTATGTTGATTGGATTATTTGGACCTTTAGAAGCACTGGGTCCCTATGAGTCATATGAGAGCTTAAAGGGATTTAACCAGCAACCTCTAACACCCGAACATACTCTCTGTAATTTCCCCATTCTGCTCTCTGCCCGTAGGCCTGTTACAGAAGGCTGGCTCCACACACGTCCAGATGCAGCTTAAAAATACACCCCATGCAATTAGAAGTGTTATTTAGCCTGGTAAGTTAAACACAATGGAGCATATAAGGAGTAGCGTTCTTAGGCTTGGACATGCTTGCCTCTCTCTGAACACAATGATCAGGTGGACATTGGTGGGGCTCTGGCTGACTCTAAATGAGACAGGAGACATGCAAAGGGTGAAGTCATGTGACCCAATAAAGTAATGGGAGCAAATTGTTGACCCAAAATGAACTGGGGAAGTTGTTTGTTGTGTTCAAAATGCCATGGGCACTTGGTTTAAGTTGTTTTTTGGAAATAGTTGTGGTAAAAGGAGTCATTTTCAAAGAGTTTGGTCACTGTAGTTGGGAAGAGCAGATGATAGCGGTAACACGTGTGAAGTGGAGAGACATTCAGTGGAACTTCAATTTGTATTTTTTGCATAGAACAGTTGGGAAGAAAAATATTACTGAACTTTTTAACATTTTAAGCCAATGTAAAATACTTTTACTTTGTTAAAAAAAATAAAAAAAATAAATCAAAAATAAGTGTTGCATTAAACAAAATGGACAACTGTCAAGTGTCCCCACTTAAGGACAATAGCTGTCTGGTGATGGTTAAAAGTAAAAATGAGGCTGCTAATGTTTTAACTTTGGTTCATAAAGCAGGGGTTCCAAAACCCTATTTACAGGCCAAATAACTACAGAATTTCAAATAAAAACATGTAAAACCAGGGTTAGTATTTCTCATTTTAATAGTTTATTGTGTTATTAGACATAATTTCACCAAATTATAAAAGTTGAAAGACAATGTCATAATTTTTAAAAGTAACCGTATGTAAGATTTTGATTTTAAATTACATACATGTGACATCTTTGACCTCAGATACGGGTTAAACATGCTCAAGTCAAATAGAGCTTTTACTCATAATCATTCTACTGTTTCTTAAGTTAAAAAACAAAAAAACCATTGGACATGATGTCCCATTTATTTGGTGTTTTCACTGACGATTGTCCAATCAGAAAACAGAAGAAGGCTCATGGGAGTCTCTCATTTGGGTTGCCAGTTACTTGCTGGAATCCAGTATGTTTAAACCTGAAATGCCTCTCTCTGATTTGAATTGTCACAATCTAAACTCCAGCACCTGTAGCCAATCATTAACCAATGCTAGAGCAGTCTGAGAGCTTTCACATGAGGCATGGCCTATCCATACTGAGAAAAAAACGTATGTGTGTCCTCCATTTGCAGATTTAGGCATTGGTTACCAATGTTCAGTTGGGATTGTACAACCTTCTTTAAACATTAAGAGCAGACTACATGCAGTTCCTTTAAATTATATCTCGAAATCATCTCATGCTTAACCCACTTTGGGAACCACTGTCATGAAGCATATTTGTTGTACATAGACATGTACTTATTTATTTGTACTTTGTAACATCACCCAATATCTTACAATTTTCATGGCACTTTTTTGACCAAATTTGAGCTCAGATCCGTTTTCAACACAGCATTACAGAATCTCCCATTACTTTCCCATCCCGCTGACCATTGAAAACATGCATTATCACGCTGGTCTTGAAAATCCCCAAGTCCACCTCCATGCTCCCACTCCTGTGAACATGCAACCCACAAACCCCAACCCACTTTACCTCATCATCATCGGGTTTGGGATACCTTGCGCACGCTCACACTGATAACCATTATTACCAATTTCCATACTGAAAAAATCAAAATAAACAGGGATGGACATATATGACGAGAAGGCATGCTTTTTAGTTAACATTATGAATGAAAATGAGATGGATGTTAAAAGTTTTTGAAAATAAATTTGAGTATTTACATAAAAAATAAAGTTAGTTTTTTTTAAGGTAATGATTGCAAGAGCCCTTTGGTACAAGTAAGGGGCACTTTTACACCACATAGAGCCACCAAAAAAGTTGCAAGCACCAAGAATTGAGTAAACAGTTGTATTTACAGGATAGAGAGAAGAATATATAGGAAAGGAACTGGAGTTGGTCTTACGTTTTCATGGGAATAGTTTCAATGCTAAAAAAATAGACAAAAAGATCACATTTAATATCTAGAGAGATTAATCTGAAGCACCAGTAGAGGTCAGAGGACGAGAGAGAGGTCCTTGATCGGACTGGTTGGAAAATTCTAAAAGTGATAAGTAAAAGGACAAGGGGAAAGATTTGAACTTAGAAAAATTTTGTAAAGTGCAATGTGCTTACGAGGATGAATGGAATGGAAAATGGAAACGGTAGAAATGGTTATCACAAAGTAAAATGCCAAGTCCCAGAGACAGAGGTACTATGAGAAAGGAGGAGGACAAATAGAGAAGTTTTAGAGAAACTGAGAGAAGAGCAGAGTTTTTGCAAAAGAATCTCAGCTGGTCAATATTTTGAATGTATTAAAAAAAAAAAAAGTATAAGAATAATTTTAATGGATCATGTTGATGTCCAAATTTTAATATTTAAGTAGCGTATTGTTAAAATGCTGAAAGATGACCAGATAAAAGGGGCTGTACCTGATTTTTGTATTAAATTTAAGTAAAATTTGTTGCTATCTGCATGCTATTTGTTGTTATACTGGAACAGCAGAAATTCGCTTGTCTCTGAGAGTTGAGAAACAGAAAGTGAGGAATAAGTTTGAACCACTGCAAACAGATTAAAATAAACTAGTTCTGTTTTTCATCTTTATAAGCCAGTAAAAAACAGATATAGCGCTTTTAATTTATTCATGAGAGTTAAGCTATTTGTGGCTTTTCAAATTTGAGACCACCCTGAGATACCTTTGCTAGCGTTATACAAGAGTTCTGCAACCACTGAAATATGTAAAAATAAATATATTATATAAAACTGGCATTTGAGAAACCATTACTTAACAACCATAGTAGAAAAAGGCTTGTATTTGTCACTTACTCATCGTAAACATCCTCTGTGTCCATACGGCGGTAGTACTTGGCCAGTTTGACAGCTAGGATGATACTTGGGAGCAGGAACAGAGTGCTGCAGCCCAGGCCCATCCAGAACGCATTCTGTCCAAAACAAAATCATTATTATTTATACAGGCCAAATACATACTTAAGAAATGCATCCCTAAGCTGATATTACTGCTATATTTGATACGGATGGCCGATAAATCAGGTCCAATATCGTTATGTGTGATATTGCAGGACATAAAGAAATAAAGGTATTGGTCAAATATTGAGAATTTTGCAGATATTTGGCAACAATATTTTATACTTATTTATGGAAATAGAAGAAGAATTAAGCTAAAAATATGGCTGTGAGGTGGAATATACTGAAAAGAACTTGGAGATATGCAAAATTTGGATATTGAGTATATAATCTATAATTAAAACGATTTAAAACTACCTCAAAAAGAGAAGAAACATCTAGTATAATCTTCCAAACAAGAGTATAAAGTGATAGTTCTGCCCTTTTGTTGTAAATGTTATTGAGGTAATGCAAAAAAAGATATTTATCTATCCCCAAATCACCTACTCGTAGCTACAAGCATGCAGCATTATTTTGTATCCCACATAAATGCATGTACAGTTGGTATTTTTACAAAAGTGAAAAGTTTACTTGTGAATTTTACCACAGCTTAACATAAATTTGTGGCCCGGTTATGTATTAAAAAATCTTAAAAGACCCTGTACCCTGGAGATATTTTATCCCTCTTGAGGCCAAAATATGTCCTCTGTGTACTGTCTGTGTCAGTGTGTTGTACTGTCCATGAATCAGGAAGTTCGAGTTAGCATGCTAGTTGTTTATTACATTACGTTGCCTTGTGGAAGTTGTGAAAAGCTCTTAGAAACTTTTTGCGATGAATAATTAAGATGTTCGAAAGAAAATTGGACTTTCCCTAATGTTTGGAAAAGTAGCAGATGGATCAGTGCCATTACCATCGAGTCAACCAGGAAACTGCACGTAAAAATTTCAGCCGTGTCCAGGATGTTGCTAAAAGGCTTGCATTGGGCAACTTCTTCCATTAACTGTATAGCAAAACATAAGAAAAAAATACAACAAGTTGGACATACAGTTACAGCTCAGTAAACAAAATGCCATTGACATCGCTAGAATAACAGCTTAACGGTTCAAATTGTCTTTTTAAATTCCTCAGCGCCGACATCAACAAACCGCTAGCCTCAAAGCAAATTCTTTCAATTTATAGGAGGTTATAACATTTATATTTGTCTTTACTATAATTATGGCCAAACTTGTGAATGATCGTTTGCCAATACACAACTTTGTGCAGTGTCTGACAGGCTAAATAAGGACTTGTGGACAGTTGCATGAAGATATAGTGAGAGGTGAGAAAAGCTAATGCAAACTAATGAACACTTACAGACATCTTGACCCATTCTATGTATTGATTGAAGTAGCCAACAATGGTCGCCGTGTACTTTTTGGTTTCCTGAAAAACAAAAGTTATTCAGTTGTATAAGGCATTCCAACACTTTTATAATAGTGCACTTTTGTCCACTTTTGTCACATACAGGAAAATTAACAAATAAATCGAATAATGGGTTATTACACCAACTTGTACATTAGTTAGTTAAACTTGAGAACTATCCATGTGCATTAGAATATGGTAACATCACTGGGAAACATCACTTTAAATGCACAGGTGAAATCAAGAAAAATAACTTTAAAAACTTTGCCAAAAGTGAAATATTAAATACTTGGTGTGTGTCATTTTAAGAAAGTCACCTTGATTCCTCCTCTAAATTTAAAGTTATGACAAGTTGGACTACTAATTTCACAAAACCCATACTCAACATAATTATATACAAGATTTTTTACAAAAAATCTTGCCTAGTTTTAGCTAGTTTTTTTTTTTTTTTCACTTTTGTGAAGTTCATAATTTTACTTCCTGGTTTGACATGAACAGCAAATGTGACATACATAGACATACATTCTGTAACCAAGCAACCACACACTGCAGAATAGTTATGATTAGGCTAGTACAACTGAATGATAACACTTCAAATGAATGATAACACTTCAAATGAATGATAACACTTCCTCTACCTATGTCATACTCCGTGTGACATAGGTAGAGGTATTCTGTTTTAGAACTCAGCACTACTTCCTGTATTTTTGCACTTTTCTTCAAAACGTTTTTCCAAGTGATGTAAATGTATGATAACCATTTTCCAGGGGTACTATGCCACCAAAACAAGTAATAATTAGAAAAACATGAAAACCTGTCCTATGCACTTTAAATCCAAGGGTTCAAAAGTGTTATTTTGATTATTAAAACATAATTTTTTACTTACTAATCAATTTTAAACTCTATTTTTATTTACTTTTTCTTCAAATTCTGTATCAAATAACTATTAAATGCATGAAAATCAATGAACTGCAATCACTTAAAGTTGGTAATCGACTCTATTTACAGCAGTTGCAGGCCTACAGTATTTTCCCCTTACAAAGAAGGATTTTGGTTTATTAGTGTTTAACTCAAATGCACAATAGCTGTACCTGGCGGATCATGTCTGAAGCGTTTTGAGAGATGAGAAACTGGGCAGTGTCAATCGCTTCTAGAACGGCTAAGACTTTGTTCTGTGGAAAATATAAACATTTTTTATTTAGCAAAATAAAGTTTAGAAGATTTGTGAATGAACATTGACAGGTAAATCATACACTTACTGGAAGGTCTGATGTCGTTCTCTCCAGGTATCTCATACTCTGATTCAAGGCACTCTTTAGAAAGGATAAAATGTGTAATTAGAATATTTATAGTCAAACATAATACCCAATTATACATAATTATATCTTCATAATGGGGGAACACAGGCGGAAAACAACACATATTTAATATACAATATTCTGCTTTCAGACATGGCATGCGAAAGAATTTTGTTCCAAATTATAAAGAAAAAAGTTTCATAATCTTGTATATGTGGTGGGTTAGGCTGCTTCATATTGGCAGTTTAAAATAGGCAGCTTAATGGCACTTTGCAGTGACATCATGCTACATTCACAAACTTGTGAATGTAATACTATTTGAGAAAGGGATTAAAGTTTAACTTGAGTAACAGCCTCAGACAGAGCAGTGCCTTTAGTTAACTTTCCCCCCAGGAAATGTTGATGACATCTACTACAAAGTATCAATAATGTAAACAAGCCAGGCCAAATAGTAAATTCATAAAAAATATAGCTCAACTATGTTTATTTATGATGGTCAATAGTGTCAGTGCACTTTCGAGCAGCAGGAGTTTTCACTTCACTGGTGCATGGGGACAAACAAGTAGCATGCAATATAACGGATGGTTTACACAACATGTGGTTACATAGCAACACAGATGTGACACACTTCCTTGTCCTACTGCAAGACATCATTCACTTGATATGTATAAAAACAATAAAAATATATAATTTAGCACAAAATTCTGTACATGCATGTCTTGTTTACAACACAAAGACAACATTAAAGCTGCACTATGTAACTTTTCAGGTGATGAGGAGATGTTATTTCTTTGTCCAAAATGTTTCACAGTATGATATTAAACCCATCTATCACCATGGAAATGAGCAGTTGAAGCCCTCAGGATAAGTTACAGGTCGCATCTGTGGAGAGGTAAACCCACTTGCAACAATTTAAATTTTTAGCAATAAAACACATGCAACTGAATACACAGATCAGTTTAACACCATACTGTGGTACATTTTACCAAACCCCACTAGAAAAGTTACACATTACACCTTTAACTATGATATCCAAGTCATCAGTTTGGTGTACTACAATTCTGTGGGATAAACATACATAACAGGGATACAGTTCTTACCCTCGCTCTAACATATTTCTTGAAGTTGTAAGTAGAAAAAGAAAACATGACAATATATTTAATTCTGTATAATCTTTTTGTGCTAGCGTGCACTGTCACATGTTAAAATATCTACTTCAATAGTAGATGACAGCAGAACACTTTAATTTATGAGTGTCTGGTTAGTTCCATTATTTATTTACTTTATGCGCTCTGGACGATTAGCTCTGACTTCCATAAATCATTGGACAATAAAGTACCAAGTGCCAGTATCGTATTCCCACACAGCCCATGCCAAAAAGTGTCTGTGAGCGCATCCATCTTAACATATCTCTGGTGGTTGGGTTAGAAACAGAAAATGACAATGTTTTAGTGCAAAACCAGAGACTGAAAAGAGATGTTACCATGGCCTGCTCCATAGGGATGATCTGTTGACTGTGGATCTGTCGCAGTGTGCCGATGTGGCCTTTCAGTGAGCTCTGAAGAGGGCTACGAGGCTACAACATCAGAAATACCTCAAATTAATATAATAATAATATCACAAATTAAGAAAAATGACAGCTTGTATGTGTAGATATGCAAAGTACCAAGTCATTTCTTATAAAAGGATTACTATAAAAGGATTACTATCAAAACATGAATATTAATGACGGGATCAAAATATAATATGGTTAAAACAAAGCTAAATGTTAATTTTACACGCTGTTCAAGGGGTCTCTTAGCATAGTAATATTTTGAAAGGTTTTTATTTTTATTCTGCACTCTTTTGTTTTAAAACAAAGCTAAATGTTATTTGTGTGATTTTAATGTCTTTCTTATTCTGTTCCTTGACTTCTTGTGTCTCTATACAAATAAACTTGCCTTGCCTTGCCTAGATTCTGTCTCCAATAAGTATATAATATTCACAGGTATATTTTTCCATAAGGCTTTCTTACCATAAGGTCTGTTTGGGCCTCCAAGTCTCTCGCATATGAAAGCAGATCCACAGCTGTGACTCCTTTGTTGACCTGTTGATGAAATTGAATTTTTTAGTCCATTTTGTAATACATGTTTAGAACACTGTGTAAACTTAGTCAAATTATAATCTTTGGGGTTATTAAACCATTATCTTCCCTGCCTCTTCTGCTCTGGTCCTACCTACAACATTTTGGGTTTAAAGTCAAATTCAAAATAAATGAGTAAATGCAAATGATTTTGTAACATGGTAAAAGTTGAAAGTTTCTTCCATAGAGTTTAAGAAATCCAAAAGGACATGTTGTACTCTAGAGCCTTAATCCTAAACCGGTCCAGTGTGTAGGAGACTCAGCACGTCGTATGTTCCTACACAGTCTTTACCTTGGCACCAGTGGTTTTATCTAATCGCTTTTCAGGCTCTGTATAGAAACATAGTGTGCTGTGCAATGCCACAGTTCTTATCAGGTAATGCACAGATGCCCGGAGAGTGTTAAGCCAGTGGCAGACAGACAGGAATCCTGCCAATTCTGGAACTATAGTCCCATTTTTCTCAAGTTTGCCGAGTAAAGGGCGATACCATATGGTGTTGAATCTCAATAGCTAAAAACAGGATGAGACAGGATGAATATCTTGCATGACGAATTACCTGAAAGATTAAATACAGTAAAAACACATAGCCGTACTATAATTACTAATTCACCATGCTCACTTCCTATTTGAAATGCAGTGGCTGGTGTACTTGCCATGTCCATTTATATATAGTCTATGGTTTTGGCACATATCTGAACCAGTAAATAAAACTAAAACAAAACATAACAAAAATGCACGCTGTTTCAGAAGGTATCTAAAAAGTTAACTACTGAACTATGAATACAACTGTTGTGTGTTGTCACCTCTTCCAGGTAGTCTGCATGGTTAATTTCAGATAGCCCCGCCTCAGAAAAGTCCAGAAGATTCCTTTTTCCTTCAGCTTCCAAAAGGGTAATTGTCTTTAGGTCAATCTTCACTGTGTCCAGCTCCTCCACCACATCCTTAGTAAACTGAAAACACACAAATATGGTAAATATTTCTGTGTAAATAAAGTTTTGAATTTTGAAAATGGTTAGCCAGCTAATAAAATCAGATCTGAACAAGAACAGAGCAGTTTTCTGAAACCATGTCTTGTAATAGTAATGTGTAATTCTGACACTAAAAACAAAAACATGGAATGATTTTTGCACCACAAGAAACAAGAACACAAGAAAAACTTTGGCAGGGAAGTTGTTTGCTGCTCCGAGGTCGCAGCAGGACAGTTATGGATTCAAAAGTTTGGGGTTTTGCAAGTACAAAATGTTTCTACTGCGAGCAAAAACGGGGGAGTTGGACTAAGCTCTGAAGTGACCATGCATATGTGTGTTGCCAAGAATTCAGCGACTGGCTTAAGATTGGTCAGTCTATCTTTGAACAATTTGACATTTTAACTTTTGCTATCCATTTGTGACAATTGCATTCATTAAAGAAGACAAATTGTGCTTTTGTCTACTATATAGTTATAATCTAGGACACCCATGGACTTTTAAATCATAATATTGATCTAAAACGACTTGGTTAAAAGCTCTAAAAAGTCGATTTTGCATAATAGGTCTTTTTAAATAACATTTTACCACTATAAAATCCTATTCCAATAGCCATTTGGCAAACACTTTTACATTAGCTAGTTTCAGCTCTCCGTCATAGACATGCAACTTTTCAGAAGGGTCTGCCTTTCTTGTATCCATGGGTAGATTATTGTTTTGCCTGGATTGTTCTACATCATGGCATTACACTTATCTATCTCCACGGAGACAAGCCAAGGCCATTTTGACACATCATTCAAGGACTTTAGGCTACTAGTTACCAACGCATATAACAGCTATGGAAAACTAGCTAAACTTTTGCAAGATACTAGCATTCCCTGTTCAGTAACATCAAACAACCCTAACATGTTAGATTTCAATTCTGCTAAGTGACGCTATACTTTGCATCATTCTTGTAAATAGATGTTTCTTCCAAATAAATTCTTGTATAACCTTTTGTTTTACTGTGAGAATACTTCGAAACCACTTCAACAGCAGTAAACCCAGGGCTGTAATATAATGGAAGAACATCAGTCATTTTTTGTAACTTATTCAGAGGAGGTAAGTACAATCTAATTTTCACTTTACACTTTGCACTTTTTCAAACATCTCAAAAAAGACAAATGACTGTAGTACCGAGCAGATGTAACCCAGGATTAATCAGCTGTTTGCAAATGAGAGCCAAGACGCAGAGTGGCCACCTGGCAGAAACAACACTAAAGTTTCTGGTAACTCTGGCAATCTGGCAACCAGTCAAGAGCTGAGAATCGATTTACACTGATGGATAAGAGATGGTGTGATCAATGTAATAATATAATCAGCATTAGATAATGTGGGGTTATGGGGAAGGAGTATGGAACACAGTAACTTTCAACTGTGATTCCAGCTTAGAAGACAATTTATACAAAATGTATTTAGTCCTAATACTAATAGGCAAGTATTTCCCATCTATACATAGGTTTCAGCTACTTATCTTGCAGCTTGAAAAGGGCATTGTAGTGGCTGACAGTGATGCATGAAAACTGCCTTTGGTGCACTGTAGTGGGGCTTAGTAGAGAAATCACATCTGACTGACTTTGTTTCTATATTGCATAGCTGTAAAATAATGACTTCTCACAAAGAAATACATTAGAAGTACTATGTTTACACAAGTTCAATTAATATTATTAATATAATGTATTGATAATAATTTATACAAACATTAGCTGCTTAATAAATGATTATATATATATTTTTACAACATTTTTCATTTTCTAATATTTATTTGTCTTGATTTTTGAGTTTCTATTTCTATTCTCTTGCTATTCTTGAACTTTGCATTGCAACACTACAATTTCCCCATTGTGGGACAAATAAAGGTTCTCTTATCTTTATCTTATTTAAAACAATAATGTCTAATTTGGTAAAATACAGAAATTTGAAATTGTATAATGTAAAAACAGGCATTAATGTGTTTGATGGATTGGAAAACTTTATTCCTTTGTCTTTCATTATATTTGATCAAAGTGAATATTTTTGTCTGCAGCCATCTGTGAAAATTGTTAACTGTGCCTTGTAAACCCGTGTGGGCTGGGCACACATGTGCAGGACCCTATAATGATATAAAAAAAAAAAAAAAGAACCCCCCCAAAAAAACAACTCCAATCCATCAATCCATCAAATCCTGTGTACAGCAAACCATTGCCCCACTCCCCCTGCAGCACTGTGGTACCTAGACTGGTCCATAAACAAAATATAAACCTGTGTCCAGATCACTCACATCTGAAGTGTTGAGGAAGGAGGTGATGTTGAAAAGTTTATCCAAGCGTAGAGCCGAGTAGATCCCTTTGTTCTCCTTACAGGTGCTGGAATGACAACACACAGCAAAAGGGCTATGAGGAAGAAAGTCATCTACTGCCACCAAGTGATAGATACTGGAAGTGCACTTTATCCATGTACATTGTGTTTTGGCAGCCTTTGTCATAGCTCTTGAACTGCACAGTTTGGAGGGTTGCTTTAGACAATGTAATCACAAAGAAATATACTGTGTAGATAGACACACGTTGATTATTGTACTGATAAAGGAGCATTTTTAAAATTTCATTTATTTATTCAATATTTTACCAAATCAACTGAGAACACTTTCTCATTTGCAATGATGACCTGGCCAAGAGGCAGCAAAATACAGCACAACACACACAAACACTCACACATCAATCATACTGTGAAACAGTGAATCAACACATGAGACAGTGAAAAGCTTGTGCACTGATCCCGTAAGATACTTTGAGTTGAGGTATATATCTATATATATAGATATAGATATGTATGTATGTATGTATGTATGTATATAGAGAGATAGACAGATAGATAGATAGATAGATAGCGAACCCAAAGCCCAACCATATTTCAAAATAATAATTCACAGAAATGTCTTCATGTGGACTACTCTGAAACAAAGTATGGCAGCTCCCTGCATTTCAACCAGCAAAATTATTTCAGACCTTTTCTTACCATAATGCAACAATATTACATGTATAGATTTGTTTTGATGTTTCTTGCCTGTAAAAGCTCTCCACGGTCAGATCCAGCTCAGAGTCATTGTAGATGTATCCAGGGAGGAAGTTTTTCCACTCGGGGTTGACAAGATATGGAGTGTCCACCACCTACAATACAGCGAAGTCATATTTGAACAGTGGTGGGAGAAGTATTCAGCTGTATTTATTCAGTAAAAGTACAGATATTGGAACAAAGTTAAAGTAAAAGTACCACATGAAGTTACTTAAGTAAAAGTATTAAAGTACTTTGTTTGAAAATGTACATAAGCTTTTGAAGTCTTATAAGACTTCAAATGCAGTGATTTTGATAAAGATTGGTGCTGAATATCAATTCAATAGAAATTGATCTTTTTCCCTAGCTGTTTTTATTTTCTCAAACTACAAACGTCAAAAAACCCTCAGCCTTGTCTGCAGGTCTCAAACAGTAACAAAAAATACTGTTAGTTTTCAGTTCAGTTCAAAATGTAGTGGAGTAGAACGTACAGATACCTTCTCTCAAATGTAGTGAAGTAGAATTAAAAAATATCCACTATAAAATCTACTGAAGTGAAATACAGATACCTAAATTGTGTACTTAAGTACATTACTCTGCTACTTTTACTTCGTTACCTTCCACCACTGTGTTCAAAAGATGTAAATTGACCATAAAATAAGAAATGACAAATTCTGAAACTATTGTAACACTATGATGCAAGTCCAGATCTAGGCACAGTACAATAATATACACTTTAAGTTATGGATGACCTGCGTTGACACTCGGCTGTAATGTATAACTTGTATCACTGATCACACATTTGAATGGTCTTATTATCATTCTCCGCCTACCTTAAAGAGCTCTTTGGTGTGGAAGGCTTCACACACCAGTTTCTCCATGTTCCCTCCTGTCACAAAGATGATGGTGACCACTCCCATGAGCACCCACGAGAACAGGAAGCTGAAACCTACTCCACTGTGGAACATATCACACATATTTTAGGTTAAGCATTAAGTCAAGCGATCACGGTTTAAAACGTATAGTTACTGACGCCATGAGCATAGTCCCTCCTGTGTTGGAGATACAGCCTCTCGTTGTGGGAGACGCATGCTTGTCGTATCCCAGAGTTCCACACAGCAGGCCCAGGTAGTTAAAGGCCAGCACTAGGACTATCATACAGCACAGGCCAATGCACGCAGCCCATCTGAAACACACAAAGAGTTCATTTGCAGAAACAATTAAGTGTCATTTAGTTTAGTTTAGCTCAATTATTTAATAAGGCAGGGACAGTGCACAATACACATTAACCTTAACAGAAGCGATGCAGTGTACCAGGCTGTACCACTAATGCTAATTTCCAGCTGTAGTCCCTACGCAGGCTGATGGTATAGTTTATAAAATCAAACATACACACAAAATGTCTTTACAGTGACTGGACCATTATAAAAATTCTCTAACATCATTCACATCTAGGTCTCCCATCATCCAAAAGTACCGTATTTTCCAAACAATAAGTCGCACTTTTTTTCATATTTTCTCCAGGGGTGCGACTTATACTCAGATGCGACTAATATGTGAAAATATTAAAATATATAATTTCACATTTTCGTTATTATCATGCTTCTGAGACCCACGCGAGGCACTCTGGGCTTGTGTACCGGTATCTGCCTCTCCTGTACCACTGAAAGTTTTAAATTTCAACATTATGGTAATTTCAAAAATATCTGAAAAGACTGAACATAAATGCCCCTTAAAATAAAATAGTATTCTGCTGAGTCTGATGACAGCCACGCAGAAGAGGAAGCGGAAAGTGGAACTTCCTCTGGAGTTGAAGAATTCAGTGGATTTAATGATTTGGAGTAAGACTGAGAGTGAACTTGTTAGGGCCGTAACTTGTTTTTTATATTTTAGTTATCTGATTAACTGTTAATATCGTACGTTAACATACCAGATACATATTCAGTTCTGTCTATGCTACATGTAGTTGAATAAATATAAATGTGTTATGTCACGTGCTGTACTGCTATTCAGCTTGTTGTTCTCTGTTTTATTATTTTTATAACTTGCCTTTAAAGATAAAATGTCTGTTCTTGGTCTCGAATTTTGTAAAATAAACTTCACCAAAAAATGTCACTTATATATGTTTTTTTTCTTCATTATTATATATTTTTTTTGGCAGGTGCAACTTATACTCTGGAGCGATTTAAAGTCTGGAAAATACAGTATTCATCAATTCACTCTAGAACATCACACCCCCTCAGCCCACATCATGGGAGCAGGTTTGGTTTGAGTGGAGCTATTGTTTCGCCAGGCGTAAAAATGTGCTATAGTTTGTGCATGTTATCAGCTCTGTTAGTAAAATATTCCACTGACGGATGGCTGCGCATGATAATGCTGAGTTTCCAAATCCTGCTCTGTGTTTGGGGATCTGGACTTGTCGCACAGTTGATCGAGTGGCTCAGGAGGTGGTTTCAGAGCTCAGAGAAAATTTAAAAAATGTCTTGCAGTTACTCATACAGCAGTATTTTCAAAAGCCAGATGTATTTACATGATTATCACATTCCTCCTTCATTAAATCCACTCAATGTAATTTTCATTGTTAATACGTGGAGATGATTGGTGATATCTGTATTTGTGATTGAACTAGTCAAAATTATGTACAGTACTATTACTATTACTATTAGTTGAGCATATTACTTTGGAGATTTGTCATTTTGGTTCATAGAAAAAAAAAAAAAACTTATCTGAAGAGTTAAAATGCAAACATTCATGAACGTCCCACTTACTTATAATGGGAAGAGTAACCAAAAACCCAGAATTTGAACTTGCTGTACCTGTAAAAGTCCATCTGGTCAATTTCCGGATAGTAGTCCTCGATTTTGGCATGGGCGTGGCTTATGAAGATGGTGAAGTTGGAGAGGCTGCTCTGTACTGGGAAAACTTTGGAAAACTTTGTGATGTTTTTGCCAATGTCGTCCACCAAACTTCGAACACCTAAAACACAAAACCATTTATTATCTGATTGTTAAAGACTATAAAAAAAACTCAACTTTTAAGGACATACTTTCTACCACAGTTCTGGTCTGGTCTATCACCATATGGGGCGTATCGTTTAAAGACGAGTACCCCTACAGAAACAAATATGAATAATTATTTTAAATGGACAACAACATTTATGATTGCATTTCTAGTTCGACTTACCCTTTGGACTATTTCACTGAGGTCCGTTTTCAACACTTCTTTCACCTTTTCCAGTTGAGGTCGGACATTGGGTAACTAGATCGTGAAAACACATTTGAGTGGTTAATTTATTTTTTTCATTTTAAAGAACTCGCTATTACGCTATTTTCTATCTATGTTATAACGTTTCCTCGTCACCAACATACCTGGAGTTTTATTTTGTTTCATTCATACACGTTTAACACAAAACCCTGCGCATTTAGGCTTGAAAAGGGCATTGTAGTGGCTGTTCCACCTTGTGATGTCATGTGGTAATACAGGAAGTGCTCCACTGTGATTTTAAACTCCATACTCCTTCACTGGAATCATTTGGACAATTTCAGCTCTGGAATTGCCAATTTTTACTGAACTGCAGGTAAAAAGGTAGCTGTTAATTTGAAAAGTACAGCTTCATGACATCACAAGGTGGAACAGAGCATTTTGAGCTTTGGAGATGTGGACAGACTAATAATAAAGTGACTCAACTCCAACAAACCACTACTCCAGGTATTGTAAGAATAAATATTACTTAAAGGTCCTTGAGTTAACTTTTCTGGCAGCACCTGCTTGTCTCCATGTGCCTTTACCTAGAAAGTTCCAGAGTATGGCATTAAAGCAGGTGACCCCACTAGGCCAAGTTATAGGTCAGGTCTGTGGAGAGGTGACCCTAGTATTTATGACCAATCAAAAACACACAAATGAATAAGTGTAAGATGGGCAAACTGTGGAATATTTCCAGACAAAGCAATAACTTTGCATTGAAAAAGTTACAAACTGCACTTTTAGTTAGAAGTAAAATTAGTGACACAAATAATAATCAGGTAAGGGCAAAAAGTTGTGCTACTACGCACCCCTCAAGTACTTAAAGTTGGAACATTACTCAGACCCATAAAAGACACACTTTTGTGTAATTGGAAAAAAAATATTACAAGAGGATAAAAAGGATGTTTCGCATAGTGTTTTATAACAACATCAAGCCACAGCGCCCCCTGGTTGTAAAAAAAAAACAACCAACCCTAGCATATCTGAAGGTAACATAAAGCTTTTGTCACTTACTCAAAATGGGATGAGAAATCAGAATACTTTACTGTTGTGTAAAAAATAAAATAGAAAAAGTATAGCGCCTGAGTAACATAACTAAAACTGATGACTACCCACCTTGACATTTTATCGTAACCATAACCTAAAGTGCTCCTGCTCACCCGTGTGAAGTTGGCGCTGATCTGCAGTTGGGACAGAGACTGACGTATGTTGCGGCACAGTTGGGCAGTGGTGGCATCAGAATCCTCGTCGTGACAGCCCGGGTCATTCAGGGTGCGGTTTATACTGGTGCGCACCAGGCTCAGGTTAAAGTTCAGTTTACCTGTGCCATCTTTTAATATGACCAAAGAGCCGCTCACATTCTCCAGAGCTTCTTTAGTCTCACGCATGGCTGTAAAGAAAACACAACAGAGAAAAATTGATTACAAAACTTGATGCAGTCTACTCTTCTCTATTGATTACATTGTACTTTGCCATGAAATATCCAAAAGGTAAATGCACAAATGTTGAACCTGAGCATTCTTTAGACTAGACCCAAAAACTCACTATGTTACAGCAAAAATTTGAAATGTAACAATGTTAACTTAAGCTTCCCCCATCTGTATTAGATATTATTAACCTATAGAATGTTGAAATGTCATCTGAAATTATTTGACAAATAAAATGACAATAAAACACATTTATATTGCTGAAAAATTGTTTAAAGTATCGGAAAAAAAATGTTTCTTGTGCAAATTGTACCAAACTATTGGATAGAATTCTCCCTACTGTAATGTCCTTAATATGGGACTTTCTAACCTCTCTGCTTCCTGTAATTTTCAACATATTGTTCAACTTTTTTTCACAAATTGCTTCTTGATTGGTGTAAAACTATCATTTATATTTATAACTGGTAATATCCCACCAAATTAAGCAGAAACCAGAGAGTCATTAAAACCTGCCATAGCACGTTAACTGCTCAAATATCCTAATCCAACCCAACTTTCCCAATATTTACTGTCAGCTGTGGTGCGGGGATGAAAAAGTACAGTGACATTTTAAAATGTGAAAACAGCTTCATTACAATCAGTTGAGTGCTATTTAATTATTAGGACTTGTGATTAGTATTGTAATAATGTGATATTTTGAGTTCACACCTTTTGTTGTTCTTGTAACTGTTGCGTTGCTTTTAATATTTCTTCTCTTGTTTGAGATATTTGGTTGCTATGCCGACAAGTTAACATGAAGATTTGATTAGTCAGATACTGGTCTGTTTTAGAGACTGGCTCTAGTGAGTTGAGCCTGCTGTTGTTTTGCTCTTGTTTAGCCTTACACTACAACACTACAGTATGAGGGTCAAATACACTGCCTGGCCAAAAAAAAGTCACCACCAAATAAAAGGTCACACACTCTAATATTTTGTTGGACCAACTTTAGCTTTAATTACGACACTCATTCGCTGTGGCATTGTTTTGAGATCTTGCATTGATGTTGGTCGAGTCTGACCGCTGCACAAAGCTTCTCCAGCACATCCCAAAGATTCTCAATGGGGTTAAGGTCTGGACTCTGTGGTGGCCAATCCATGTGTAAAAAATGATGTCTCACGCTCCCTGAACCACTCTTTCACAATTTGAGCCCGATGAATCCTGGCATTGTCATCTTAGAATCTGCCCGTGCCATCAGGGAAGAAAAAAAATCCACTGATGGAATAACCTGGTCATTCAGTACATTCAGGTAACTATGCCGTTACTTTTGAATTTTCCGGGCTCGGAGGCGCTGCTGCATCACTGAACGTCTCTCAGTCATGTGTGTCTGTCTGGCTGCGTCTGTCTTTGTAATAGTTTGTGGACACACTCCTGTTTCCTTCACACTCCTCTGACTCACACCTTTATCATCAAAGAAAAGAGATGAGGCTGCTCTCGTTGCAGAGTTTGCAGTTTAGGCTTAAAATATTAAATGGATCTATTATCAAGTCTTTTTTCATAAAGATGATTTATTATTCACGTGATCCATATCTGACAACAGCCTTGACCCTTTCAGTCACATTTAAACATATGTCGATATCAAATATATGGCAGTAGTTTGTGTAAAGTGGAGGAGGAAGAGGCAGTCGTGCATCAGGGCGTCACGTTTCTGATCAAAACACAACTCTGACCCAATCAGCTGTCAATGCACGAGTGGACCGGGCATTATTTCCCATCATGCATTAAGCGTTTGTAGTCCATGCAGGAGGCCGCAGACGGTGGAGAGCTGCTGCGCTCGCCTCGCTCAAAAACTGCGTCTGCCTTGTTCT
Source organism: Periophthalmus modestus (assembly GCA_019594935.1). Lineage (NCBI taxonomy): Eukaryota > Metazoa > Chordata > Actinopteri > Gobiiformes > Gobiidae > Periophthalmus > Periophthalmus modestus. The sequence continues at coordinate 6,919,728 of JAIEZT010001368.1, read as the reverse complement.
CACGAGATTCCCGTTACCGGCGCACAGGTTACGTCAGATGATCGGTGATCGTATCTGTGCCCGCCTTTCTCATCTCAAACAAGCCTATTATCTCACCCCGAGCCTCTTTCACCAGAGAAACACAACAGCGCTGCAGCTCCTCGTCTGAGAGACTCTGATGAAGAGCAGAGAGACTGAATTAATAGTAACGCGCCACATTTTATTGTCAGTAACGGTAACGGCGCTGGGACACTGGGAAAAGTAATTAGTTACATCCTCCATTAGTGAAAAAACAACGCAATTAGTAACGCCGTTATAGTTTAACTCCGTTACTCCCAACACTGGACCTGACCAACTGAAGGAGGCTCGTACCTATTTGCTTAGTTGAATCCAGTTTTTTTTTTTTGGCCAGGCAGTGTATTTATAAAACTATATATATAAAACAAATGAAACACGACTTTGTGAGTGAGTGCTTTGAGTTTAGATTCTACTACCCTGATTAGATAAAAATGTAAATTCCCTATACGTACATCCTCATTAAACCAGCTACTACATCTATTCAATATTCAACATGCTATTTATATTTAGTTGTTCAGTTTGTGCAATGACAATAAAGGTATTCTGATTCCGATGTGGGACGTTGAACACATTTCACAAAGACACAGCCAGGGGGCACACTAGAGATAGGAGCCTGAGCCGAGCATGACTGCATTATGTGGGTAATATAGAATGGATTATATAATTTTGTTTAGAATAATGCACAAGTTAATTCATAAACATGGAGTTATAATTAGATTACTGCACTTGCCACTTGGCGAAAATTTGTTTAGTCCTATTAAAATGTAAAGTCAACAAATGGATTACATAAGCGAAAGTAGCCTGCAGCAGACATTCAAAACAAATGAAGCTGGCCAAAATGTGACGTAGCAGTGTGTGGTGGTGGCTCGGCTCAGGCCATAGGGGAGTAAAATCACATTATAGGATTGTTCATCGGATATGCACTGGAGAGACTGATTATAGAAGAGATACAACTCAGCACTGGGAGAACACAAGTGGAATACACACAAAAAGGGTTTTTAAGGTCAAAGTTAACCAATGAATTTATAAGCAAGTGTATCTATTCATTGTAATACTAATCTACTCATTATGTTCTCTTCTGAGATATAGATTGAACTGAGCTGACTCTGGAGCGTTAATAACAGGGCCCTTGAAACACACGATCTGCAAGTGTGTCTGTTTTTTTTTTTGTTTTTTTTTATTGATATTGATCGACGCTGATTCCATATATGTAGGAAATTTCGTGTTACTGCTTAAACCAGTTTTAAAGAGGGGGTATTACAGTTCTATGGGGTGGTACATGCTAACACATAACATATTTCGATCACCATGTCACCTTTTATTGTTTTGAAATCACTATAATCGCCAAAAACAGCGTATTAACATGTTTAATTTTTGGCACTCTGAGTCCCTTTTCACCTTGCTCTCTGCGCTAACTCACTCCCTCTTCAGAGCACTATCATAATATAATCAATGTGCATCTCATGAAACTACACATGCACATCACGTCAGGTTTGTGAAGTTGTTGTGTACAGTTTTATATCATGCTTTTTGGACATTTACGGAGAATTGGAAGAATATGGGTGACATACTCTACCAGTCAAAAGTTTGGACACACCTTCACATTCAGTGTTTTTTTTCCTTTATTTTTTACTGCATTTTAGATACATAAGGAAGACATCAAATATATGAAGCATAATATAGAAGAAAGTTAAAATAACTTAAAGCAAGGGCAGGCTCCTTGGAGGATTTGAATGTAAAATATAAAAAATATAAATATATATATATATATATATATATATATATCTATATATATATATATATATATATATATATATATATATATATATATATATATATATATATATAATATATATTATATATATATAAAATAAAAAATCTCCTCCTCACCCTCCGCGGGTGGTCTTTATTATCCCCTCTTTTTTCCACGCTCGGGACCTCTACCAGAGGCCTGGGAGCTTGAGGGTTCTGCGCAGTATCTTTGCTGTTCCTAGTACTGCGCTTTTCTGGACTGAGATGTCTGATGTTTTTCCTGGGATCTGCTGTAGCCACTCCTCCAGTTTGGGGGTCACTGCCCCTAGTGCTCCGATGACACGGGCACCACTGAGGCCTTCACCTTCCAGGCTTTCTCCAGCTCTTCTTTGAGCCCCTGGTATTTCTCTAGTTTCTCATGCTCCTTTTTTCTGATGTTCCCATCGCTTGGTACTGCAATGTCCACCACAACGGCTTTGCTCTGTTGTTTTATCCACCACCACTATGTCCGGTTGGTTCGCCATCACCATTCTGTCAGTCTGTATCTGGAAGTCCCACAGGATCTTGGCTCGATCATTCTCCACTACTTTGGAGGTATTTCCCACCTTGACCTTGGGGGTTTCCAGTCCGTACTCTGCACAGATGTTTCTGTACACTATGCCCGCCACTTGGTTATGCCGCTCCATGTATGCTTTCCCTGCCAGCATCTTACACCCTGCAGTTATGTGCTGGATTGTCTCAGGGGCCTCTTTGCACAGCCTACACCGTGGGTCTTGTCTGGTGTGGTAGATCTGGGCCTCTATTGCTCTTGTGCTCAAGGCCTGCTCCTGTGCAGCCAGGATGAGTGCCTCTGTGCTGTCCTTCAGTCCAGCTTTCTCAAGCCATTGATAGGATTTCTTGATATCAGCCACTTCAGTTATGTTCCGGTGGTACATCCCATGCAGGGGCTTGTCCTTCCATGATGGTTCCTCCGCTCCAGCTCCTCTTCCTCTGCACTCCACTGTCTGAGACATTCGCTGAGCACGTCATCTGTTGGGGCCTTGTCCTGGATGTACTTGTGGATCTTGGATGTTTCATCCTGGACTGTGGCTCTCACACTCACTAGTCCTCGGCCTCCTTCCTTACGGCTCGCGTACAATCTCAGGGTGCTGGATTTGGGGTGGAACCCGCCATGCATGGTCAGGAGCTTTCGTGTCTTAACATCTGTGGTCTGTATCTCCTCATATATATATATATATATATATATATATATATATATATATATATATATATATATATATATATATATATATATATATATATATATATATATATATATATATATATATATATATATATATATATATATATATATATATATATATATATATATATATATATATATAACTTCCATATGTATATAAAATGTAGAAAGTTGTAAAAATAAATAAATGAATAGAAACATTGATTGAGATGGTGTGTCCAAACTTTTGACTGGTAGTTAGGCTTGTGCACTGAGCATTGGACAGGCTCATACTGCTAACTGTAAGGAGGGTTTGAATGCCTGGGAGAGATCGCTAGATTATTCAGACATGCATGGATGACACTGAAAACCTCTTCAGGCGTGTTTTTGATGAGGGAACGATATTATAACATGGTATAAAGTTTCAAAAAGTAAATTTTGCATAATACCCCCTCTTTAACTATGAGACAGAGCACTATGTCATGTTTATTTTACAATTTGGGAGAGGCACATCAGAATGACCACAAAGGGAAAAAACAAAGGAGAATTAGATCACAGCAAATAGGTCACTGGGCACAGGGGTCATACGGAGCTGTTACCTTTCAGGGCTCTCTCAATTCTCACTTAATGGAAAAAATAAAAACAAATAACTTTATTTAACAAAAAAACATTGTTAAATAATTGTATTTGTGAAATCAATGTAAATAATAATATAAAAATAAGCCAAAATATTGTTAGAAATGAACAAAATTTAAAAGTATATTAGATTCTATTCTGGGCAATAGTCTGATATCTTATTATAAGGCGCTCTATGTGACTTTATTAGTTTTGTGGTGATGCTATGATGCTATCGCTGAGAGGAAATGAAGAATGTACCTCCAGCCATATTGAGCACACGGTTCAGGGCGGGGTGCACCTCCTTATCCAGCTGACCGTGTATCCTTCCGCCGAGTAATGGGCCAATGTCTGCACAAGATACAGGTCCACGTCAACGTCATATCAGCAGTTATACACAGAAACACGTTATTGCATTTATAACTTATAAAATAAAGCATTAGTAGGAATTGGAGATGTTAGTCAGTTTTATACAAGTTATATCCTCATGAATATGAAGTATAAAATGCGGTGTTTTTGCATGATCAGATTTCAAGTTTTTTAATATACAAGTTTATTATTGACATAGTGAGCCTTTAATAAAGCAATAGTAGTAGAAAATATTACCACAAAACCAAATCAAATTAATACAATTTTTTTATATTTTTATTATGTACATTTTTACAAACTTTTTCCCCTCAATTTAACTGTCTTCTAATGGAATAAGACACTGACACTTGCTACCTCCATTGTCAAATAATTTTGCTATATTTAAATCAGTCCAACATATCTCACATTCTAGATCAAGGTCAACAAATTATAATTAAGAAAATATTAAAGGCTTTTCCCATGTATTTGAGCCAAATGTGTCTTGCCCAGTACAGATAGATTGTATAAGCAGATCTTGAGGTAAAAATATGTCTGCATCTAATTTTAAAGCATTTTATTGTCCAATAATCAAGAAGAGGGCGTTAGCATGCTAGTTCTCAGTTTTACCGTGATGCCAAAACTCCACACTGGTCTCTGAAAAGTTGGGAAAAGTGCTTATAAACTCATAATGCCAAATAATTAGGATGCTCTGATGCATAATGTACGGTAAGTGAGGAATAACTTTGGACCAGTGCAAATCTTTTCAAATGAACTAGATCTGTTTTTCACATTTTTAAGTTTAATATTTTTTAAGTTTTTGTTTTATAATAAGTTTTCTTTTTCTATAAGTAGGTTGAAAATGCATGGGGTGCACACAGTTTTCAGTCTAGCTCCAGTTCTGTCACAGTGTGTGGTGTAAACAAGAGCAGACTAAACAGGAAGTGCACATAATGAGAATACCCAATGAGTCCTTTATGTCTATTGAATACAACATGAGAGGAGCAGAGCGGTACTTACTATCCAGGTCGTAGATGACTTTGTTCTTGGCAGTGGCGTACTGGGAGATTAGGTAATCGATTTGCTGCAAACACAATGCACAAAAGGAATTATATATAACACAAGTTTAGGAAGTAATCTATTCTAAAGACGTAAAAAGACTGAAATCTTATTTATTTTGATTTGATTTCTTTTAGGTAGACAACTAATACTAAAGGGTTACTTAAACATGTGTGAAGGAAACAAAACACAACTCCAGGTAAGTTTATGAGGAGGTAACAACATTATAGGATGGCTTAAAGCTCACATGAGCCAATTTTGCGTAATATAGGACATTTAACCATCATTTTTGACCAGAGAAGTCTCTGGGGGGGCACTATAGTCTCCTGCATTAAAGGGGAACACTGCCTTGCCATACGTTTTGGCCATATTTGGGATATTTTACAAAACTGGGAGCATTCTCTTATATTAGGCATACTTACTTTTGACATACTTGTTTGCCTTTATATGAAATAGTGAATAAAATGTGCATGTTGTCACTTTCCAAAGTAATATAGGAGATAATATATATGTATATATATAAAAAAAAAAAAGTAATTCCATGCTAAACCTCCATTAGAAACATTATCTGTGATTCCCAGCCCACATTTTTACAATCAAATATGGTTAAATTTCATTAATATGCTTACAAGGTTCCACTGCCCACTTCGCTCACAATTGTATCAACAGGTAAATTGTAACAAATGAGCCTCTAATCCTAAGGAGATGTGCATATTTTAATAGCAACATCCAAAACAGCTTTAAAACATTAATCAGTGTTAACAGCCTGTATTTCAGTCATAACTGCGTCTATTCTCGTGAAACAGACCTTGAAAAGGCTAAAAATCATGTTTTATGACCTGAAAGTGCCTCTTAGGAGCAAGCAAAAAAATAAAAGCAACCCACAACTGTCAAAATTTACAAGCGAGTTACTAAAAAAAGAAGCCCAAAGCTGCTATATAGAAGCAGATTTGGCAACTCTGGAAGTGGCTACCCATAAATTAATATACATCTCTATAAGCCAAAAATAAACAGCATGAGTGCATCTACTAGTGTTGCTGCGATACAAAAAATTTAAACTTGATTTTGATGCTAAGGAATAGACTTGCAGGAATAGACATGGGCGTATAATAGTATAATGTGTCTCATACTTGTTCTAATGCAGCTCAAAATCATTCAAAGGCTATTCAGGAAAGGTTCATTTCTGCCTTGTATACAGGACTTTTTTAGTATCGATACCTGCTCAAATGAGTATCTAATTTTGACGCTAGTTTTAGTATCAAATATTATCTGATTTTCGACACATTTGACAATCCTACTTCCAATCATGACAAAAACACTTTGCCATATTACTTATTGAATAGTACTAAAATAACATGAGACAATAATAGATGATGAAAACAAGGAAGTATAAACCACTGGGTATTGCATTATCATTTCATAGACACTGCTCATATCAAAGCAGATGACATAACATTATTATTATCATTAAAGGTCCTATATTACACAAAATTCACTTGAGCATTTAGCCATATTATAATGTTGTTACCTCATCTAAAACATACCTGGAGTTGTGTTTTGTTTCATTCACACTTGTCTGAATAACCCTTTATTATTAGTCTGTCTACATCCCCAAAGCTCAAAATGCTCTGCTCCACCCTGTGATGTCATATAGTGGTAGTTTTCAAGTTAGCAGCTCCCTTTCAACATTTGTTTGGTAGAGATTGGCAGTTCCAGGAATGATTCTAGTGAAGGTGCATGGAGTTTAAACACACACACAGTGGAGCACTTCCTATATTACCACATGACATCACAAGGTGGAGTGGAGTGGTGGAGAAAAACTCAACCTAAATATGCAGGATTTGTGTGTTAAACATGTGTGAATGAAACAAAACACAACTCCAGGTGTGTTTGTGATGAGGAAACGACATTATAAAAGAAAGAAAACAGAAGTACCATTGGTGTATCATTGGCGAAGGTGTGGAGGTCCCTCATGTTAGTGTTGACCAGTCTGCGGATGTTCTTCACTTGGGAGCTCAGGGTCTGGTTGGAGGCGTAGGCACACAGCACTCCAATCCTGCAACACATAAGAGAGATTATTAGGTTTAGTTTAAGATGGTTTGTAGATATGAAAATCTTGTCCAATTGCAATTTTTCTGTCAAGAACTGTGATTAGATTTGAAATGTGTGTTTTAATAATAGGATCCTGTTCAAAGTTCACATTTTAAACCTGTCCAGACCTGTCACATTTCAATTTGTACAGATATAAACTAACTAAACTACAGTTTTTATGCAGAATAAGATAAAAATAAGAAGGGATATTTTGTTGTTTGTGGAAAAACTTATGGTACTTGCCATTCATTTTGCAGGGTTGCCAGATCCTTCGACTACAAGTAAGGAGGTCACTCTGCTTTGTGGTTGGACAAATCTACAGCTCTAGAACCAATAAACACCATGGAAATACAACTTCTACAAACGTAATTAGCCAAATCGTATAACATCAGGCATCTTGTTTATTAAAAGTGTAATATCAAAATTAGATTTGAGCAGGTTTATTTCATATCCAAGGACATGGATTAGTTTGAAATATTTATGAATTAATGATTACATTTTAGGATAAAGCACTCCATAACTCGTAGTATTGCTTTAACCTGTACTGACAAGCAATACCATCGGGCAGACAGTAGGGGTCAGTATGAACCAGCACATTTACTAAAGATGACCTAAAAGCAATTTCTTAAAAACACAAAATAACAGAAATCTGATGAGTTGACAGCAACATTTTTGGATAATTATAAATGTTAGTCTTCATACAACAAAATCTACAAATCTCTAATTTAATCTTGTAAATATCTTCAAATTAAATGCAAAAGAAACATAAAAAAATCAATTCTGCTCCAAATATAATCCAATATAGTGAATCTGCAATGAGACTATAGACTCATCAAGGTACAAACAGACCGTAACAATCACTTTCTATGACTCATTGCACCACCCTACAGCAAAAACTACATCAAATATTCGTTGATATTGTCATTAATGAGTCTATCTGAAGTCCATAACTTTGTGAATGATGCAACGTAATGTACAGCGTGGAGGTTAGGATGAGTGGAGAGGAGGAGGAGTGAGTCATTGAATAAAGAGGTAGGAGGCGAAGAGGTGGAATTTACATGGATGACTGATGAAAAGAGAGATATAAAGCCGGAGGTTATGTGTTGTGCTTGTGACTTGTATTTGAATAAGTTAAGAATGAAAAATGGAAAAATGGTTTAACCCTTTTAGCATGAGGGAAGGTTCAGAGAGGAGAGTAGCTTTGGGCTTTATCACTATATTTTCATAACATACCACACATATATAGAGTTATATCTCAATTTTAACTGCTTAAAACTACCTTCTTTAATTGGACTGGCTGACCCGCTCCTGTTGTGTTCTGACATATCACCACTATATCACATATCATCTATGTTACTGCTGTCTGATAGTGTGCCTGATAAACTTGCAGATGATAGCTTTAAAGTGCACTTTTTGGGTGGGTGTCTGCAACCTGCTTGTCTCCATGGAGATGTTATTGCTTTGCCTGGAATTTTCTTCATTATGGCATAAAACCTACCAACATGTATTCAACAACTAATGTTTTTTTTTATTGCTGCAGAAATAAAATGAAAAACAAGTATTCTTCCTGTGAGTGGACTCGCCTCTTCACAGATTTGGCCTGTAACTTCGCATAGTGGGGTCAACTGCTCATGTCGATGGAATTAAGTTTAAGCCTTACTATAGTATGTTCAAATCTGGTGTAAGCATTAGCATCTGCATGGAGACAAGAAGGTGACAACTATTTAATATTTTCAGTTGATTGACAAACATGTGGATTTTTCTGTTCTGAATGAGAACGTATCTAAGATTTTGCTTTGTTTAAATCATGTTTTGGAGCGTTCTATCATGCTATGATGTTGTTTCCTCATCAAAAACATGCCTGAAGAAGTTTTAGATGTAATCCATGCATGTCTGAGCAATCTAGCGACCTCTCCTAGGACTTATTCAAACTCTCCTTACAGTTAGAAGTAAAATTCTGTACAATCCTCAGCCCACAAGCCAACGTCATGCATGCTCCCACACAACAATTCTCCATAAATATACAAAAGCATGAAATAAAACTATACACAACTTAACAAACCTGATGTAATGTGCAGTATTTTCATTATCAGGATGCACGCTGATTGTGACAGCGCTCCGAAGGGGAGTGACTTAGCACAGAGAGCAAAGCAAGGGGAGATGTAGAGTGTCAAAAACAAAATAAATATTAATACTTTGTTTTCTGCATTTTCGAAACATGTTATGTGTATATTATATATTAGAAGTAAAATACCCCATCTTTAAGCTCACCTTTATGTTGATGCAACTTCAAACTTCAAAGAGACCCGCGTACCCCTGGTTGAGAATCCCTGCACACTTCATCTATTATGATTTCAAATAAATGGCATTTCTTTATTCTCTGGCAGCACAAAGCGTTTTAGTGAAGCGTAGAATTCTCTGCAGTTTAAGACGCTGCCTCCCCCATAGACCGCACACTGCCACCATCACTTCACCTTTATTTAATGCCACTTTTAGAGCGCATGTGACAGAAATATATTTACCCAGCCAGGGAGATTTGTATAAGCCGATTGGAGCAGTATGGAATATATAACAACTATATAAGGAGTGCAGGAAGGTATGGTATGCAAAGCAATATGGGTATTAGGTGCCATTTTATTTTGTAAAGTGATAAATTCCTGCGTGTAATAGTGTAAATATTCCCAATAATACTAATGATAGACCCTGGTCCTGTACCCGATTTTTTCCCCTCATGTATTTGAGCAAAATCCATCTTGCCCCAGTATAGATATTTTGTATAAGTGGCTCTTAGAAAGTGTGTTAATGTCTGTTAAACCCAACGTGAGTGTTAGCATGCTAGTTGTTGCAAAACATAGCTATTAGGAACTCTGAATGCATAAGGTAAGTAAAGAATTTGGACCATTGTAAAGCGTTTTAAATGAACTAGTTCTGTTTTTCATTGTATTAACACGGTTATTAACATTCAGGTACAGTTCCTTTAAAAACTATGGACTGGGACCCAAAAAGCTCAGACAAGTCAGAATTATATCTTAGTTCTTTTGAATGTTTTTTGAGCTGGTATAAAGAAGTGGACAAAGGGAGAGTGACGTCACCTGTAGCGATTGGCTCCAGCCAAATGAAGATCACATTTGGAATTCTGACCGCAAGTATCATAGCAACTATGACTAACTAAGTACTCAATGCCCCTTCCCACCCACACTGCTGGGTTAGCAGAAAACGGGCGCTTAGAAACACTGTCAATCAAACCTGTTCTAATGCTAGGGGAAAGAAGGTGCCTCAGTAGTCTGTTTTTAATGTTCATATCTTGATTTACAGACAAAATAGCCAATAAGAGCAAGTTAATACAAACATTTTAAGAACAAAATGACGAGCCTGACAGCAGTAGTTACAGAGAGGGGTGACAGTTTTTCAATAGAAAGTGAACTGAAGCCAGAGTCGATGGAGTTTTTAATGCGGCGACTTGCAGGGTTAAGTGCAAATGGATTTCTTTCAGTAATTTCTTCTAAAAACTAAAATAAGAAATTAACTTCACAAATGTGCTGGAGATGTAACCTACTACAGAAATCTCATTGAGGCTGTATTTACAAGATGGAAAACATTTAAGTGGGTGGTTTGCAGTTGTTTTGCATGCCTAGTTTAGTTTTGATCAAATAAGCCTCGTGGTGTGTGGGTGTGCAGTTATAATGACCTGACTTTTCATTATTTGTAGTAATTGCCAGTAATGTTTATGCCAAAATCTGTAACAATCAGGCCTGTGTGTTACCATAAGTAAACCACTCAGCACCTTTGCCCTTTATCTAGGACACTTTAAATTACATATAGCACTTTTGATAGCACATAGCACTTTAAAACATATTTACACATAATTAACCAATTGCAATAAAATTAGTTGTGCAATAATAATGGAACAATATCTGTTTGTTTTTTAAGTGTTGATGTGTGTGTTGGTGTATGGTATAATGTTTTAAAGGTCTTGTTCGTATGTTCTCTTACCTCCATTGAAGTATAGTCATATCTGGAAGGTCAACCCAATGGCCTGTGCTCATTGGCGCATGGGCCCAAAAATTATTTTCTCTTCCGCATTACTTCCTCAATACAGGCTAGCACCTCCCACCAATGTGATGTCAGAATCAGAGCGATAGCTGCTAGAGCTGAGCCATCGTGGGCTAAATCTTAGAAAGCTAACTTTTAGGTGCTTTGAGGATTTAAAATGTTTAAATGTTGATGTTGAGAAAATAGAGAAGAATCTTGACAAAATCCGACCTTTGAGAAAGCTGTGGATGCCCCATCAGCTGAACACGGACAGTTTGAATTCCCAAAAAATGCATTGTGCTTTATGGGAAAATGCTTTCTGGGCCCAAGCTCCTGGGAGCTGCAGTACCTATGGCGCGGCCACTAGTCAATCGCCGTCAAGTTCTCATTATAGGTCCATGCTTACCTCCTTTTCTTGCATACACAAAAAAGTCCCCCCAGAATGAGTTCCTCTTTTTAAAGTTCTGCGCTGGACCAGGACAAGAAAATGTACAGGGTAGTGAGATAGGTGTTTTATTGGTTTTAAAGTTGCATGGCTTTAGGGGTTTTATGTACAGTTGTACAGTCGCTATATCACAGTTCACCTTTTGCGGCCTCGCTGTTTCGAGGAATTTTTTGGGTGATATTTTGCATGCTTTTTTTTCAGCATATGAATGTGCATTGTGTTCTGTGTCCAGATTGGCTTAGGGACTGTAGACCATCATCAAACAGTCTCCTCTGTGCCGTGTCTGCTGTACAGTACAGAATGTGTTCAGCCAAATTTACATAAATGTTCAATCGTAGTGTGACTCTGAAGTGCTGTATGTTTTCAAGTTTTCTCTCCGACAAAACCCATAATGTCGATGAAACGTTCTGCACTGACAAATTTCAGAAATGCTTTGGACTTAAAGGCGTTTCTGTGCAGATACCGCTGGAGCAGAGACACATGAACAACACATTTAAAGAGATCAATGAGGAAGAGAGATGTAATACAAAGATTTGAACTTTGAGAGTTTAAACAAGAGTTTGTTTAAACAAGAGGGAAATGTGAGAAAATGTTAATGCCTGTCTGAGAAAAGTGTATAAAGTGTGTGGTGAGGGGTTTTACAGCCTTAAAACATATATAATAATTGTAAAAAATAAAGCTAACTACTGCATGGATTTCACCTATTGTGGGTTATTTTAGAACATAACCCCTGCGATAAACCATGAACGGACCACTGTATATAGTTGGCATTTAAATAGTTTGTGGTCTTTGGGTTTGCTTTATGGATTGCTGAGGTTAATGTTTTAAAGCTAATGTTAATTTTGCCACCTCATTTTAACTTACATAGTTTTATGCAATCTATGATATAAAGCGCCTCTATCCACTTTGTAATTATTCAAACAAAAAAAAAGTAAAAATGTGGACTATGTCTTCCTGCCTTTGTCTGTGTTTTAACCTTGCTCACTGAACTCCAAACTACTAACTGCTATCCTACGTCACAGTCCCTTTCCTTCCCTTTTGTGAGTAAGCTTTTGACTTGACCCAGAGAAACCCAGGCATCGCACCCACAACTGCCAAGAATTTAAATCATATGCCAACAGGACTTGAACCCATAAACCTTCAAGAATGCAAACAAACTCAGCTGCCATCATAACAAAAGATAAAGCTGACAGTGACAGCCAGGCCACAAATACAGCAAATAATATTAAAGGCCCTGTGTTATTTTTACTGTATAACAAATGGAAAAAAAAAAACCCACCTATAAACATTTTGCAGCAGTCCTAACTCATCCAAGCTTCCTAATTATTCACTATGATGAGTTTATAAGAGCTTTTCACAACTTTCAAAGGTCAGAGAGGAGTTTTGCACATTTCATTTTGACCCTATATGAGCTACTTTTACAATATATTTGTACTGGCAAAACAAATGTTAATTAATAAGTCTACATGCACCAAAAAAATGGTACAGCCCCTTTATCATTCAACACCACCGTATCAGCCTCTACCTAGACGATAACATAAAGAATCTACATTTAACAGTGCACTCTACTTTAAACTTGTATCTCAGTGTACTAATGCTAAAGTTAATAACATGTGAATACCTGTAAAATGCAGACACATAATATATAATAGGAGACATTGTTGCTCAGAGTCAAGGACAGAACTGTGAGTTACTGTGCCGTTGCATGGGAGCTCACGAAGATAACGCTATGCTGACCAGAAGAGGATCCTCCTTCACACACACACACACTTGATAGACACTATAAAAACTGTAAAAATGCACATCTCAGGACTCTCATCCTATCCAGAGTCTATTGCTTCATTGTTCACTTTACCAGCGCAAAACTCATAAAACCCTTCTGACTTTATGTTTCAGACTCTTGATCCTCTTTGACACTTACACCAGAAACAAACATTCTTACAATAACTGTCACGATAATACATTTTGAAGCATGATATATATTATCTTTAAAAGGCATGAGCTGCAACAAATAAATAGCAGAATGAATCAATAATAAGCCACAGAAGTTAAAAAACTGCAAAAATCTCCACTTTTGCAAAAAAAAACTGTACACACGATAAATACTGAGCCCTAACGATAAGTCAATATAGTAATTATCATGATGGGGCTACCTCTACCAATATTGTTACATGTCCAAATTGTATACATGGCCTTTTCTTTGCTTGGACTTTTCATTCTCCTCTGGTATAATGGGGCCTAGTATCTCATGTGAACGCGCTTGTCCCGACCTCACTTGTACAACCACCCTGAATACAGCCCATTGTGATACACAGAGCGCACCAGACCATGGAGCACTCCCGGCAGCCCTACCCCCAGAAGTGGCCTACATTCTGGGGCACGGCACTGGCCACGAGCCCCTCTTCAGCTGCTGCTCATCCCGCGGGAGAAATTCATGTGTCATTTGGCGGCATTCGAACTTGAATTATAGCGCTTTTTAAAATCGATGGAGCAAAATATATGTCTGAATTGTCCCCAGCGGTCTATAATAAAATAGCGTTATGAAGCAGCCATAGGGAGGGAAGAGACTATAGCAAGGAGTAGGTATTGAGTGGGGCTATCAAGAGGATAAAAAGTGCTTTCATGCACAGCGACAAAATACTTGCCTTGAAGCAGAACAAAGTAACATTTTTACCTTATTAAACGTCTTTGGAAGTCCTAGTGATGGTTAAATACGTATTTTTGGGGTGTTTGAAGCAGTGATTTCCATTCAGCAACATTATGTGATTATACTACCTAATTTCAGTAAAAAAAGGGGGGGTGAAAAGCTTTTGGATGTGTTTTCTGACTGTGTTGCTTTGTTCAGCTTTAAGATCCAATCTCTTTTTACAAGACAAATAAAATACAACAAATTCAACCAATTTCTTTAAGGGACTGTAGCTGTTTTTTCGTGTAATAAATGGTTAATGGTCACATTTATATAGCATTTTTCCACCTCTAAGCCACTCAATGCGCTTTACATCCAGGAACCACTCACCCATTCACACACCAGTGTATGCAAACACTGGCGGTGAGGTGGGTTGAGTGTCTTGCCAAAGGACAAGCATTCATCTGTGCAAGTTGGAATTGCATTGTCAACCTGTGGGTTAGTGGATCTGACCGCTCAACCAATGATATTTATGTTGAGAGCGGGATTTGAACCGCCAGCCTTCGGATTAGTGGACAAATGCTCTACCATCTGAGCTCTTGTCGCCCTGAGCTATTGCTAAAATTGTCTCACCCCAGCTTTTAAGGACTATCTGCACCTAACTGGAAAGCATTTTTATTCACTTCAAACCAGGACGTAAGGCTAGTGCACTGTTAGCATGCTAGTTGTTGTTGTTGGCAAAATGTCACTTGAGTTGTGCAAAGTTCATATAAACTGAATAATTAGGATACTAGGACTGCAGTAGAAAAGCGAGGAATAAGATTGGACCACTACAGTTAAAAAATAAACTAGTTCTGTTTTCTTTGTCTTGATGTAATAAAAAGTAGATTATGTTATTTTATTTGTACAATTTTCATTCAGACATGTTGGGTGTGGGGATTGATGCAACGCGTTTTCAATCCTTGTTTATTACAAAATGAGTCAAGATTATTATCACACTGTCCCTAAACTCTTCAGAATAACTGTACGCCCATGAGAGACCAGTGACATTGTACTTAATTGTGTGGAACCTGTAATATAATAAAGTCTAAACTCAGAATAGCTCCATGCTACAAAACAAAACACTTCAAGTATACTTCCTGGCTTTTGTCCCTGCCCTGATTATAACATATTAGTAATTTAAGCCACTACTTCCTACTCAGTTGATCAGTTGTTGTTTGCTATGGGAAGATAGAGATAAGACTTGCATGATTATTGGAAATTCCGCTTCCCATGTGAAAGCTCCTTGGGTGTCATAAACTTTCCTGGTAGTCACAGCCCATTCTGTAAGTGTAAATCCAACACTTTAGCATATTCAAAGATCATATTTCAAACTGTTGGAAAATGATGATGGTAAAAGAAAGAAAGAAAAAAAAAAAGTTGTATTATAGAAAAATGCTGACGTGTCATTGGGCAAGACACTTCAGCCAGTTATAAGAAT
Source organism: Periophthalmus modestus (assembly GCA_019594935.1). Classification (NCBI taxonomy): domain Eukaryota; kingdom Metazoa; phylum Chordata; class Actinopteri; order Gobiiformes; family Gobiidae; genus Periophthalmus; species Periophthalmus modestus. The sequence goes on along the minus strand of JAIEZT010001368.1, from coordinate 6,904,004 downwards.
ATTAAGTCTTCCTATCTAGAGTTTAAAATGTATTCTATGGGTCAAGGTAAGAGCTATCCATAACAAATACTGTGTGTTTTCAGTAGTTCTATTGCAAGTTAGCAGCTACCGTTTATAGCCCAATTTACAGCCCAGCAAAGGGCAGTTCTTGCATCTTCTGTCTACAGGCTAGTGTTGTCACGATACTAAAATTTTAATACTCGATGCCGATTACAATAGCACCATAAAATATGCTCCTTTTTCAGTAATGGAATGTCATTTTCATAAACAAAATAAAAGTACTTTCTTTATCTTAGCATGAGGTCTAAGAATTGTACTAATAAAGCTCAAAATGACACTAAAGCTGTTCAGGAAAACTCAAATATTGTCCTGTTAATCTAATTTGCTTACAGTATTAGTTTTAGTATTGATTAGTATATGATTTTTGATACTTTTGACAACCCTTCTGCAGGCTATAGTAGTGTCTTTGAGACAGTACTTTTATATACCCTGCTATACAGTTGGTAAATGGTCACATCTTTATCTATAGCACAGGGGTGTCAAACGCAAATTCACAGAGGGTCAAAATTAAAAACTGTGACTAAGTCGTGGGCCAAACTAAATATTTATTGAAAAACATCTGCATGTTTTTCAGAAGGGGTGGATTAAATTTGAGTGAGGCAACAGGTAGCAGATGCTAATGAGTGTCAACAGAAGTGGTGAGAGCCGCGCCAACACATTTGCAAAGCATTCTGGGATTCATAGTATTAGAGGTACATGCGCTATACTGGCATGGCGGTCGGCGGGCTTCCCATGTGCCAGCTCTAATACATATTTGATATGATTTCACAGGCCAAACATAATTATATCGAGGGCCAAATTTGGCCCATGGGCCTGAGTCTGACATGTCTGATATAGCGCTTTTTCACCTTCAAGGCACTTTACATCAAGGAAAGACTCACCCATTCACACACACATTTAAAAAGTGTACACAGACACTGGGGTCTAGGTGGGTTACGTGTCTTGCCCATGGACACAACGACAGCATTCATCTGTGCGAACTGGATTCACATCACCAACCTTTGGATCAGTGGACCACAGTAGCTACCAACTGAGCTACTGTCACCCCAACATGCATTGTTTACTTCACAGGTCGTTCGTTATATGATCCAACCTGGCTTTAAAATGCACCATAAACATTAATACCTATAAACAGCCCATTAAAGTTACTACTAGACCGCTACTGGCATGAACAAGCAGATACTCATTTCCCCCCAAAGCATAGTTTCTTCCACTATGTAAATTCTGCCCACATTATTTTATGAAAATAGCCCATTAAGTCCACATTAAACTGAGGACGTGGCTATAAATATTTAGGTGTGAGCCAAACTGCCGGCAGTGTTCACAGTCCAGTTGGCAGTTACTAAAGGTTATGGCAGTGCAAGTCATTAAAAAAGGAAAGAAATATTTATCTTTCTCAATAAAAATATGCAACCATGGTACAAAAATAGAACATAATGGAAAGTAATCTTTGAGTTTAAAATGTGTGTTGCCATATGTTTGGTTGCATATTTTCAATATCTATATATCTATCTATCTATCTATCTATCTATCTATCTATCTATCTCTATCTATCTATCTATATCTATCTATATATATATATATATATATATATATATATATATATATATATATATATATATATATATATATATATATATATATATATATATTTTTTTTTTTTTTTTTTTTTTTTTTTTTTTGAAATTCTGTACAATTTCAAAAAACAGAAACAAAAAAAAAGCTGTAGTATTACATGCACATCAATCTTACAAACTTATGGACAAATAGATGACAAAAGCATGCAGGTGAGATGTTATTGCTTTACCTGGAAAGTTCCACAGTATGGCATTGTACTTAAAAAAATGTGTATGTTTATTTATTTAATTAATTATCTCCATAGAGAAATCGCATGACCACACTCACATCAGAAAAATTACATAGCACCCTTTTACTAATAGATTAGACACAACCTCTCCAATTATAGAACTCTTGATATCTAAATAATTGCATACACATTATAATTTATTCATACAAACCTAACAGAGAAATCTTATTATTGCATAACACCACAGCAAAGAAGAGTTGAAGTGATAATTTTATATAACACAGAATAGATTATATGAAGTAGCCCTTAGCTTAACCCGTACAACTATGACACATGCAGTCTCCATATGAACTAATGAGAGCCCAGAGGATTATCGTGGAGGCTATAAGCTCGTCATGTTGAAACTTTAATAAGCGTCCTGCTGCGGTGCATGCTGGGTAATAGGCAGGGGTCTCCACGACAAAGAAAAGATTTCCTCTGAGTGAGTATCTTATGGATCTGTGGAAGCTAGAAGTCAAATTTGCTCTGACAAGACACCAGTTTTTTAATAACCTGCACAGTGATCGCCAAGTGCTAAATGGTGCTATTCTAATAATTATACAGGTACCTTATACATTAAAAAAAATTCTACAATGTTTACATTTTTTTTTGTAAAAGCTTGTTTTTAACTATCTACATAAGAAAGTGAAACTGCAATTGCCTGTGTCATGTATCAGTTAGTGAGATCTTGACATAAGCCATGTAGTCATGGGTACTGAGTCAGTACCCATGACTGCCAGCAGGGGGCATTGGAAACTGAAAGTGCGGAAATACTAATGGGCTTTGAATGTTTAGGGGTATTTTGAAAAGTCTGAAGAAATTGTACTATGTAAGCTATACGTGTGAATGCTTTCTGTATTTCTGCAATGTGGCTTTACAACTATTTAGCATCTAAGATGTCTGTCATCTCCATGAAGAGATTAGTGCTCTGTCTGAAATGTTCTGCAGTGTGGCATTAACCTTAACTATCTTAGCATCTAAGATAAGGACACGGTTAAATTTGTAGCCGAGTTGGTAGAGTCATTCCAGCTCCCTGAAAGCACTTTTGTTGTGTGTCCTTGGCAAGTGGAAAGAGCTATAAAAAAACATACAAATTAGAAATGACCATACTGTGGAACATTAGATGTAAAACAATAACATCTCCTTGGAGACCAGCACGTGGCAGACCATTGACCTGAAAAGTTACCTTTACCTTTAAGTCAATTAAATGTTCCATTCAATTTTCTTTCAATTTTTAAGACTTATAGAGCAAAACTCCAGCACGAGTTAGCTGTAATTCTCTGGTTGGTTTTAAGTTCCAAGAAAAAGCCGTTACAGAGAGTGTTCCATTCTTCTCAGAACTGATCTAATAAGTCTGCCCTGAGTCCTACAGCTAAAGCAGCAGGGGACTTGGTTATTACTATCATTTATCAAGGCCCAGAGTGTAGACAAATTGAGATAAACTAGTTACTACAGGGCTTTAAAGTTAGTTCCGAGAGTTCTATACCAAACTAAGTGGCAGAGTGGTTAGCAGGTAGGATTAGCGTGATTCTTTGCCAAACAGACTGTTATTATTATCATGCATGCTCTATTTTCTGTCCCAGATTTTGTCCTTGGTTCGGTACACTTCCTGTCTTTGTAACATCCCCTTGAAGATGTTATAGCTTGAATACTCCACAGTAAGACATTAAACGTATCCATCTCTATTGAAACAAGCAAATAACACCATGAGGCTATGTTACAGTTCTGATCTGTTGAATTTATGTTATTTTGTATGTTATTTTTCAACAGTGAAATATCCTATTGAATAAACGCAAAATAAATACATCAAATGCCATACTGTGGAACATTACAGGAAAAGCAATACCCCACTCCCCATTCCCCACCAATGAACTTATAAAGTGCATCTTTTAAAAATCTTTTTTGTCAATCACATGGTTGTCACTTCTACAACTTTTTTGGTCACGCTCTGCAGCCATATTAATAGAAAATGTATCTTTTATTCAAACTATGTACTTCTGCAAAAACAAACGTGCATGAAGTCCTTACGCCTTTACCAGTGAGCTAAGGACAGAAGAGGTTCAAATTAGGCTAAAACAGTGATTACTAGCATGGCTGGTTGTTTGATTAATGCCCAGTTGAAACAAAACACAACGCTGTACATAAAGGTGACAACATAATTACATGGCAAAAGCTAAGAACTGAATCTGTTTAGCACAATTAAGCTGTTAAGTTTGACAGACTTTAAACTCCTAGATTCAGAGGCTGTTCAAAGTCCCAAGTGCCTCAAGAAATCTCCCATTTTGACCTTTATATGTTGCCAAGTAGCAGTCAAATTGTTAGGGTTTCTATCTTTCCCTGGTGACACTTTGTAATCCTCACCTTTGCCTTTGGTCCAAATTCTTTTTACACTTCACACAATCCAAATCTGCAGCCATCCCCCTCTCGACTCCCTCCCTCATACCATTCTTCTCACCTCTCTCTCCATCTCTCACTACCTCCCTCTTCTCTCGCTCCTCATTTTTCCTATATCTTTTCTTTCTCCAGCTTTTCTCTTTGCCTCCTTCTTCTCTCAATCCCCTCTCACTCTTTTCTCTCTTTTGTCTCTCTTTCTACCCCCCTTCTCTCTCTCCTTCAGTCTAACTTATGCCCATCCATCTTCCCTTCTCTAACCCCCTCCCTCTCTCTCATTCTCTCTATCTCTTTCCCTAGACCCCCCCCTCTCTCTCTACCTGTCTCTTTCTCTATCCCTTTCTCTTTTTGCCCCCCATTTTTTCTCTCACCCCTCCCTCTCTCACTCTATCGTTTTCCCTACATTATTTCCCCTCGCGCTACCTCTCTCTCCCTCCCTTTCTTTCTTAGCTCTCTCTCACCCTCTCTCTCCCTCCCTCTCTACCTCTTTCGACTCCCTCTCTGTCACTCTTTCTACCTCTTTCCCTACATCTTTCCCCACATCTGTCCCCCTCTCTCTCTACCTCTTTCAACTCCCTCTCTCACTCTCTACCTCTCACTCTTTCCCTCTCTCTAGCTCCCTCTACCTCCCTCTTTCCCTATCTCTTTCAACTCCCTCTCTCTCTCTCTACTCTTTCCCTACACTCTTTCTCTTTCTCTCTCTCTCTCTCTCTACCTCTCACTCTTTCCCTCTCTCTCCTCCCTCTCTCCCTAACTCTTTCAACTCCCTCTCTCTCTCTCTCTCTCCCCCTTTCCCTGCATCTTTCTCACCCTCTCTTTCCCTCTCTCTCTACCTTTCCCTCCCTGTAGCTCAGTTTACCTCTCTCTCTACCTCTTTCAACTCCCTCTCTCACCCTCTCTCCCTCTCTCTCACCCTCTCTCTCTCTCTCCTCCCTCTCTCTCTCTCATTCTCTTTCTCCCTACCTCCTGTCGCTCTCTCACTCTACCTCTTTCTCTACATCTTTCTCCCCTTCTATTTCTACCTCTCCCTCTCTCTCTTTCCCTCCCTCTACCTCCCTCTTTCTACCACTTTCAACTCCCTCTCTCTCGACCTCTTTCCCTACATCTTTCCCCTCTATTTCTCTCTCTCCTTCTCTCTTCCCTCTCTCTCTGTCGCCCTCTCTTCTGTCAGCTCTGTTGGAAAACCTCTGTGTCCTTGTACTCGCTGTATTGGCCTCGTCTCTGGGCAGACTTAATAAGAGCTTGGAGAGGGGCTGCCTGGATATTGCGGGAGAATTTCTAATAACATGGGATTCCAGAGGAGACAGGAGACACAGGAAGTCACAAAATCACAAAATATCCCTCTGCTGGGGGAGAGAAAGTCACAGTTCTCAGGCATTTGGTGTTGCAAAGTCTGTGCTGGTAAATTACAATTAGCCTTTTTTAGTAGCTTTTAGAAGAAATAGTAAAATAATCGTTTTAAAAGACAAGTGGGCCTATATGCTGTTCTTCTACTTCACTGCTACTTAATGGAATACCACCTGCTCGTCCCCATGGAATGTTCCACAGAATGGCATTAAACTAAACTGTGTCCATGGTGACAAGCAGGTCACACCGTTAGGCCAAGTTTGAGGTCAAATTTGAGGAGAGGTGACCCTCCTCGCCTCACAGTAGTAAGAATGCAATTTGCGTTGTACTCTAGCAATAAAAACACCTGTAACTGAATAAATGCAAGATCAATTTAAAGTCACACTGTGAAGCAAAGCAATAGCATCTGCATGGAGACAAGCAACAGAAAAGTTACAAAGTGTACCTGATCAATCAGTACTAAAGCATTCCAGTTGAAGTTAATATTACAGTTGGACAAAGTGGATAAAGCAAATTTGGCAGCAGACAACAATAGAACTCTGGATGCACCCATAGACTGTAAATATAAATGGTCGTAGCTAACGTGCTAGTCGCTGCATACCAAGTAGGAAGTGAGCATGGACCCAAAGTGGTTCCTTTGAGCTCTGGTTGCAATTGACTTTTATTAAAAAATCGTTGCCTCTCTCTGTAACTGCTGCTGTCAGGCTCATCATTCTGACCTTAAAATGTTCATATTAACCTGCCGTACATGATCCTGATGTTTTTTATTTCACAATTTTCTCCTTAAATTAAGATATGAACATTAATAATAGACCAATCCACTGCCTGCTTTCCCCAAGGCTGGCTCCCTGCGAAACCAGCGGTCTGAGCAGGAGGGGGCGGGTACCTTCAATAGCCTCGTTCCTGATTGGCTCATTGGTTTCACGCTGGGATTTCCAAATACGGTGCCTGGTTGCGGACTCATTTAGCTGACATCACACTCCATTAGTCCACTTTTATTATCTTAAACTGAGACCTACAGATGTATTCCTCACTTTCTTAACACATTCCGAGCATACTTATTTACTACTTATTTACTACAATGAGTTCATAAGCGTACGAGCTTTACTTCCTTGTTCAAGGACAATCCAAATACTTCATAAGTAGATGTAGATGACCCACCTGAGAGCTGTTATACAATACATCTGTACTGGGGCAAAACAATTATTACTTTATTACATGAAGCAAATGGGTACTTTTAAGCTTGTTTGTGTTCACTTTGGGGACAGGAGTTTGGGGATGAGAGAGGGAAATGCAATAAAGTTGTAAAAGCAGGAGAAGCAGTTTTTGGCCAAGTCCGCACTCATCCTTTATCCTCTAATGAAACCACAAGAGCAACGTTTCGCAGCTATACTGGAAGCATTGTTTTGCTTTGTCAGTACAGAGTGGTCTGCGGTTAGATTAGATATGCATACTTCTTATACATTCATTTTTAGTGGTAGTGGTAGTTTTTGTCAACCTTGTAGAGGAAATTTTAAGTAAGATGCTAATACCTATTTAATGAAAAGCAATGCATTTGGACAAAGAAAAGAAAACATTGAAAAGCTGCAATGCATTGTTAGTTATATGGTATTCAGCGAAAGAGCTTCTCAATGTCAGGACATTAAAAGCTTAACTAAACAAGCCTCTTTACTTTTCAAAGTTATGTAATAAGAATAGTGCAGATTATATCTTATCTTATGCCATTGTTATTTATCTTCCGAGCACAACAGCAACAGTGCTCCATAAATGTAAAATGTGGCATAGCAATTTTTTAAAAATATATAGAACTACACAGCAATTTACTTTTATACAACTACACAGTCTTGGATATTTTGAAATAGGCCAATATTGACTGCACTATAGATTTATCTTTCACTTTCTCCACATTCTATTAAATGTTGCATCCAGGATAAGTGGAAGAAGATTGATGAACCCTGAAAGTGTCTTGCCCAAGGACACGACAACAGCATTCATCTGTGGGAGCTGGAATCGCACCGCCAACCAGTGGGTCAGACTGCTCAACCTATGATATTTATGCAGAATAACCGAATTTGAACTGGCAACCTTCAAATCAGTGGGCAAACACTATTAACTGAGCTGCCACCTGCTTGTCTGGTACAGGTCAGATCTGTGGAAAGGCGACACTGTTCGTAGTAAGAATGCAGGCCTTTCAATATCATTTTGAACAATAAAAATGCTTGGGTGAAAATAAATGCTTGATAGATGTCAATGCCAGGAAAGTGACACCTTTAAAATTGTGATAATAGCCACATGTAGACGCTGTGACATCCCTAATATATACAGACTGAATACAGTTTATGCATGTTTTTAGCTCGATCAGTACTGCAAATTACTGAAAATGAGTGCTAATTCCATGGAGATAAATGTGACCAGTGCAGTAGTCCATAACATCACATCCAGTGAAGAGTTTGCCTATAAATAGCCTGAACGGTTGAGCGTGTTTGGGGGAGGGGGGGATGATGTGTTCCGACTCAGAAGATGACCAGAGGAGTTGTACACAGCCCGGACATGTGCACTGTGCATGCAAGAGGCAAATGTGAGGAAGAAAGAACTGATTTGAAATGCCAGTGGGATAAGACTAGTGTATGCTATCAAAACAAAACATTTACATAGAGCGATTATGATTTAATGATACATCTCTACTAGCGTGGCCATACCTGCTGGTCAATTCCTGAAATCTTATCAGATTTTGGAAAGCTAAGCACGGCTGGACCCGGTTAGAACTTGGATTGGAGAACGCTGAGAATACCATGTGGCTCTAGTGGAAAACTATTGCTTTGTCCTTAAGCAAGACACTTCACCAACATTGCCTGATTTGAATGTGGTGTATGTGTGCACGTTGGTTGTGGTAGGAGGGGCGCATGGTGCAGATAGGCAGCCTCGCTTCAGTCAGTTTGCCCCAGGTCAGCTGTGGCTACTGTAGTAATAGCTTACCACTACCTAGTATGGAGTGAGTGATTAATGCACTGTAAAGGCACTCTAAATCCAATGCATTATTACTACTAGCATGGTCAAAACAATAATTTGGGGCCATTATCAGTATTGTAGTCTAGTGGTGCCAGTTAGGTGTTTTTACATATTTTAGTTATTTTTTCTACATGACAACGCTGAGAGTCCTAATGTAACCAATTACATCTGCTTTTTCACCAGCAAAACAATACAAACTTAACGATATCTCCAGCTAATGTACCCCATAATTTCTCCTTTCTGCTGTGGTCCGTAAATAATCCTTTCTTATCCAAATAGAAACAATCAGTTGACTAACCCAAATCTGAGTGAGTTTGCCCGATACCCAACTAAACGCCTAAAACCTCACAGCCCCTCATTACTCACGTGATAACCAGTGAGGTGGAGAAGAGCAGCGTCCCTAGCAGCCCCCTCCTGCAGTCTGCATTCTTTCTCTGTCTCTGGTGCATCTCTCCCCCGCAGTTATCGCAGCACCGGCACAGGCAGAAGAACAGGCCCACCAGGGGAACCAGGACAGTGAAGAGAAGGCCCAAGGCGGCACACACCACAAAGCCAATCTCATAGCAGATCACCTGCAAACAGAGGACAGTCAGAGGAAAGGTGGTATGCATGGGTTTCAGTAATAATAGTAATGATCATCATAATCATAATGCCAGATTGAACAGGAGAGTTATTGGTAGTGATTTGAAGTGCTGCAATGAGGCCGAGTTCCTGATGGGTAATGGGAGTGAGTTCCAGAGGGCGGGGGCAACAGCAGCGAAGGCTCGGTCCCCTAAGGTTCGATGCTTTGTCTTAACGAGGGGAGCGAGGAGGCTGGTGTCGGCTGATCTGAGTTGGCAGCTGGGACAGTGCTGATGGAAGAGGTCGGTGAGACAGGGAGGGCCCAGGTTATGGAGGGACTTGAATTGGATGCGGTATTGTACAGAGAGCCGGTGGAGTTGTTTGAGGACAGCAGTGATGTGGTCTCTGGAGCGGGTGTAGGTGAGGAGGCGGATGGCAGAGTTCTGGATGTATTGCAGTTTTTGGAGGTGGGCGGAGGGTGGACCATACAGATGGCTATTAAGGGTAGTCGAGTCTGGAGGTGATAAATGCGTGAATGAGGAATTCTGCAGTGGGCTGAGAGAGGGAGGCCATGTTGCTGAAATCCATGAATAGTTTGTGTCCACTATTTAGAATTTAATTATGTCATGGGAGATTTACTGTTTTTGGTAGAAATTGTATGTGTTTATGTATAATTACGATAAGCATAAACCAGAAAGGCATCTGTAGTCTTATCCGAATGTATTACCCACAAATGTTGACCTTTACTATTTGCTAGGGATTGCCTCCACAAACAGGTCATATTAAATGTATGGCTTCAACTTCTTCAACTGACAATCGTGTTATTGGATTTGAATAATATATGTTCACCTTGAAGATGTCATGTGACTGGAACCGTGGGTTTCTGATTGATGAGCAATTAGCACTGTTGCCATACAATACGTTATACAGTTTTAATAGGGAAAGTCATAAAAATGACGCCTATAAACAGGAAGCTGAAACCCATGAATAGGAGGAGAGTGAATTAGCAATGAAACAGGCTAAGTGATTGGGAGGACAAGACCATAACAGCTGCTAAATGAGGTGAGGGGAGAGGGAAACTATCAGGCAACTTAATGGGCTAGGACATGATGCACAAGATGGGGTAGAACTGAAGCAAATGGCTACTGATGCTGTTAGTGAAGATACTGAGGGAAAATAGCCACTTTATATGGAAATTTGCATTGTAAATAAATAAATATATAAATACAAAGGACTGTGAAATTAAAGATTTTTTTAAAAGTCAAATGGAATAAAAAAAAAAAAAAAAAAAAAAATGTAATGAACGTTACAGTAGGTTTGCACTGAACAAATGCTCATAGGTGCCAGAATACTGTGTACTTTATTACTGTGGCATTTAAAATCCTTTTTTTTTTGCAAGATCTAAAATCACATCTCCCTGGAGACAAGCAGGTGATGGATCCTCCGGCATAACAGTTGCAGCGCACTTTTAGAACAAATTCAAATGCGCAAAAAAAAAAAAAAAAAGACAAAAAAGGGAAACTGTTACGTAAGTTTGAGTTGGTGCCAGACAAAGCACAATGTATTTGCACAGGACTTTAGACAGTAAGAAGCTTTGAAGTAGAACAATGCTTGAGAAACCCACAAAACCAACATTAAAGCTGGGGGAACCTGATTTTCAAAGTGTGAAAAATATGATGGATTTAATTACATAGCTCTTCCAAACCTCTTAGCACATCACTAGCATTGAAAAACATTTGGCCGCTAGCACAGGTTTAGAACAGCTTTTTCAGACTGCAAAGTGAAACCCGGTAGACGACCCTTGGATGGCTAATCAGCTCCCATCCCAAAGTGTCATATAGTGGGTCATGGCTCGAGTTTGCAAACAATACAGTGCTTTCTAATTAGATGAAGACAGCTTCTATCCATCTGATTTTTGCCATAGACTCTATTGTTTAATGAGAAAAAGATTTGGTATATCAGCCTTAAGATAGATCCATTCAATAACTACAGGCAAACTATGAGTCAAATCTCCTTCATACCAGTGTATGAGGATGTAAACCACTCACTCATTCAAGACTGTAAATTATGCAACACAAAATTTCCATAGCAGGTGCATTGTTTTGGTTATTCACTATTTGGCCTCTCTTCCATGCAGTATATTCACAAATCCATATGCAGGAGAGGAGACAGCTGATGCAGAGGAGGGACTGTCTCCAGGGAGGTACAGACACAGGGCTGATCCAGTGTTCTGAGGAAAAGGAGGAGGAGGCAGTGCATTTTGGATGAAGAGTCAGTTTCATTATAGAGCTTACAGGAGGAGCAGGAGAGAAGGAGGGTATCAGTGGAGCTTTTGATCATCATTCTCCTTCATACAAATTACAAATCTGCTCATAGAGTTAAAAATATGCCTGAGTCAGACGGAGAATAAAGAACTTTTGGAATAACTTGCAGGTGTGAGAGTTGTAACAATCAATTACTATTGTTGTATGAATGATTTTGAAGTTTTAGGTGGAATTATACAAGTTTGCACTATTTGGTTAAACAGCAAAATCAACAATAAGTGAGGAGCATTTTTAATAAGCATTTTTTAAATAAGAAATCGAAAAATAAATTCCATAACACAATTGTCTGTGTTTACATTTATTAATAGATTTGTTCAATTCTGTCTTTCTGTGACAGTGTCTATTATGAGGAGAATTATTGTATGTGTGATGTAACTGTGACGCTGCTTTTTAAATTGTGTTGTGCAGATTGTACAATGACAAAGGTATATTCTGATGCAGTCGTTTGGTTAAAAGGTTCAATGCATTCAACCTGTTTGTCTCCATGGTGACGTTATTGCTTTGCTTCAAATGTTCCAGAGTATGGAGTCAAATGTATTGCATGTATTCCATTACTGGGGTTTTTTTATTAGTCACATGTAGACAGCAGTTACAGAGATAGCATCTAGTGGTGATATGTGAGAATACAACAGGGCCGGGTCAGCCAGTATAGTTACAGATAGTTAGCGTTAATGCCATATTGTGTAACATTCTAAATTAAATAATAACAGCTCCATTGATACAAGTCACTCCACCAGAAAAGGTTCATTGCACCTAAAATAATGATATATTCAGGGATGTCACTAATAACTGAATTAAGAGAAATTGTATATTCTATAGTAGATTATAATAAAACTAGTCATAAAAAAGCTTGAAATCAGTTACAGTTTTTTTTCTTTACATTCATAGTGTCAATAAACAAAGACAATACTGTGTGACCTCCCTTCTCCATGGCGACCACATCTAAACAAGTATTCCTACAGTGAATGGCTGTACTCCATGTATTCTCCCTGTCTAAACTGCTGCTGTCTGCATTCTGGGACTCCCTCCTCATCTCATCTCCCCCTGTACTTAATCTGCTCTTGTCTGAAGCCCTGCTCTCACTAGGGCTACACTCAGAGGCACTGTAATACCCTCTCAGTGTGGAACGTGTCACTTTTGCTCTGAATGCTCCTCTCCATAAAAGGATCAAACAGAGCTGCTATCATCACCTCTGAAAGGACCACTGCCTCCTCTCCTCTCATTCCCAACTCACTCTTACTAATCTCGAATGCATTACAAGTTATTGACCTCGCTTCTCTCGTGGTGAGTTGTAGCTTTTTGGTACAATGTGCAGGCTTTGGATGCATTTAAGCAAGCCAAAAACAAAAAAATGTGCTCATATTGTGGATTGCTATTACAAATGAAATTGCAAACAGTGCAATTGGGGATGGGCGATTTTGGACAAAAAAGTCAAATTGTGACCATTCCGTTTGCGATTTGCGATTGGAATGCTCACAACTCTGGGTGGGTTTCCTCCGGAGACTCACGTTTCCCCTGATCAACACAGAACATGCACAATAGGTAAAATCCTCCAGCTAAGTTAGGCCTAGCTCCTAAGATGTGGAGATGGGAACTGGGTGACAAATTTCCCTATCCAGTTAAGAAATAATATCTTAATGCACTTGATAATTTGGTTATTGTTACATCCTTATCTGAAACTAGGCCTCCTTCAAGATGAAAAACGTCGAACATAAAAACACACTCGACTGTAGCCCAAAACAAAAGTAGATATGGGGAGAACGCGAGTGAAACTGACAGTTGCTTGTGTCTTGTGTTAAGAAAAGCAAAGATGGACATTGTTGTTGTCATGGTGCTTCAGGCTGATTCTTCACCAAAAAGGTCAAAAATGTCTCCTCAGTATTTCCCGGGAGCGTGCATAGCGGAATATTTTTAGCATACGTCTCGTCATGGCAAGTGTCCAGAGGAACACTATGACCTTACTACAGTGATAAAAAGGGAAGTGGTGGCAGTGCGTCAAAAACTGTCCTCAAGCCAAATGTTCTTTTTGAATTGGGTTCACTTTGGATAAATGGACTATTTTATCATCGAGTAAAACATTTGTCTGAAACATTTTGTCTGTGATGAGAAGTTGTGTGAAAGACAGAGAAATTATATAATACGTGATCATGTTTAGATCCATGTTGTGGGTAATGCATACTGTTGCTGTGTCCTTTGGCAAGACATTGAAATTTGCCTGGTGTGACAAAAAATTTTCCTTGGATGCACCTCTCACATGTTCTCTCGCCTCATTATAACTAGATCTAGATATCTAGAACAAATTTAAATGTACCAATATTTATATACTTGCTTTTTATTAATTAAACTTATAGGCAACTAACTCATTCTATTCTAACTTAAAAGTGTTTTTTTTTTGTTTTTTTTTAAATCAAATAAACAACTTTCTATAGATAAAACTAGTCATTATTTATTATTTAAGTTTTCTTTTTTTTTCTTCTTCTTTTTCTTTAATATGATGTGGGTTTTACTGCACTCAAATCGTTATGTTAATTGGTTGATGTAATTTTAGTCGACCAACATTTAAATCATAAGGATTTATATGGGACAACAACAGAAAAGAGAAGTTTGTGAATGGAGTAGTTGAAGATTTGGTATTTTTTGGAAATAATTTGTAAAATGGAAGATTAAACTCATGATATAAAAGTTTAATCTGTCTTTATATGAATACATTGTTTCCTGGTACTTTTTCTGCATAAATAGATGTTTTTGCATGAACTCCCGTGCAGCTGTAGTCTTATGAGCACAGATGTAAACTTTTGCCCCGCCCCCTTTTTAGTCACTAGGACATGTCTGCAGACGACCAAGAATTTTTTTATTTCTTTATTTAAGAATTTCTGTTACTGTGTGAATACAATTTTGATTCATGTTCGAAGTTGCAATGCTGCAGTTTTGGTGGGGATGATTCTGAAATGTTCTGTAATTAATTAAAAGTTGGAGCAGTAATTTATTGGTCACATATGATTATTTATGTTACTAGTTTTCTTTTTCACACACTATGTAACTTTTCTGGTGGAGGCTAAGCAGATTGCTTGTCTCCTTGGAGATGTTGGTTGGTCTGGAATATTCCACAATATGGCATTAAACTTATCAATTCACCAGACCAAGCTGCAGCTACACAGAATAAATGCTATATAGATTAGTTTAATACCATGCTGTGGAACATTCCAGGCAAAGCAATAACATTTCCATAAAGACACTGTCCGGATAAGTTACAATCAATTTAAATAGAAAAGAAAGATAAAGCGGCTGTGATGTCTGACTGACTCCTCTGAATCGATGTAAAATACTTTGAAATTGCATATAATAAAAGTGTAATTATTATTATCCATCTGTTTTAATGAGGCTGCAGAACGACCGATCAGCTGTTGGTGTCACGCTTCATTATCGTAGAATATGAATAGTGTCTAAGCACTGTGGGAGAGCACTGCCAATATGCACTTTAGTATTAGAGGCAACTTTTAACCACAACACTCAAAACACGTATAAAGTCACTATAAATAAGTTGGATTTTTTTCTCAATGAATTAAAATGTAAAATGTGTCTTGACCCAGTACAGATATATTGTATAAGCAGCTCTTAAGGTCAAAATATGTCAGCTGCATACTGTCTGCATCTAAGAATTAAGAATGTGTTGTCCAACAATCAGGAAGTGCGTGTTAGCATGCTAGCTGCTGTTAGCATTACCGTCACAGCAAACTCCACTCTGATGTTGTGAAAAGCACTCGTCGTAGTGAATAATTAGGATGCTCAGAATGCATAAGGTAAATGAGGATTAACTCTGGACCAATGCAAACCGTTTAAAATGACTTCTGTTTTTCACGTTTTTAAGAAAGTAAAAGTCAGGTACAGCACCTTTAAAAAGTCAAGATAAAATCACAGGACTAACCAAGACTAGATGCACAAAAGCTCATTTACAGTAGAATATCGTGACAGCGCATGCAGACTGGAGAGTACAATCCTTAGACCACAGTGTAATAAACACCACACAGCGTAAAGAGCCTGCACCCAGGGGACCAGGCCTGGACACTGAGCCCCACTTTCTGCGTCAAACAAAGCTCATGAAAGAGGAGAGAGAGGCTGAATCAAAGCACTGTATGATCAGA
Source organism: Periophthalmus modestus (assembly GCA_019594935.1). NCBI lineage: Eukaryota > Metazoa > Chordata > Actinopteri > Gobiiformes > Gobiidae > Periophthalmus > Periophthalmus modestus. The sequence continues at coordinate 6,888,324 of JAIEZT010001368.1, read as the reverse complement.
GTCTGAGCGCTTACAGGGCTGGGAATACTCTAGCAAGAGGGAAGCATTCTGAAATATTGATTATGTTGTTTTGTTGTGTTCATAAGTACCATTTTTATGTTGTACAAATGCTACAGTTCCTCTAACATGCTTTGCCAATATGGCTGTAGGCCTTTAGTGTTAGTTTATTCTTAGTGTTAGTATTTTATTTAGATTAAAAGGAATTTATATACACAACAGCAGAACAGAAAAGGTAAGGAGTGGATTACTTGAAGATTTGAACCTGTTTAATCTGCCTTTCCCCATATACACTTTTTCCTAGTACTTTTCTGTATAAATAGGTGTTGCAGTATTTTGAGTGCAGTGACATGGGTGGATAGAGATAATCATGGTTGAGGTTTCTGGTTTCAGATCATTTACCTGACAATTTTTTTCGATGGTCTCACATACCTAGCGGTTTTCCTCACTAGAGGTTTTCCTCAGAGAGGTTATGTGATGTTGCTGTGATGTGTTTGGACAGGTGATTTAAACAGGTAAACATGACAGTCCTGTTCAATAAGCCTTAGATATGCACCGTCAGCAGCTTGTTTTGGACTATAGAGCACACCTGAATATAAGGAGTGCCAGCTGCATTTTGAAACATACACATATAAGCCGCCGCTGAATATAAGCCGCAGGTTTTTTATGTTGTAACATGAGATATTTACACAGAAAGACAGTATACGAAAGTTTTTTTTTTCTAGTTTTAATTTAAGACACGCTTTTTTAAAAAACTGTGCCGGAAAATCGGCAGTACGGCACCAACACACCATCAACATGGAATGAACATACCTGCATGTTTAGAAAATAAAACAGCACAAACACGGGCCATCTGCTTTTATTTCCTCTGAAAGCTTTTGTCGTCTGTCGTGCAGTGGCTCTATTTCCTTCTTTGATGCCAGATCCATTGCCTTTAACTTGAAAGATGCATCATATATATTTCTTGGTAAGTTTTCCATGATGAGGATATGTGTATGATGCGCAAAATGACAGTTCACAATCAAAACTTGTGTATTCTTTATCGCATAATCTTTCCCCACGTCTGTCTCATTTTTGCATTTTTTTAGAGTGCCCCCCGGTGGCCGTTAGCCGATAAAAATCTATAAATTAGCCACACCGTTGTATAGGCTGCAGGGTTCAAAGTGTGGGAAAAAAGCAGCGGCTTATAGTCTGAAATTTACGGTACGTTTCCTGATACATTATACAGTATGGCAATAAATGTAACCATTTATTTCTTTACTGGTATTTTTATTGCTAAAAAAATACCTTAAAAAACATGCTGTATGTTCGTACTGTGAGTAGGATCGCCTCGCCACGGAACTGACCTTCTATTGTCCTGGTGGAGTCGCCGGCTTGTCTCCATGGAGACAGACGAGATAAATGCCATGTTGTGGAACATTCCAGGGAAGTCGATAAAATCTCCATGGAGACAAGCAGGAGAAGGACTTCCAACAGAAAACTTACATAGTGCACCTTTAAGTGTAGCCATTACTGTCAAACTTAAGATTAACGATGAATGAAATAAGATGGAGGAAATGATCACGATCCAGTCCAATGAAGCAGTTTACCATTTTTGTACAGAATAATACAAAAACATTGAGATATTTCACAAAAAATATGCTAATATTGTAATTAAGTTAGTACAATATGGAAAAGTTTTATATGTTTTTTTAGTTCTGAAAATGTCTAAAGGACTTTTCGGTGTGGAATCCTGTCAACTACGCCATTGGTAGCAGCTCCGCGACATGAACCAAGGGAAAGGGTAACATAGACAAAGTCCCGCAGATAGACTTTACCTGAAGGGTCAGCACTACGCTCTCTGGCTGCGGACCATCAGACCAGAGCAGAGAACATCACACGGAGAAGGCATGCAGAACCCAGCGCCAAAGAAAGAGCAAAGCCAGACAAAAACATGAACCAGGAGGAAAAAAAAGAGACACAGGTCAAGCAGTGAATAGGCATGCATATAAACAAGAAGGCAATAGGTTTAGACTGATCAAGGGCATTGCAGAAGTTTAAAGGGCCCATTTTACTCTCTTTTCTGATCTATGATATAATGTTATTTCCTCGTCTCAAAAATACCTGGAGTCTACCGGTTGTGTTTTGTTTCATTTGCAGATGTTTAAACACACAAACCCTGCATATTCAGCCGGAGTTCTTCTCTTAAACAGAAAACACTCTGTTCCACTTTGTGATGTCATGTGGTGATACAGGAAGTGCTCCACTGTGTTTTTAAACTCCATACACTTTCCCTAGAATCATTTGGATGATTTTAGCCCTGGAATTGCCAATCTCAACTAAGCGAAAGTTAAAAAGTAGCTGTTAATTTGAAAACTCCCGCTTCATGGCATCACAAGGTGGAAAGAGCATTTTGAGCTTTGGAGATGGAGACATGCCAACAATAAAGGACTGCTCAAACATGTGAATGAAACAAAACACAACTTCGGGTATGTTTTTGATGAGGTAATAACATGTGGGGTGCAATATTGGAATTTCCCCACTGAGGGACTAATAAAGGCATAACTTATTTTGTGTAATATAGGAGCTTTAACATAAAAAACTGGTGCCAGAAGCAAAAGGTCTCGCAAGCGTTTAAAGAAGACATATTGTGCTTTTGTCTATAGTTATAGACAAATGACAGCTGTGAATCATTATGTTTTATTTTGAACATGTTAAATGTTGATCTAAGAAACAAGGATAGCTGCAGATCACACTAGCGAGCAGATTTTTTTTTCACTTGTACAAAAATGGCTATGCAACGCTGCAAGTACACAGCGTGTTCCGGTGGTGGTGAAAACGGGGGTTGATCGGAACAATGACATCTTGAATACAGGAGTATAAAGATTACTCAAGTATGAATCACCTTAGATACAACTCACAACAGAGTGGGTAAGTGAGAAATGGGTTTAAAAAACAGGTTAAAAAACTAAACTCTGAAAAGTCAAGTTTGCACAATATGTCTCCTTTAACAACTAAATGAAAAAAGCTATAAACAATGAAGTGGCTCTATATAACACAATAGTTACATCAGATGCACGGAGCTTACCTGTTGGTATTCATTCTGGAAAGCAACGAACTTGTCCTTGGCCAATGTCACAGCGAGATCTGAAAGAATACACAACAGACAAGTCTATGAAAAATCAAATCAATAAAAACATTACCATTTAATGCGGTATGTGCTTATCATGCGTTTGTCTTCCAGATTCAAAATTGAGCCTAATAGCTGGAAAGTGCAATGCTATCTTTATGACCCCTGAGATTAGATAACGCATTCAAGTTGCCATTTACGTCCTCAAATGTCAGGCTCCATAATGAACTTACGATAACAGAATGATATTGTTACAAATCAACAGTGAGGTCGGTTTGAGAATCTATCAAAATGCCACAGTGCTGCAACAATAAAAAACATCCTGGGGCTTAAGTGAATGTATCCGTTTGGACAAGGTTTAAATGGCTGACTCACCGATTAGAGAGCAAACACTCAAGCAACTTTTGCCACTGTTTTAAGTCTCCCTTAAGTTGGTTTCATTGCTTTATACTTTTCTTGTTATATCCCACTCTTGTTTGCACACTCAGTGAAGCTTAGTACTTTCCAAAGTAATTTTGTTATTTCAAACCTCATTTTGGCCTTGATACATAATTTCATATTATAGTCTATATATATATATATATATATATATATATATATATATATATATATATATATCGTACAACTACATAATTTATCTTACGAGTAGTTAGAACCTGACACATTTTTTATATTACTGGCTTGAAGAAAAATGTATTTAAACTGCCTTAAAGGTTGGTTCACACTTGTCTTGGTTTCAATCCAGTTTAGTCCTGCTGTATAAGCGGAAGAAGGTATAGGAATGGATTATTTGAAGATGTGGGAGGGAATCCTGTTTAATCTGCCTAGGACTAGGACTAGTTTTTTTCTGTGCAATTGTTTTTGCATTAACTCACATGATGTAGTATTTTGAGTGAAATTATGGTAAAATCATTGAGATATTGTTTTAATAGTTTCAGAGATTCTGCCTTGCACACGTTTTAGTCCGCTAATCGACTGACAGGACATGTCTTTAGTTGACCAGGAATGTCTTTTGCCAATGACAGTCCTACTGATGTAGACTTGACTTGATCCTATTAGTCTTGGTCTAGTCCTGGTCTAGTCCTGTGTTTACTCCCTATTTTGATATTGTGTGTACGTGTGAAACCATAGACTGTATATATAAATGGAGTTTCCAGCTCCATCGTCCAGCTCGCCCCTCCCTCTGTTACTGCTGTTGCCAGGCTCATTATTTTGGTTTAAAAATGTTTAACATGTTAACATTTTTATTTAGCTATTGTGTCCATAAATCAGGATATGAACATTATCAGCAGACAAATCTGGCACTTTCTTTCCCCAAGGTCACTCCTGCTCGCGTTAGCAACAGGTTTGATTGACAGCGTTGCTAAGCACCTGCTTGGTGCTAAACCAGCGGTGCGGAGGTAAGGGGAGTTACCTTCAACAGCCTCACTCCAGATTGGCTCTCTTGTTGCTATGATACTCCAAATTCGCCCCTATAACTGCTCGCCTCAATGAGCATCATTTGACTGGAGCCGAACACTACGGATGACGTCAAACGCCCTTAGTCCACTTCTTTATACAGTGTATGGTGCAAACGCACTCTTACAATTCAGGCCAAAACCCCTACTTAACTACGCCAAAACTACTAAAATCAATCTTACTTCAGCTCAGTTTCAAGTCTGTTCAAATAACGCAGACATGTCTTTGTTGCTGTGCACTTTTCACCCCACAGATTACAAAAACAATCCATACGGCATTATCATTTGTTGCTTTATATTCCAAGCATGAAATCCCTGTTAGGTGGAGCAACCTTGAGGGCTGCACTTCACCCAATTAGTGCTAGTGTTTAGAAAGAACTGCAGTGCATCAAAGTCTGGTTTTCCTCTAGATTGTTTGGCTTTTAAGAATTCAGAGCAGACAGAAAAAAGCATCCACAGTCTCCTCACACACGGGCTGTTAGAACACCTTCACAATGTAAGGTGTGACTGACGGAAATGACACTGACAACTGCAGGAGTGATTGGGTTCTAAAAGTAGAGCGAAAAGCACTAGACTGTTGGTTGGAGTGAGCAAAATTATTAGGGAGCCGAAACTGATATAGAATATTTGTCCTGCTGCTGTAGTCGATACCTGATATTTGCCGATACCAATATAGTTTTTTTTAAATAAAGAGCAAGGACTACACAATTAAAGCTCACAAATTAACCTAAATAACAGCAAAATGTTTAATGTGGAATATATAATTTGATGCCTGATTATGTGAACATACAGCTATATTTTAGCCTAATGTCCCTTCAATTTTTTTGCTCATGAGTCTATTCAGGGGAAGCACTGAAAAACAACGCTATCGGTCGATACCAGTACTGGAACTGTCCATCCATAAAAATTATACAATAACAAGGTGGTTCTAAGATATGTTCATTTGCAGCGTTTGCATGTTCTTCCTGTGTATGAGAGGTTTCCTACAGGTGCTATAGTTTCCCCCATCAACCTAAACCTGTACACCATTGCTGGGTTCCAGATTACATTAAATATCTATAGGTCACTAATGTTTAAGACAGTATTTGTGACTTACTTTTTGTATATTGTGTTATCAACAGTGAAACCTGACTTTTGACTCTCATCTCAGAGTATGACATCATCACAGTCTCAAATCTGGACATCACTGCTAAGATAATCCTCCAGCTCTTCTGTTTGGGTCAGATGGCTTTAAAGTTCAGAAAAGCCACGCAAACCCCTTTTAGCCTACAAACGGCTACATATTGACAACAACCTGACTTAACCTGAAACCTGATGATCAGAATAATGCTAAAGTTTGGCTTCAAAGTAACCAAGGCAACAGAAAAATGAGATGACAAAAACATGTAAACAGGCTTCTTCCAGTCTGTTTGGTCTAACCTGGCTGTGATCCAGACACTTGACCCCCCCAGAGACTGTTTCCTTTTAATCTAACAGTCCCACCTACAGAGACAAAGCCTGACCTTCTTACACACAACAGAGCACAGCCCGCAGCACAGCTCACCATAAAGGGACCAGCCCACATGCTTTATTCTGAAAGCCATTGGGACAACATTAGAAAACACTGGATTAGTTACAAGTCACCATACCACATCTGCAAATAACTTATAACAACAGTGTTGCCATAGAAATTACTAATCAAAACAAAGTATTCTATGTTTTAAATTGTAAAACCTACCTGGGCGATTTTGCCTAAAAATAAAATTGACACATTTTTTCTAAAAAACAAAAATAGAAAAAAAAATAATTTTGATTTTTGATTTTGTTCCTCTTCTCCAAAACAAAAATGTTCTGCAAACTACAGAAAATTGTCAAAACAAAAAATATGTGTAATTGTTTCAGTTAAAGTTGTAGTGCAGTAAAGAATGAGCTCCTTTTGGCTAGAAACCTTTTGTTGTGGACTGCAAAAAGAAAAGGCTTAAACTCAGTATAAAAGCTAAATGTCACTGTAAACTTCACTGATTTCAGAGCAGCCAGTTCTGACTCAGTGTTAAACTCCTTTGCTTGTCTATTCTCTGTGAGAGGGACATAAATCACTTTTAAAACGTCGGTTCCTGTAACTTCAGTGAACAGCTTTTCTTGTATTTCTAATGCAATTTCCGATGCAAGAATGTGAGGAAAATATAATACATTTTCTTCCATACAAATTCATCCAAATATAAAATATGATTAAGCTATTTAATCGATTTTTTTTGCCCAGCCCTAGTAAAACATTCTCATAATGGCATCTATAAGGAGAAAAGAAAGTAGTAAACTTCCTCGTGATTATTTACTTGATAACGGCACAACAGTATAAACAGTACCTTTTGTTCCCTGTGTAATTTCATGTAAAGTGACCCAGGCGGTGGAACAGAACAAAGCCTGAACACTGTTTCTCTGTTACTGTTCTCAGCTCTTTGTGAGGTGTTCAAAGACAGTTCGGAGATCTACCCCTGTGCTGAAAGTCCCAATCGTCACTTTTCGTCCACATAACATCCTGTCTATCCCTGTACTGGACTTTTCAATGGACGCTTGTGTGATGTCAGAGTTCAGTTGGTCCATTTTCTGAAAGAACAAATGTCAAAAGTCAGCCAAGGTACAAATGAATGGATTTCAACATGCTAATTAGAGCATTATCCTATTGTGGTTAGTTCCTCTGTGTTATGTAATATAGAACCAGAAACCTACTCTTTCTAGGCTAATGGACACAGATGAAATCTAAGCCAGAATACTATACTTTATGTAGACGTGAGTGTGATCGCCATTGAATATCCCTGAGTTCAAATGGGTGTGATTGACAGATGGATTAGCCAATCAGGGACATGCATGGCTGCTTACAAAGAAAAAAAGAATCACAGAGGAACTGAAAAAACTCTAATCTGAGGTGAGAGAGATTAGATTTTGCTGTAAATGATAGATGACCAATGAGCTCCTTCGTTTCACATGCGTCACAAATCTAATAGTTCGAGACGTGACAGATGGCGTGGGGACCAGACTGATATCTATCTCTATAAAATATACAGAGAGATATCATTCTGGATGTGCCAGGCAACAGTTACACAGAATTCTGACATATTGCTGTATTGATGCATGCATATCTTTGGACAGTGAAGTTTGCCATAGGGGAATCCCAAAAAGAAAATGCAGACTCCAAGCAGAAATGTCAAAAATCAACACTGACAATTGTGTTTCTTCAGGGCAAGTGTAGTGGCACGCCAGCAAAAAATGTGCATCAATATTTCTGTGGGGGGATCTTGTGTTCTATAAAATCTGTAATCGTTGTTTGGAATAAAGGAGCATCTTTCCCATAGACTGTATATATAAATGGACATAGCTAACCTGCTAGCCTCCGCGTTGCAAATAGAAAGTGACCATGAGCTGCACTTCTGGCTCCACTGACGCCAGCTCCACTTCACTTTACATTTTATATTGCCACTCTCTCCGTAAATGCAGCTGTCAGACTTGTCATTTTGGTCTTAAAATGTTCATATTGGCCCGCTCTATTTTATTTTTTGTGTCCGTAACTCAAGATATGAACTTTAATAACAGACATATCAGGAACCTTTTTTCCCCGAGGTCGCTCCGGCTGCTTTAGCAACAGGTGTGATTGACAGCGTTGCTAAGTGCCCGCCCCCTGCTAAACCAGCGGTGTGGGTGGGAAGAGGTGTTACCTTCCATAGCTTCACTCCAGATTGGCTCTTTGGTTGCTATGATACTCACGGTCAAAATTCCAAACGTGCAACCTGGCTACAAATTCGCCTTGTACCTGCTCGCGTCGTTGAGCTTCATTTGACTGTAGTCGAACGCTATGAGTGATCACTTAGTCCACTTCTTTATACGGTCTATAATCTTTCCAAATGACTTTTTCATAATTTCAACAAAGAATCTAATACCCACAGGACTGCTATACAAAGCCAAATGTTTGTTCAACCTGTCAAATACTATATCTGTATGATTCGGCTACTACCGTTTGTGTAGGTTAGATAAGACACTAGTATGTCTTATCTAACTTCTGTTCATAATCACCACTTTATCTGTTTGTTGTCCATTCTACAGGTTCATCTAAACATGACCCCGAGCATAACATACAGCAAACAGCCATAAATAACCAATGTGTGTTTCTGGATGGCATGTGGGGACATAAAGTAAGTTCAAGTAAGGTGCAAAGAAGAGAAAAGAGAATTTTATGCAATTCTGAAACTTCACGATACCTTCTTTTTCACATTGTTGGCAAGTTTTGTAAAAAAAAAAAAAAAAAAACCCTCTATACCGCATATGTCTTTCAGTCTCGTTATTAGCGTAATAATTAAGCACATTCATGAAGTGTGCATGCTAAATCATTTTATTAAAAACAAAGGAAACACTGACATATCAGTAGGCCTGTCACGCTAACACATTTTCAAGTGTGATATACTGATGAAGAAAACATAAAGGATAAACGATAATATTGAAAGTCATATATGCCACTGATCAAAAAACCCAAAAGCAGATTTAGATCACAAAAATTATTCTAAATCCACAATACTTTAAAAAAAAAAAAATAATTTAATATCATGAGCTGTAAAAAATAAACAGCACAATGAAACACTTGAGTACTTTTTTTTTTTTTTTAAGCATTTGTAACTTCTAGTACTTAGAAGTTATTTATTCAAGCTTTTACGGTTTAAATGTTATCGTAAAGTTAAAAAAAATAATCACAAAATTCCTATCAGTGCAGAAAAAATGTACACAATCAATATTGAGCCCAAACATATATTGTTCCATTTTTCATATTTTGAATAAGTTGATATAGTAATTATTGTGACTCACACTGTTTGGCCTATTTGTGTTTCAGTAACATACATTCCATCAACATTAAAGGCAATTTTGCAATACAGTCAAATAGAGCTGGGCAGTGTGGTGACCAAAATCTAATTGTGATCTATCTGTGATAATCAAATTTTTTTGCAGAATCAGATTCACTTTCTATATTCAGTGCTCAAACATAGACACTTTTTTCCACGTCCCCTGTTGGTCTGCCACTGTAAGGTCTGACTGAGTGACTTCATTTACCTGTTAAAGGTATTAGGGTTGCCAAAAGTATCAAAAATGAGATACTAATCGATGCTAAAACTGGTATCAAAAATGCATATTCATTTGAGCTGGTATCAACACTAAAAAAGTCACATTCACAGGACAGAATTGAATGTTCCTGATTAGCTTTAGAATGATCTTGAGCTGTATTTGAAGTATAAGACACATAGACTAGTATCCACCTATGCCATATGGATGTACCTGCACGACTGAGGGATATTGTATATGTATCAACTCGGAATCGGTATTGTCCTTAGTATATCGAAATAGAGTTTGAAATTTTTACATCGTGACAAAACTAAGAGGTATTTAAAAAAAAAACAAAAAAAACAAAAGTGTACATGAATTCAAAATCAAAATAATGATCTGGCTTCAAGAAAACTGTGATATTAATTTATAGCCAAAGAACCAAAATGTTGCCACTAAATAAAGCCCATAAACCAGTGCTCTAACCCCCAATATATTCCCCGCTAAGCCCCGTCTGCTCTCTCCGTAACCATATCCAACAGGCTTAAAAACCCAATAACAACTCATACCCACCAACAACTTCCATTCACTTATTAGAGCCACTATAGTTCACAAAGAGACGAGTCAGGAGAATTTCTTTAGCTTTATAAAATTTTCAGAGAGTTATCTAAGGCGAGAGTCTGCGTGAGAACTGTGTTTGGCCTTTCCCTGCTGTTATGAGCTGTCAGGAGCCACAGAGCAGGCTGAGAATATTAACCTTTCTGCAACTGTCTTTTTCTAAATTACTTTTGGATTTGTAGCAGTTTGAACAGAGCCGTGTAGTCATGGAGACGGTTGGTAAAAGAGTTTAAGGAAAAGGGAGCAGAGAAAGGGCCATGTGAAAATGAAAGATAGCTTAACAATTTTTTTTATGGATTTACAATTGGTGTCTGGTTTATATCCAAGTTGTTTGGAATCTAGATCTGTGAATACAAGTTAGCATGGATAAGCTTTGATAAATGGAGCACTGCATGTGTCAAAACCAAATATAATAGCCAAGAAAGCAAAAGCAGTATATTTCGTGAAATGATTCCTGTAAGAGATACTTAAAGACTTAAGGCGCACTATGTAACTCCCGCACCTGTGTGTCTCCATGGAGATGTTACTGCTTTCCTGGATAGTTCCACACTATTAAGCCTAATTGCATGTGCGCATTATGAAAGCGAAACGTGTATGGTCACATTATTGCCACCTGCAGAAACATGTACGATGTCCGTGCTCAAAATTAGGTCTTAAATTTCACTTATAAATTCTTCAAAAATAGTAATTTACTTTTTGTAACTTGGATTATAATATATAATAACCCTGTGGCCCTGACTCAGAGGTTTCACCCGAGCAAGTGAGCAGTGATTCCTCTTGAACACCACAAGCTTTTACTGCCCCACGATTGGCTGTAGAGCTGTCAATTATGGCATTAAATATTTATCCATTGAGCTAAGTAGGCAATGACGCCTGGCCAAGTAACAGGTCTGTCTCCTGACATAGAACACCGCGCAGTATCGAGGATATTTATGGTGGAATACCAAGTAAAACAAAAGTAAGTGATTCGTCCAAAATACTGAACCATTCATCAAATGTTTTTTCAAAAGAAAAGAACAAGGCATCTCACAGAGACACTACGATCAAAGCTAAAGTAAAGAGGTCGTCAAAAACAACATACTGAGGAAATCTGCAATGGTTCTGGAGTAATGCAACAAAGCAAAAAAATTAGCAAAAAAGTGAATAGTACAGTCGGAACTGGAATCAAACTACTGTGACTGCCGCAAGAGAAAATAGAAATATTGTGTTTTATGTCTTGTCAGTCTATGCATAGTAATTCAAAGAAGACCTATTGTGCTTGTGTCTGCTATATGGTGATAATCTATGACACCTACAGATCATTATGTTATAATCTGCACATTTTAAATCACAATGTGGAGCTGTCGGCCCCTCCTATGGTGAGCTGCAGATCACACTAGCGAGCAGCAGATTTTTTTTCATTTGTACCAAAATGACTATGCGACACTGCCAAATCCTACATGGATCAGCGATTAAGAAACTTTTATTGGAGAACATAGTAAGTAGAGAGCAGTGAGCATATGCCAGTGGCGGTGAAAATGGGAGTTGATCGGCAATATGACGTCTTGAAAATAAGCGAGTAAAGATTGCTCAAACATGCACAAATCCCTCCAAAAACAACTTCAAGAGGGTAAATGAGAGGGGGAAACAACTATAACATGGTTAAAAGCTCTGAAAAGTCGATTTTGCATTATATGTCTGGTTTAATCTGATTGATGATTTTGATTTTATGATGTAATAAAAGCAGATACGGCGGAAAAACACTAAAGCTGCATGTGTCACTGACAGAATTCAAAATGATAGAGGCAACGAATGCAACAGAACTTTAAAATAAGTATATGTGCATATAAAACCAATATATTGTATCTCCCAAGTCAAATCTACAAAAACATTATCAATTCAAGCTATTTTAACTATATAGATTTGACTTTTATCAGTGTAAACCCACAAAAGAAAAGTTATATAGCACACCTTTAATCAAATTTGACTGTAGTGGTGGGTCATCTACAAGATCAACAATAATATAAAATGTAAAATGGAATATAAGTGATGATTTAACATGAATAAATCCTTGTTTTGTTATGGCTTGTTTTATTGTACACTGATGAAACACAAGGCACTAATCCAGGACTACACAGAAAAAGACTGATCATGTCTGCAGACTGTGATCTCACACAATCTCAGACGGCAAAGCTGAGAATCCCTGGGAACACAAACACACCATCGTTTCTCTGTTGCTAAGAAACAGAAGTTATGAATATTTTTAGATAAGCGATTCTGGGAAACTGATGAGGACTGGGACGGCTTTACGGGGAAATTCCAACCACCGAGAGGAGAGATGCGTGCTAGGTCTGGCACGATAACATATTTTGAAACATGATAACATTTAAACTACTTCATACTACCGACACAGGATAATTCCAGTAAACCAATTTTTAAATGGACAGGATCATTCAAAAGGCCTGAGCTGCAATGATAAAAAGAGGAATGAACCAAAGTTTAGCCACAGAAGTTACTTATTCAACCCTCTACAGCTCAAATCTTATTGTATTGTAACAAAATATAGAATAAAGAAAATGTACAAACGATAAATACAGAGTCCTAAAAAACAGGGTGTCCATAAATTCTCTTTACACCTTAAAAAAAAAATATTACAAAGACAACTGATAAAATATATTAATCAGACTTGTTCTATTGTACTCAGTGGTTTCCAAAGCTTGTTTTTTAATACACCTCTATATGGGCACCATTAGTCGCCCAAAGCACATCAAGACGGTACTCGATTTCTTGCCATGTTCGATGCAGCATAGCCTCATCAGTGGTCACAATCGCATCTGTTATCTTCTGCTTTAGTTCAGTAATGTCCCGTATCTTTGTTCTATACACGATATCCTTAACATAGCCCCATAGAAAGAAACCCAGAGCTGTGATATCGGGTGAATTCGGTGGCTACGGAGTTGGTCCATCTTTCCAATCCAACGGTCTGTAGATGTTTGAGTGACATTTCTAGATAAAAATGCAACGTGATTAAAAACTTTTATAACCACTGAGTACAATAGAACAAATCATTAATATATCTTATCAACTGCCTTTGTAATTACATTTTAAAACAGTAAAGAGACTGTGTGGACACCCTGTATATTGTTCAAGATTTCATGACAGGCCTAGTACGTGGAAATAATCCCCATCTACACATGCAAATAAAAAGTAGCATTAGCTCAACTAACCAGCTTATCTAAGTTTCAATGTGAGTAAATAACTGAGGTTCCAATTTATAGTTGTAAGTTCGGGAACTAACACTATATCAAACAAAGGAGTTACAATGAGCCAGACAATAATAGATCAAAATAATAGGGGTGCACCAATGGGCATAAAACCTGTAGATGTGAAATCAAGTGTGATTTAGCAGCTAGTCCAGGAAGATTTCATAAGGCCATAGTGAGTCCCCTGTATTTTTCTTACAGCCATTAGCACTACGTTAGGTTATTCATTATCTGAAGCTGTCAGTTGGTACTAACCAATCGATCACCTTAACATGAGGTCAAAGCCTTGTTAAAAGTCAGTGTTGAGTGAGGTGCCTGCATTATTTTACATAATAATTAACGTGTAAACCTAAATATCATGAAATAAACGGTTTATCTAATTTAATATGGGGATTGGATTCACCATTTATTTGTATGTGATGGAAAGTCCTATTTGATGTAACTCTGGGTAGCAATGGTTAGCCAAGAGAGTGAGTTGTAGGGCAGAGATAGAGAACAGGTAAAGACAGAGAATTTCATGTCTATAGGTGTACTGTCACTGAAAAAAAAAAAAAAAAAAAAAAAAAATTACATTTCCTTTAGCAAATGTATATGCTCCCTGACATTATCTTAAGACGCTCATTCTAATTCTAGTCTAAAAACACCATATGTCTGCTCCATCAGATCTGTTATTTTTATTTCTTCCTCACAAATCACAATCACAATCTGTTGAGCTGTTATCTGCACCCATATTTTTTTGTTATTTATTGTCTTATGCCATGTCACAAATGCTGTTGTTTACACAGCCCTCGATCCATCCCATACATAAATCATGATGCGGAGAATGCACAGCTGGGGTTTGACATTTAAGTGCAATGCGTTCTAATGAAGCGGAGTGAGCGTGCACGTGGTAGTGTATGGATGTGCATGTGTGTTTGAGCCTCGTGGGGGTAAGAGTGCATAGAGAAGAGCAAAGTAAACAGATGTAGCCATAGAATCTGTCACTATGGAGCGAGAATGGGGATAAACTTTACACAGGCAAAGGTAGGAGTATAAGCAAAATATTGACTAGGACAACTTACACTTACGTATCACTATGTTACTACTACTACTACTACTAGAACTACATGTTTTAAGTGTAACTTGAAGGGGCACTTGTACTAGTAGCAAAGATAGATAAAGCCTGGACTGAATACTGCTTAAAGCTTAAGCACCCAGCTGAGTAAATTTTGTTTGTACTGTAAAAGCACAAAAATCAGACCTCTAGCTGCCATTTTAATCTAATAAGAAAACATTTTATTTATTTCAAATTTATAAGGAAACTCCATGTGAGTCAATACATGACTATGGTAAATGGTCTGATTTTTATATAGCGCTTATCCATCTTCAAGTCACTCAAAACGCTTTACATCAAGGAAGCACTCACCTATTCACACACACACATTCATACGCCAGTGTACGCAGAGACAGGGGGCGAGGTGGGTTAAGCGTCTTGCCCAAGGACACAACGACAACATTCATCTGTGGGAGCTGGAACCGCACCACCAACCTGTGGGTCAGTGGATCTGACCGCTGACCACTCAGAGCAGGATTCGAACCACCAACTTTCGGATCAGTGGACAAATACCCAACCGACTGTCGCCACGTGCTATATAGATTTAAAAACCAACTTCCTCCAGTCCCAGTTTGAAAATCAGGTACTACAGCTTCAACCAACACCTGAGAAAAAGTCAAGGTATTCATGGGACACTTCTTTAGTTTGAAAAGTCTAAATGTGAGAGACCGTTACAATATACAGAATATGCATGCAGAGAATGTGCACATGGTAGACAGATGTAATTTTCAATGCACAAACTTAAATAAATGGCACTGTTAACGCTAGGCCTGTCACGATAACACATTTCGAAGCACGATATGTAAATATAGACGATAAACGATAATATTGAAACTAATTTAAACCACTGACATGAAGAACACAACACAATTTAAAGCACAAAAACTATTCTAAATGTACAATATTGTTAAAAAAATCATGATCTGCAATAAATAATAAAATGAAACACTTTAGGAGTTAGTTTGCATCTGTAATGAGTCATGGAAGTTATGTATTCAACCTTTTATGGATTAAATCTTATCCAAAAAAACCAAAAATATCCCAGTACTGCAAAGAAAAAGTACTCACGATAAATACTGACCCCAGACAGGCCTAGTTAACGCACAATAACGTTACATAAAAGTGCAGAGAAGTGGACGGAGATAGGGGTATGTGAATTTTCAGAGCACTCAATGCAATGATAATACAGGATTATCGAACATGCATGGATCTATCATAAAATATCATCATAAAAACTCCGGGGAATGCCTTTCATACAAGGTTACAATCTCATACAGTTTGATAATATGTCGGCTGTGGTGGTCTAATGTGCCCTGTCATAATGGAAGCATCAAGCCTCATTTATTGTGACACTGAGCTGTGCCTTTGACATCTCAGCCCTCTGCCTGTCCGCCTGCTCCTCCCTCCTGCCTTTACAATATACACAATATGCATGTGCTAGACAGACTATAGTGTCATTTTCAATACATAAATTCTGAAATAAGACTGAATATCTTAACATTTGATAATAATTTTAATGTATAACTTATGGAAACGTTATGGATGAATTCAGATATTTATTGACTGGAAAGTTTAAACTGACATGACTCGAACTTTGGTATTTGATGCAGGGTTGTCAAAAGTATCAAAAATCAGATACTAATCGGTATTAAATCTAGTATCGAAGCTAGAATCACATTTAAGTAAGTATTGATACTGAAAAAAAAGAAAAGAAAAACTGGATGAAATGTGACCCTGCCTGAAATAGTGTAAGACCACATGGTATAATAAACAAATACTCTTTATTTTGTGTTGGAAATTACAATAATGTCTAAAAAAGAGCATTTTAGGGTATCGAGAATCAAGTCTATTCTCCGTTATCGAAATAAATTTTGAAATTTTCATATCTTGACAACACTAATGTGATATGTGTATATTATGTGGACTTTATACTAGAGATAGACGGCCAATATTTGGACTTTTTAAGCGTATCGGCTATCGGCCTTTAATTGAACAGATAGCTGCACAAAACATGACAACACAGCTCTATAATAGGTTTGTGATTTTTAAAAAAAAAAGGGCGGACGGAGTTAAAATTGTGTAGCAAATGAAATTGACATAATTTGGGGAAAATAATCAAAATCGGTCCAAAAATATCAACAGCTTATCGGCCATCAGTTGCTCTGGACTGTAAATAATTAATTAATAATATATTTAAAAAAAAAAAATATATCGGTTAATCTCTACTTTATACACTAGATTTATTGGTTATGTGTTACTATATTTCATGGATTTTTGTGATTTTATTCTGTGTAAAGCACTTTGAGTTGTCTGTGTGCATGAAAGGTGCTCTACAAATACAACAAAATAAAGGTAACATAAAAGTGTGGGTGGAGAATGTATTGAATTATTGCATGGAGACAGTCAAAGTGAGGGTCATATGGATAAGATGTCAGCTATTAAGAGATGAATAGGCTGAAAATGGGAAAGACCTGATCACATAACCCTGTTAAATTACAGAGAGGAGGAGGAGACAGTGTGAGAACTTGTAATATGAACTCACTCAACTGTCCTGACGTCAAAAAGTAATCTGAATAGGTAATGCGTAAGATGACTTTGTAGCAAACTTTGAATTACAGACTGCTACGTCTAATAAACGATAAACAAAAGAAGATGTTTGGGGATCTCTGTCACGATAATCACTATATCGCCTTATTGTTCAATATATGAAAGCTGAAACAATATTTTTTGGGGGTCAATATTTATCGTGTGTGCATTTTCTTTGCACTTCTGGGAAATTTTTGGTTAATTTTTGGCTCTATGATAAGATTTAAACTGCAAAAGGTTGAATTAATAAACTCTATGACTCATGGGAACAACTGAATAACTGAACTTGTACTTTTGTTTCTTTTGGGTATTTCCTGTGAAAATACCATAAAGTACCATCGTTCATAGGCCAGAATGGAGTTTTGCTGTCACGGTAATGCTAACAATAACTACCATGCTAACAGTACTACTTCCCAATTTGCAGACAAAAAAACTCTTTACATGCAAACAGCACATAGCACTCATTTGGACTCTAGCAGCTGCTTTTACAATATATCTTCATTATACCCTCATTTGTAGTGTCATCCCATTGTACCATTTAAAAACAGCCAATTGACAATCGATCTTACAATGCTTTTGACAAACAAAATGGCAAACTTTATTTTTTGTATTAATACTCTTAAGGCAGAATCTTTCAAAATAATATTTTACCAAACCAATGCCTTGTGTTGAGTTGACAATCACACAATGACCCAGTAACACTGAGAGGATTGAGGTAAACAGTGTCCCAGATTACAATCAGCTCATCTTGCGCTCCTGTCTGCTCCTGCCTGCTCCTGTCTGCTCCTGTCTGCTCCTGCCTGCTCCTGCCTGCTCCTGCCTGCTCCTGTCTGCTCCTGTCTGCTCCTGCCTGCTCCTGTCTGCTCCTGTCTGCTCCTGTCTACTCCTGTCTGCTCCTGCCTGCTCCCGTCCGCTCCTGTCTGCTCCTGACACTGACAAAAGGGAAGTAACCCAATCCACCAATCAGACAGCTCCATCTCACCCACACTTCCACACTCTGTTAACACATTTTGGGCTTCCTAATTATTTACCGCAATGAGATTATACAAGCTTTTCTCAACTTTCAGAAGCCAAAGTGGGTTTGCCGTCACAATAATGCAAACAAACACTAGCATAACTGCGCAATACAATATAAAAATGGGTACAGCCACTTTAAGGTAATTCAAATCAAATTGTGATCATAATAACATAACATAACACAACTCCAGCTGCTGAGCTATCACAGGGCAGTATTGTAGCTTATCCAAGGTCAAAGGAGAAGGGCTCAAATGAACCAAAACTATCATTTGGAAAGTGATTTTTTTTTTAAATGTTTCATTTTGGACATTTGCGTATTATTTTATGCAATAAGATTTGACTGTGTAAACACAGAGAGGTGGGCGGAGATAGGGGGTAGGTGAAAACAGACTCAATACTTAGAGCACTCGAGCCTCAAATGCATTACTCAAACAAATTGCAACTCTCTCACTTAAAAGTTTACTTTGCATAATATTTCCGCTTTAATGACGGAAGTTAGCACATGCTCCAATAGCAAAACAAACTCTGTTTATATGAGCTGACTACCTCTCCACCAGTGTCCATCTTGTGGTAAGCCGCATCAATCCTAAACCAATTAGCGCTGTAGTTTTTCACTAGTGAGCACTTTGGCTGCTTAGGGGGTCTGTAAGAGCTTTAGTCTGACAAGGATATCCCTACAACCACAATCATATGACCCACTCTCGACTAAAGTAGACAGTTTAAATGTGTCTACAAACAATAGCTGCTAGCACTAAAGCTGGTAAACCGTTGAGGGGGGTAAGCATGTCAACATGAATCAGTTAATTGGTAAATGTGATTATTCAGGTCACAGTATAATCATAAGAAGTAAAAGAGTGACTGAAGGATGGAGCGTAAGATTGACAGGTGGATTGGTGCAGAGTTTGCAGTGATGCAGTCGCTGTATCGGTCCTTTGTGGTGAAGAAGGAGCTGAGTCGAAAGGCAAAGCTCTCGATTTACTGGTCAGTCTACGTTCCTACCCTCACCTATGGTCGTGAGCTCTGGGTAATGACCGAAAGGACAAGATCACGAATAAAAGAGGCCGAAATGGGTTTCCTCTGCAGGGTGGCTGGGCGCACCCTTAGAGATAAGGTGAGGAGCTCAGTCACACGGGAGGAGCTCAGAGTAGAGCCACTGCTCCTACACGTTGAGAGGAACCAGCTGAGGTGGCTCGGGCATCTGCTCAAGGTGCCTCCTGGACGCCTCCCTAGGGAGGTGTTCTGGGCATGTCCCACCGGAAAGAGGCCCTGGGGAAGACTCAGGACACACTGGAGGGACTCTCAGCTGTCTCTCCCAATGCCTTGGGGTCTCACCGGAGGAGCTGGAGGACGTGTCTGGGGTGAGAGAAGTCTGGGAGTCCTTGCTTAGATGCTGCCTCCGCGACCCGGCCCCGGATAAGCGGAAGAAAATGGATGGATGGAGAATTCTAGAAGTAAAATTAAGTGATTTCACTCTTTACTCCAAAAAATCAAACCTAAATGTAAAAGTTTTTCTATTTAGATTTGCAGCTCTATTTCAAATTAATGAATCTGGTCATTCATGTCACAAAAAATGATCAAAATGATGAGAGTGAGAGCAGAAGTTATGGTGAGAGGGGTGACAGTTTTTCAATACAAAGCAAATTGGAGCCATAATCAATTGAGCTGGAAGAGTTCCCATGCTTCCTTCCCATTTGTAATGCGTGCCTTGCTGGATAGCTATGTCCATTCATATATACGTATATGAATGGACATAGCTTACCCGCTATAGCTATATGTATGTATGTTTCCTACACTAATAACACTACAGTTTGATACTGTGACGTTCGTACATTAAGGATCAATGCACGGATAACTACCAAATTAGCCTCACAAAAAATGTGATATATTTCAAGAGTTTAGCTGTAGCAAATAGATCATGACTAATATTGCTTAGGCTCTCTCTCGGTGTTGTCATCTCTATCGTTGGCAGCTTAACCCTATAGTGCCCTGTGTCTACATAGAGCAGAGGATGTTGGGAATATAACCATGAGCTCTTCAATGGAGCGTGACAAAGAGACCGAGGCTGCTCCACTTGTCCTGCTTCCATAAACACAAGACTGACCCAAATATGACTGACACACAAGCACAGTGCTTGCTACCCGATTTTTCTGTATTAAAAACATAAAAATAAACATAACTAGTTCATTCTAAACAGTTTGCAGCAGTTCAAAGTTATTCCTTAATTTCCTAGTGCATTCCCAGTATTCACCTCAATGAATTTATAAGCACGTTTCACAACTTTTAGAGGAATGTATGTATTACAGTATTTACTTGTAGAGCCATCAAAGATGTAATATTTTCTTTTTTTTAAAAAATATATTTTCTAAAAGTTTGTTTTGGTTTAAAGAAATTGGTAAATATATTCTATACTACCATTTTTGAGTTCCAATAAGTTAAGATAAAGGTGAATTATGTAACCTCTCTGGTATGGCATTCACCTTCTGCTTGTCTCAATGGAAATGTTATTGTTTCTCCTGGAAAGTTCCATAGTATGGTAGCTGCATTGTGTTGTGCGTCCTGATTGCCTGAGGGACTGTAGACCATTGTCCATCAGTTTCCTCTGTGCCGTGTCTCCTGTACAGTACAGAATGTGTTCAGCCAAATTTACATAAATGTTCGATCGTGTGACTCTGAAGTGCTGTATGTTTGCAAGTTTTCTCCCCGACAAAATCCACAGTGTCGATGAAACGTTCTGCACTGACAATTTTGGACTTAAAAGTGTTTCTGTGCACAGAGAGGCTCCTCACCAGATACCACTGGAGCAGAGGCACGTGACCAACACATTTAAAGCAATCATCGAGAAAGTGGGATATAATATTCGAAAGTTTAAACTTTGAGAGTGTTTAAACAAGAGAGAAATGTGAGAAAATGTTAATGCCTGTCTGAGAAAAGTGTATAAAGTGTGTGGTGAGGGGTTTTACAGCCTTAAAACATATATAATAATTGTAAAAAAGAACGTAACCCCCACGATAAGCAAAGGACCACTATATTATATACTTTTAGAAGAGTTTCTTGTTACATCAGTACTGCACTTCACAGCAACTCTAGGGTTGATGTGAAGTGTCTTGCCAATGGACATGGCATGGTCGAAGTGGGCATTGACCCGCAAACAGTCCAAACATATATGTAAATCATCTCCCCGAAGACCCAGAAGATAGTGGTGATGAAGAGGAGGAGCTGGAGAGGCTGAGATAGCACATGGTTCTGCTGCAGTGGCGAATGATCAGTGGAGGATCATAGCACAGCACATATATAGCAGCAGATAAAAAATACATGGAATGTGAATATACATGATGATTGATAGGTGATTGGTTGACAAGTAAAGGCAGTAGACAGTGATGGGCTGACAGCTGCAGAGAGGTGACAGGAGGTAGGAAAGGTTGAATCTACACTTCAGTTTCACTTTTTCACAGTGAATATCTCATAGACTCTCCTCTCTGCCTCTCCTTCCCTACCTCAGTCTACGGCACTTCTCTTCTGCCTGTCAGATCTGTGCGGGCTTAAGCTTAGGTGGCATTATAATCTTACCTCCAAACGCCTCAACACGGCAGTCTCTTAATGTCACAGCTGTTATCTTCACTTTCTCCTCTGCTAATGTTCCAAGCCTCACTAAAACAGATTTCTTTAATTAAATGCAACTCGCACTTTGGAGAAGAAATTAGCTGTGTATGGATCCGGCTTTACTGCATTAAATCTTGATTGATGAAAAGGTTATATTATGCAAAATCGACTTGTGTTGGCTACTAAAATGTCCAACTGAAAACATTAACAGGAGTCGTTTCATTCAGCCCGTATGCCATGGCGCTGAGTTGATATGACTTCCAAAGAGTGTGTACACCAGTCGAGGCATGGTTCTACTCTAGTACGGCCAAAATACTAAACATCAAATGTATAACTTCATTCAATTCAAGTCTGTAGAGTCATATACCAATATCTGATCTCCCCAAGTTCCGATGGGCGTGATTCTGTTTGCAAATGACAGATGATCAATGATCTCCTTTGTTTCACATATGTCACTGAAATAAACAAATCTGATTGCACGATCATGTTTGGTGCTGGCTCGAGATGCAATGGAGGGTTTGGGGACCGGACAAACATCCCTCTCTATAATAAAATAATAATACATTGATCATCAAAACAAAGCAGCATAGTGAACATTCCATTACTCTCCAATACAAAGCCATGACTAGTATTTGGACGCTAACTGTTCATCCATCTATTCTAAGTAGTCCTGACCTTCAAATCGTTCATCTATTATTTGTTCATTTCTTACTTGTGAGTGGGAGTGCTTCATTTGTATTTAGCCTCTCATATGGCTGGTCTTAGATTTGTAGTTGTGTTCCAAGAATAAAAACACATGGCTATAGAGATAACGATATACTGATCCCCCATCACAATAGTGGAGCTGTAGCCCCAGATTTAGCCAGTGCTACAACCATGAGGCGGAGAGGACGCAGGACATGCTACAAAAGAGACTTCTAGAGCACTTCTGTAAGATCTAACATACATGCACACGAGCTGTACAAAAGTGTGTAGTCTGAGCCTGGTCTTATCTCCCTTGGCAGCGTAATAGCCAATCAGAGAAATGCATGGTTTATATCAAAACAAACATGACAGCTTATGAGCGATAAAGAAGAGGTATTCCATCTTACAGAGATTTCAGAGCCGGAAAAATGTGTTGTTTTAGTCATGAGCTTCATAACTACATTTTTGTCCTGGTTTAGCCTTGATTTAACAAATTTGTTGTGATGATGTTAAAATCGGACAGTACCACAAATATCCTATACGTATGTACATTCTATTCTTAATCATATAATGAGCATTTCAATTGACCACATCCCCATTCTCCCTCTTCACTACACTCCCAACATCTCCACTCACCCATACCATATCCCACCATGCACCTTATTTACTCATAATACCCTACAATTAAGTAAAGAAGTAGTTTAGCGCAGTCACTTTCTCTCCAGCTTCAGTCTAAGCTACTCTCTTCTGGCAGGCTTCACTAATCATTAGTTGTCATGTTATTCCACAACCTGTCAATCAAAGCTGACCTCTATCTATTCACGTTGTGTAACTGACATTTTATGAGCCTATTATTTCTGTCAAATATGAATTGAACGCAAAGACAATCCATAGTAAGACATTTCCAACATTCCTGGTGGACGGTATTACATTGTGATCTATATTACAATTCTGCTTGCACTCACGCTCAGCAGATATGGGCCAATCGGCTGACATAGACCTGAGCAGCCTAGAGCCTATGTCTCCGAACCTCCTTCTGTCCCATGCCCACCGCCTCTGGTGAGTGGTGACATGACAGAGGGCGACAGCAGGCAAACATCAAGAGGAGGGATGAGTTCAGAACATGTAGGTTATGTATGATAGACTAAATCACCTATATATGTACTTTGGGAATTGTAATGCATTGTGGTTCAAGATATTGTCTCTGTATTGTTTTAGTTATAGCCTGCATTCAGATTTGAGCGTTTGATGATATCCAAACTCTATATTAAAAAGAAAAACGGTGCCGTTTTCATTTTAAATCGTTAGCTCCAGAAACTTTGCATCTATTAGCATAAAAGGCTTTTTATACTGATATTACAGTGAATGTTAGTATTCTATTCGATATATTTTGAGTCCTGTGGAACACTGCACATCCCTGCGGATCTCTGCCTTTCTGCGCTAGACCAGTTGTCAGTCTAGACAGGTGGAGCTGGCATTTCAACCCCTCACCACACAACCATCTGAACTCTGCTCTGAAAGGTTACACTGCTCCCTGGCGTGTCTGAGCCGTGATGTTTTAATAGAAGAGACATTTAAGATCTACTGACACTTATTAGGGATTTAGAATCAAATTTTTAGGCTCGTCCTGGCCCCAGAAGGCAGCCTGTTCCCTCCTTGTTATTTCCTTTTGAATATTTGATATACGTTTTTTTTTTTCCCATTTTTCAACTCTCCTCCATTACACCCCAACCGCAGCAGCAGAGCCATCAGCCACCTCAGCCTCTCCATCTTCTCCTCCTCACCATTGTCTTAGCCTTAGCCGTGACAGAACTTTTGGCCACAACATTGACCAATACAGAAGATTTTTACTGACACAATCGTGACTCATTTCTCGTGTTATGTGCGGCGTGTGAATAAGAGGAGTCAAAGCAGGGTCAGCAGCACTGCCACACTTGTGCTAAAGCGTGTTTGGCCCAAGGACAGAACAACGACACATGCAGAGCTGAAGGGCTTTCTTTCTTCATCTTCATCACATAACAGTTATAGGCTCCTCTGTCAACAACTTGTATGCATTCATATTAAAGGCAGTATTACATGTCTACTTGAACGTGCAAACTGTATTAGCAAAACACTGAGAGGGAGGAGGAGTAAAACACTTTAGACTAGGATAAAACAACATAAAGTCAAAGAGGACAGAGGTTGCAATTGCGCATAGGGATTTAGATCAGCTTTAATTACCAGACGGTTGCCAGTTTGAGCCCCGCAAACACTATTCAAACACAAACTGTTCATGAAATGTCAGGTTTAGCCCAACAAACCACTATAATGACTATGAATGGTAAAATGTAAGAAAAGAAAACAATAGGCCTGTCACGATAACACATTTTGAAGCATGATATATTGCTGAAGAAAATATAGACGATAAACGATAAGATTTAAATTAATTTATGGAACTCTTAAGTAGAATTATCCCCCAAAAAAACATATCTATTCAGCCATATACAGCTCAAATCTTATCATAGTATAAAAAAAACAAAACAAAACACTAGTACAAAGAAAAAGTACCCCAAAAATGATTGTTCCATCTATCATGTATTGAATGATAACTCGATATAGTGATCATGACAGGCCCAGTAAACATTTCCATTTGTCTGTTTTCTTCCTCTTTCCCCGGGTTGGGTTGCAGACGCAGCAGTCTGAACAGGGAGGCGCAGACTTCCCCCTCCACACACACTTCCTCCAGCTCTTCCCCAGCAGTTACCAGGCCAGCCAGGAGACATAGTCCCTCCAGTGTGTCCTGGGTCTTCCCCGAGACCTTCTCCCGTTAGGGCTGCATGATTTTGTGAAAAAATCTATAGTAAAAATCTGTCGTATTGGGTAGGCCTTTCACGGCAACAACAAGTGTGATATATTGCTGAAGTAAAAGCAGAATAAAACCCATAATATTGAAATTTCAAATGTAAAGCAAAATCATAACCCAAAAAGTATTCTAAAAAACAAAAAAAAAAAAAAATTTTTTTACACAAACTTAAGTAAGTAGTTGTGTCTGTAATGAGTTCATAATTTGACCTACAACTTAAATCTCATTGTGGTACAGAAAACGAACCAAATATTTCCCACTAGTAGAGCTGTCACAGTAATTATTACATCAACTTATCATTCAATATATGAAAGCTGGAACAATATATTTTGGGCCTCAATATTTGTTGAATACTTTTTGCAAAAGTGCAGAGATTTGGGGTATGATTTTGGGTATTTTTGTTGTAATGTGATAAGATTTGACCTGTGGAGGAGTGAATTCGTCCCTTTTATTGATAATTATTGGTTCATTCTGCTATGCATTTGTTACAGTTTGTGTCTTTTAATGCAACTGTCTATTTATAAATGGTTTACTGGGATTATCTTTAGCATTATTACAATCTTAATTAGTGGCATAAAGTGTTGTTTATCGCAATATATCTTGCTTCAAATTTTGTTATCGTGACAGGTAGCACTAGTACAAAGAAAAGTACCCAAAAATTACTGTTCCATCGGTTATGTATTGAACAATAAGAGGATATAGTATTCATCAGGTCTAGTATTGGGATTAGATTTGCAATTAGCTGTTTTAGAAATAAATGAAATCTAAACTAATAAACTGACCAGCAAATCAAAAGCTTTGCCTTTTGGTACCCTGAAGAAATACTGTTTTATACTTCAGTCAATACCCCACAGAGTACATGGATGCAGCTGACTCTGGATATCTCATAATTTGTGGTGTCAACGGAACAAATGATTTTCTCCTCATTAGAATTCGTCAACATAATGTGGATAATGCTTTGTCTAACGAGCTCTAATCATGTTTACAGGCTGTTGGCATTTGATGAGGAGATTCGTAATTACCTCACGTTCGTAACTGGACAAATAAGCCACAGCAGCCGATAAATAATGAGAGCGCCCCCTTTCTGTAGCAGTTAACATAATGTGCTGACAGAAAATAAAGCATTTTTAGTGCAGTCTGCCATTAGCATTTGGACACTAATAAGTAGACAAGGTAGCTTTCTGCTTGTGAACTCAACTTTTGGGATTAGGTCTTGGTTGATTTCTAAAACGAGATAGTATATAATCTATTTTGTTAATGTCCATTTGTTTACCAGACATTTTTATATATTGCTTAATTATATCCTATAAAGAAATTGCTTACGTCCAAACAACTCGTAACATATACCTTTTACATCAAGGAACCACTCAGCCGCTCACCCACGCACACATTCAGAAACCAGTATACACACACACTGGGGTCGAGGAGGGTTAAGTGTCTTGCCCAAGGACACAATGCCCACATTCAATCTGTGGCAGCTGGAATTGCACCGCCAACCTGCAGGTCAGTGAATCTGATCGCTCTACCAATGATGTTTATGAGTGGGATCGAACTGCCAACCTTCAAATTAGTGGACAAACACTCTACCAACTGAGCTACTGCCACCCAGTCTTGCAACGATCTAGCCTTAAACAAAGATATTTACTTAAAAAGGAGGTATTACGCAAAATTTACATTTTGTAGGTACAAGCCGTCCAAGACTCTGCCCACAAGCCTACGTCACCCATGTTCCCTGCACTAATCAAGCAGTATGTGTCTTTTTGAGTCTTGTGCTGTGCAGTTAGCAGAGCAGAAGCTGTACATGTACCAGACGAGTGTAGACGGAATGTGAATACTTCTGGTCCAGCGGGCAGGAACTGGAGAAGATGTCAGAACACTGCAAGCGGCTGCGGTTAGCCGAGCATGCTAACATTTAGAATACAACAGCTTTAATAATGGTGATGTGCAGTTCTTCTTCTCAACATTGTATATCATTTTGAACTATAACTTGTACATGCAATTGCCATAGTAATTAATTATTTATAACTGTATATCTTTTGAATGGAAAAAAGGCAAAGTTCTTGATTTACCAGTTCTCAATCTACCCTCATCTATGGTCATGAGCTTTGGTTAATGGCCGAAAGGACAAGATTCCGGATACAAGCAGCCAAAATTTGTTTCCCACAAGCCAGGTGCTCCCTTAGAGATAGGGGCTCAGTCACACAGAGGAGCTTGGGGTAGAGTCGCTGCTCCTCCACGTCGAGAGGAGCTAACTGAGGTGGCTCGGGCATCTGTTCTGGATGCCTCCTGGACTATGTTTATCGGTCCCCTGATCGTTCCCCCTAGAAGAGCTGGACAAAGTGTGTGTAGAAAGGGAAGTCTGCATCTGTGCATAAACTGCTGCCCCCTAGACCCAGCCCCAGATAAAATGGAAAATGGATAGATGAAAGGAAAAAAGACCTCAAAATGTTACATATGAGAAAGCTAAAACACAAGGCTATGTGTATAGTTGATGTGTTTTCATCTCTGGGTGCATATACTGTCTAATTGTATAAATGTACTGCAGCTGGTTGAGTGGGAGACAGTGACGGACACTTTGGTTGTTTATACAGTACCGCTCCCTGACAGCAGAGCGTGTCATCTTTGTCACACTATAAAGACACCACACAAAAGAGTTCTCAAGTTATAATTAGAGATGCCATAGAAATAAATGTCATTGTCGGGTTTGATGGGATTAATAATAGGGCAGTGGATGGACAGATGTGACAAAAATTACATCATATTTTCAAATGGAATATTTAATGTAATATTTTATACTGTTGAATCATTTAACACCACAATTCTTGCTATACAAATCCAAGTGACATTATTGTTGTGAGAAATTGAATGTTTTACTGAGAGCTCTCACTGCTCAGTACAGCACATAAATGGAATCTCTCTAACAATTATATTAGATTTTTGTTTTTGTTATCATTTTTGTTATTTAATAATTGGAAAATAATTGCACTTTTATGCTAAATTTGTAATATTCCAACCAAAATTGCAAAGGGTTTTATGCTCAAAGTCTGAAAGCATCGTTGTGGTTAGTAAGTGATCGATCTATTCACTTTTGAAATGATTAATTTGATCTAAAAACATAAATCAGTTCTTTGTAATTCTTAGAAAGGTGAACTTGATTTTCTTAGAAGTTTTTTAATTACCAGGTAGATCTATATTATTCACTGAAGAGACTCATCATATGGGTCCCTCCAGAAACGTTTCCTCATTAGTCAGTTCCTCTTCTCCTGGGACCACACCTACAGATGCTCCAGGACACAACACTCAAATGACGGAAAATTTTCAAGTATCGGTTGTCACAGAATCCAAGCTTCTTTGCAACTGTCCCTCGAGGTATGTGTCCCAAACTATCCCATCACTCCATTACAATCTTGTGAGTCAGCACTGCTATGGCTGGATAACACAGCAGCATACCATCTCACAAACAATTTAATGCAACTGGGTTTTGTGATAAATAACAAAGGTTGGGTTAATAAAAAGAATCACATAGAAACGTCTATTTCTGCTAGAAATATTAAGTCCCAAAATCTAATTGACTGGCTGAGCTGGCCCTGGTGTATTCTCAAACTTCACCACTAGATGCCGTCTACATTACTTCTGGCAAAGCAAATAATAACAGACTTACAAATAGTTTGAAGTTTCTAATTCCCACTGCCTCACATTAATGGCTCTGAGTCCCCCCTTCCTTTGCTCTCCGCTTGGTCACTTCCCCTTCAGAGCGCTATCACACAATCAGCGTGATTAATGAAATGAATGCACATCGCGTCAGGTTTGTGAAGTTGTGGTGTACAGTTTTGTGTAATGCTTTTATATATTTATGGAGAATTGTTGTGTGGGAGCATGGACGACTTAGGCTTGTGGGCTGAGTATTGGACAGAATCTTACAGCTAACCATAAGGAGAAAGTAAATTGAAATAGAAAATCCCACCCTTCCCACAAAAACACAACAAAAAAACCCCAAAAACTGTTCTCCAGTCCCAAACACAAATGGGACCATATCATCTGAAAAGCACCTGGCTCTACAAAACTCAACGTGAATGTTCTGTTCTTAAGCTGTTACATTAGTCTTTGCTCTTGAGTGAAGGACGTACTGAGCACTAAAAGCACTGAGGAAAACACTTCAAATGATTTACTCCAAAGGACAAATACTTTTATACATAACAGTTTTGCTCATCCCAGACACAGTAACCAAAGCAACAGCATCACTGAAAAGCATCCTCTATTTAAACCAATGAAATCATTTTCTCTTAAAAAAAAAAAAGAAATAGAAAAAAAGGTTGCTAGAGCAAAAAGTGGCATTGGTACTAGGGTTCATATAAAGACTACAACAAGTGAGCATGAGGGCCAAAATACAACACAATAGGACTGTAGGCCTTTGGTCTTTTAGTGGATTAATTCGTTAACTAAACAAAGTCAATGTCATAGCTGGGACTGCTCGTCTTTTTAATGGTGGAAGCTCTTTTTTTTTCATTCTTGTCATGTCCTATCATTTAAGAAATTGTCTTAAATTACATTTGTATCTAATTGTAATTGCATAATAACTCTGCTCAAGTTAGAAAGTCAGGAGTAAACTTGTTTCATAATAATCTTCGATTTCACGATTTTGCAATTTTTCAAAATCTCGATTATTAAAAACCTGAATTATTCAAATTAGATTGATTGCCCAGCCCTACTTTATATAAATGCATTGTTTCCTAGTACATTTTTCTGCATAAATAGTTGTTTTTGCTTGAACTCCAGTGCAGTCCAATACACGCCCACTAATCAGCTAATCGATCGGCAGAACATGTCTTTGGTCGACAGCCCTAAGAACTGCCTATCTTACTCAATTCTTGTCAATTATGATTCTTCTAATCATTTTAGCAATTCCTTGTTTTTGCAGTTTGTGTTCTATATGACACCCTTCTTAAATGGAGCGTACAGAGAATTGAATTTGTGCTGCAAGATTAATCACAACTGAATCCAAATCTGACTGAATGGGCAAAATTAGAAAATAGCAAAGGCTGCAATTTTTTTTAGTACCATCGTTTACTCCACAAACAACAAAATATTCTGTCATATTCTGGATAAAAACAGCAAACCCTGTAGTTCAGATATGTACAAACTGAAATGTGATTCTTGTATTAGTTTGTCAGTCGTTTGGTCAATACTGGATACGTTTAAAATGTGAACTTTAAACAGAATCCCGTTATTAAAACATAAATCGCAAATCTAATCTGGATCGTGCAACCCTACTATGAATAAACGTTGCTGACAAGTTGCTGATGAACCCAAAATTAATAGTGAAATCCCTAAAGCGCTGAACCAAAGATGACGAACAGTGGACCCGACACATGGCCACGATGTTATTTCCACTCGGATTCCCGTTTCTCTCAATGGGCAGTGGATTACAGGCTAGCACTGGTGACAAACTAGAACTTTAAAGGGCCAACAACATATGGAGCAAAGGATTATGGGATTAGGTCATTAACAAGGTGACTCACAGTGCGGCTAATCTGCAAAATGTCCCTATTGAAAACAGATATGCTAAATGTTGAAATGGGATTTGTGGAAGTAAAGGCCTTGCTACGTACTGAAACTGGAGTAAGAAATGCAACGTGAAGTGTAACCTGTCACAGCAACAATTTTTTTTAAGCATGATGTATTGCTACCACAGACTCTATAAAGAAGTGGACTAAGTGAGTGTGACATCACCCATAGCGTTCGGCTCCAGTCAAATGAAGCTCATCGAGGCTAGAGCTGTTATAGGCGAAATTTGGAGCAGAGTTCCATATTTGTGATTCCGACCGCGAGTTTGACCAAAAGTCAATCCAGAGTGAGGCTATTGAAGGCAACACCCCTTCCCGTCCACACCGCTGGTTTAGCAGGGAGCAGGCACTTAGCAACAGTGTCAATCAAACCTGTTGCTAAGGCTAACAGGACCGACCTTGGGGACCCGATTTGTGTGTTTGTTCATATCTTGAGAAAGACTGCACAAAATGAAAAATATTGAACGTAGAGTGGGTTAATACCTATTGACACAGAGTTTTTCAATAATGAGTGAACTGGAAAAGAGCATGAGCTGCAACAAATAAACGACACAACGAACCGGCGGCTAACGCAGCCATGTCAATTTATATATAAGAAAATGGCAAAAATACTCCAATCACTCTTGCAACTATTTGCTCCTATTGTACACAAGATAATATTTTGACCTCAAAATAAATGATTCCAGCTTTCATAGAAAATGGCAAAAATTCCTCACTCTTGCAGTAATTACCCAGACAGGCCTAGTGAAGTGTCTTGCCCAGTGATACAACAGCAGCATGCTCAGATGAGGTTAGAACCGTCAACCCTCTGGCTAATCTGACTACTTAACCAGCTGCACCATTGTTAGGGATGACCACGCATTAATAGTCAATACAACACAAAACACAGCGCAGGTAGTAGTAGAGTCAACCCCCTAGACAAGATTTTGACAAAATGTTCTTAATGTTTCATAATTCCACTTTTGAGGTGTCTTGGCAGCGGGCAGGATACATAATGGACAGTAGACAGTTGCAGATTTACTAATTACACAATGTCCTATGCAATAAGTCAACTTAAATAGCCTTCCCAAAGGTAACTATATCACCAAGCACCAACTGTCACGTATTACGACTTTCAGCTTGCAGTTTATGGGTGACATTTTGTGGACTTTTTACCATTCAAAAGACAGAATTTTTAATTTTATTTTTGCTATGGCAAGCGGTGGATAGTGTAGTCTAGTAATGCCAAACCTGGTAAGTCTGCAGCCCAGGTCTTGTTAACCACACCGATGATTCTTACTAAAGGGATTCAAACTACCAGCTTTGTAGAATCATAATGAAGCAACGGTTTTAAAATTGCTTCTATAGAAAAATGGGCAATTTGATACAGTGTAAATGAGTATTAATCCACATATGCCTGCTTCTACATGCACATCTATTGTATTTATTAGTGACTGAACAGTATAAAAACTGCATAATATTCTGATGCCATGGAGACAAATTAAAGATGTCCTATGTAACAATATCTGGTGGGGTCCGCCTTCTGCTTGTCACCATGGAGATGTTATTGCTTGTTTCTGAAATGTTCCCCGTTGTCTATCTCCATGGAGACAAACAGACAATATCACTTGGCCAAGTTACAAACCAGATCTGTGGAGAAGCAATTCCACTTACTGCCAGAATCCATGTTTTTGACACCTGTAACTGGATAAATCCAAGAGATAAGTCTAATGGCATATTGTGGAACATTCCAAACAATGCCATGGAGACAAGCAGGTGTACCCTCCACCTTAAAAGTTACTTACTTCAGGACGACAACAAAATTAGCACGTAATGATTTTGCTACGTAATTATTGTGCGTAAATAGTTGCATCCTACGTTAGTTATGTTAATTTGTCTCGACAGGACGCACAGCCACAGTTGGTTAATGGCACACCTCTGAAGCGTCGGGTCAAGTGCGCGCTATTTGGAGCCAAGTAGGTTAGTCCAATCAAACCACAACATCCTCAAACACATTCACAGAAACCCACAATAATTATCACACCAAAATAGCTTATATATTATATATTATACCGTGTGGAAACGGGTTGGGCTGTACCACGTGTAGAAAAGCGTGTACGAGCTGAAACAGAATCCCGATTGGTCCCGGTTCGTAATGTGCCAGAGTCTCGTAAACTCCCGCGGGCACGTAGCCGAAATCCAACTTTTCCGGCGGGGGAAGTCGCCGTGAGTCCGTCTCCGATTCAAGCTCCCCGTCAACCACTAGTCCACACAGCACAACCATCACAGCGAGCCTCCACATCGTGTCCATGGCGCTCCACCCGTGCGTAAAAGTGTACTCAACAATTACGCGCAGCTTGGATTTAGAAATGATGCGTAAAATCAATGTCGTGATGTGAAGTCCCGTTAGCAGCTCCTTACGTGGTGCTGCCCGAGGAGACCCCCGCTTTGAGCATCGTTTCCCCCGTGCTCAGAGCCTCCCAGTGCGGGCTGTTGTGATGAGGATTCTCGGTGCTCGCTCCACGTCGCTGTTCGGTCCCATGTAGGTTGGATGTAGTGGCTGAGTGCACTTGCCTTCTCTTCACTCCAGTAGCGTCTCTAGCGACTGTTGTGTGTGTGCCACGGGAGCGCGCAGCGTCACTGTAGTGAGCCGTGAGCGCGCATAGAGACATGGAATGGCGCCACCTGCTGGACACTGCGCAGATAGATACTGTCATTGTAAACTTAAATTACAGTTTTATTTGTTATTTGTCAGACACGTTTTTAACAGCTTAAGGTTATTGCATATCTCAAGAAACATGGCTAGCAGTAATAATTATTCTATTATAATGATAATTTAATTAACTTTAACGTAAAGGATGACAAATCACAGTTTACAGGTTAATTGAAGCCACTAGATGTAGGCCAAACTTTTTAGCTAAAAATAGACTGAAATAAAGCATGCTATGTTGCTTAGGTTGTCTATGTTTTTCATTTTGTTGTGTTTCCTGACCTGAAAAACATGTGTCCTTACCCTGAGCAAGCCTACCATAGCTTTAAGCTGGTCTTTGCTTTGAAACTAGTAAATTAGAATTTACAAATGTGTCCCCTCAGTGTTTTTATTTTACTGTAATAGTTACATTTACAATTCAACCAGAAGCAACTTAGTCTCTGTGTTACAGGACATGTTAAGTGTAATAGTAGATAGCCTGTATTGGTTTCAGTAGAAATACTCAATTTTGTTACTTGAGTAAAAGTTCAGATAGAGCAAAAAAACAACAACCAAAAAACCCCAAAACAAAACTACTTAAGTAAAAGTATCACATCAAATATATGTAATGTAATGTACTTTACATGCATTAAAGAACCTGTTTAAAACTGTCCTTAAAGAGTAAAAAGTAAAAGTATTTTGTGCATATTTTGAGGTCTTAAAAGGCTTCAAATGTTATGATTTTAATTATAAATTTTACTCAATTTTGTTCAGTAGAAACAATTACTTGTTTTTTCTTGCTGTTTTTATTTGTATATTTTTGTTTGCTCTAAAATAAACATCTCAGACTTCGCAGCAGGTCTCAAACAGTAATAAAACATACTTTTACTTTTTTTTAGTTAAAAAGTGAAATGGAGTAGAAAGTGCAGATACCTGTTCTTAAGTGTAGTGAAGTAAAAGTTAAAAAAAAAGTATCCACTTTAAAATGTACTTAAGAAATAGCTTGATACCTGAAATTTGTACTTAAGTATATTATTTTACTACTTTTCCTTCATTATGTTCCACCACTGATTTTAATGTCTACCGCTCTTGTCTGCTCCACTTATAACTATACTGTTATAGCATCATCCACAAACCACTGAGCATATCCATATTTACTAAACCGAGAAATGCCCCTTTAAACAATAGGCAAATAATAAACTATTAGCCATTCCTTAATAAATATAACATATGCTCTTTACACTTTTCACTTCCTAATAAGTTCCAACCCTATCATTACCTGACAGCAGGTGATGCGCTCTCCCCGTGACCTTTGACCTCCATTTAGACCTGAGGGCATACCTGAGCTGTTTCCCAAATGGAGCGCTCTGATTGGCCAAACGGTGGTGACGGGGGCGTTGCTCTCCCTTCTCTCACTGTCTGTACAAAGAGACTGTTGTGTGTCGTGTGGTATGGAGCAGATGGGGGCTCCCACTCCTCTACACAGGGGCCCTTTATGTGGAGGCCTTTGATCAGTGGGAGTACAGGACCTGTGCCGTGGAGGCTGATGACGGTGGTCTGGAGTATTACAGAGGGAGGAAGCTAAATGTCAATGCACAAAGTATGCTACTCAAAATGATGGTTTCTTTCATGTCATTAGTAATACAGGACAGAATGGACTAGTTTTGATTAGCTTTGGGTGGTTTTGATGCTCTGTATTGTACACACCTGCTTGTCTCCATGGAGATGTTCTGCAATATAGTATAATGCTTGATCGATCTTGCCTGTATTCAATTATTGGTGTTTCTATTGCTAGGAAACATGTATTCTTACTGTACGCAGGCTCACCTCTCCTCAGATCTGACCTGTAACATGGCCTCAAGTTTAATGTGGTACTGTGGAACATTCCAGGCAAAGCACCTGCACCCCCGTGGAGTTAAGCAGGAGACAGACCCTGCAACAGAAAAGTTACACAGTGAACCTTTGAGAGATTAAAACAAATATCTCACATTTTTAATAGCTGATCATTTTATATTTTAAACTTGTGTCAATAATTGTGATATTAATTCAAGTTTTGCATACCCAATATCAGAATAACATGACTTGAACTTGTTATAAATGCTGTGTGTGTTCATGTGCTTTGGATCAGATGCGCTCTATATCTGTATGTGACTTAATATTTTGAGCAGAAACTATTGCCTACAGGAGTTATCCCAAATTCATTTCTCTGACTTGAGCAAATGATTTGGTGCAGTGTTAATATGCAACTTCTGCTCAGAAAATCATATTTACTATTTATCCATCACCACATCAAAGCGGCATTAGTTTTAACCTGTTCAGCACAGCAGATAACACTCACGTTCAAATGGCCTTTTACTCCTGTTATCAGCTCTGGTTTGTCATGTGTGCAGCTATAACATTTTGGTATTTTTCATATCTTGCACAAGTAAACATTTCTTAAGCACCCTCACTCTCC
The DNA here is from genome assembly GCA_019594935.1 of Periophthalmus modestus. NCBI lineage: Eukaryota > Metazoa > Chordata > Actinopteri > Gobiiformes > Gobiidae > Periophthalmus > Periophthalmus modestus. The sequence continues at coordinate 6,852,334 of JAIEZT010001368.1, read as the reverse complement.
TGTTCACTTGTGGGCCCAAACTCAGAGCTTGGTAACCCCTGATCCATCCAGTAGACTGGCCTTGGTAAAAGTGCCTCAGTGCTGCTCAGAGCTGTCTTCACTGTCTCTGTCTGGAGCATAAGCCGATTAGGGGTCTAAGAATGTGTGGATATTCTGAGCACACTTCTCTGGGACAGGACAGGTCAAAGCAGCAGTCTAAAGGATTATCAGTACTCCCTATACCACAATGTCATTTAACCCAGTCTACAATACCACATGGGACAACCTGTCAGGGGAGAGCGAGAGTGAATGCTTTTCTTCTTCAGGAGTTGCTGGCCTAGCTGGAGGATTGGATTACTGGAAATGGTTAAAGTGCATATGACAGGTTAGACTGCTCATTTCAGATTTTTTTTTTTTTTTTTTTTTTTTCAATTCTCAGTGAAGTATACAATTTTACGTCCTAGATAGACATGGGCAGCATGTATGGCATAAACCAGCAGGACTAAATCAGGTCCAAATCAGGACTAAACCAGGAATGAACCAAGACTGAACCAGGACCAAACTTTGACTAAACCAGGACTAAATCTTATGGTCTGGACCAGTGTAAAGAAGATGTTCTTATATACAATATATATAACATAATTATATATTTTTTGTCTTTCTGTCTATCTATAATTACATAAACACACACGCATATACATAAAACCTGCAACCTTCTTACTGCGCCACCAAGTTTGTAGCCAAGTAGTACTAAGTAAGCC